>OU015755.1:10935043-10949080 GCA_907169655.1 Acomys percivali | reverse complement strand
GAGAGAGAGAGGGAGGGAGAGAGAGAGAGAGAGAGAGAGAGAGAGAGAGAGAGAGAGAGAGAGAGAGGGGGAGAGAGAGAGAGAGAGAGAGAGAGAGAGAGAGAGAGAGAGGTTCCTTTAGAGGAAAATGAAATATTAAAGGACAGGCAAATCCTGTGGAGGCAGAGTTGCTCCATCTCCATATAGGGCACAGCTTGAGGCAGAGCTATACCTCCTTTCCAGGGAAAACAGATGCAGCTACTTGCAACCTTCCCTCCACAGGCCTCATCCCAGGATGATTTGTGAGAGTTAGCATTTGGTTATGCATAGCAATATGCTCCCAGCTCGGCACTGGGGTCCCACAGTAAACACACTTAAGGCAAATAAGGATTTATGTGGGAGAGGCGAATAGTCTTCAATTTCAAGATGAAAACTGAAGTGTGAGGGAGGCTCAATTTATATTCATGAATCCCCTTCCTTTCTCAATTCGCTCTCCAGGCAAGAAATTTACATCTGGAATGGTTTAATTGGAGGCACCCATTTCTTTAAATTATGCCAGGGAAGGTGGGATGTAGAGGGATCCCTGAGACAGAGAGGCTGCTTGGAATGTGATCTGAACTCCTGGGAAGATGCAGAGAACTAAAAATAACATAGTGGTGACCCAGGAATGAACCAGCAGCTTCTGCCTGGGACAGGCTTTGTCTGAGGTAGGGATGGCAGAGCCCCTGGCAGCCTGCTTATCTTGCATGCTCAAATGAAAAATGCGTTCCAGATTGTCAATCGGTAGCTGTGAAATGATCACTCTTTCATATTTATTGAGGATTAGTCAGCTGTAATACATCTCACAAAATAAGGGGAAAAAAGCAACGTCCTCTGCCTGATGGGCTTGCTCAGGAAATGATGAAGACATTAGCAGCTTTTATTATTTCATATGCAGTCAAGATGGATTCAGTTTTCAGGTCACGTGTGCCATTTATTTTTCTGAAAGTGAAAAGGTTAAAGGTGGACAGACGCCTCCTGGCCACTAAGGAACAACCTTGCTTACTAAAGGGAAACTATGGAGTGCACTATATCTGGCCCTTGCAAATCTGAGAATTAAACAGGGCTTCTGTTTAATGGCGTGAGAGGTTGAATGCTGTGGGTACCTTGAGGGACTTGGCTAATAGTCAAGGAAAAAAAAAGTTTGTCCTGATGCAATACTACAATGAAACCTCAGAATGTAAAATGATTTGACATGATATACTGTTGAGACTGATTTTTTTTTTAAACTCTTACTTAAAGGTTTTGCTATGAATGACAAGACCAACAGCAATGTGGTAGATATCTTTTTCTACTATCAGTTAACAGTCTGCTTGATATAACGGTTTTTACTCCTGTCTGAGGGTGATGGCTCAGTAGGTAGAATGTTTGCCATGCAAATGTGAGGACCAGACTCCTAATCCCCGGAACCTACATACATACATGCCTGTGATGCCAGCATTTGGAAGGTAGAGACAGGGGACACCTAGAGCAAGATGGCTCATTGGGCCAGCCGTATCGGTGAGCTCTGGGTTCGATTGAGAGTCCCTGCCTCAATGAATAGGGTAGAGATCAATTGGAGAAGACTCCCAATGTCAACTTTAGGCATCCACATGCATGCGTACAAACAAATGCCTATACACACACAAACACACTCATGCACGTGTGCCACACACTTGTCCCTGTGCCAAGCTACATATATCCCTGCACTCCTAAGAGATCACCTTTAAGGAATAGCTGGCCTCTGAAGTCAAGCTCTGCTCTTTTGCCTGAGGTATGCGGTGGGATCATGGTGGCTCCTGAGTATGGCAAAGCTGGCTATGAACATGAAAACAAATTGTTTACCCAGGCCTGGCTCCTCCATTTGCAAGTTTCTATTATCTGCTGGTTCTTGGCTCCTGTGGACTCTTCTAGATTTTCTCCCACTTTGAACTCACTCATGGTAAGCCAGCTTTATATATCTTGACCATCCAGTCTCCGGCCAACAGAGACTTAAGCGCTCTTGCATGACGCTACAGAATCCTCAGAGGCAGTCATTATCACGAAACGCCTTTTGTGGAAAATGATGACTTTAAGAGATGTAGTAAATCATTAAGGCTTCAGAGCTGCCGTGGGAGACAACTAGAATTTATGCTGTGGCTTCTGACCCTGTAGCCCTCCTGCTTTCTCTCTCTTGACTGAAGTGCTATTTATTATGCTGGCTTCCCCCCCTCTCTCTTGTGCGTCATATAATCTCTCTCTCATGTAGCAGGTGTTCAATAACCATTTGGTACATTAATTGCTTTCTCAATAGTTAACACAATTAGGTGAAGAGGAGAAGAGTTATGAACCACGGTTTTTGAACAAAATCCTCTTCATGGGAAAGAAAAAAATACCAAAGCGGAAACATGACTGCCTTGTGAAAACTAACTCTTTCCACTCAGGAAGTGTCCCACAGGCTGGTTCTGTAGATGGCAGGGCAGAGGGTGGACCTTCGGTGTGTGGGATGACGTTGGAGGCCATTCAAATGGATACTCTGAAAATTCATTTCAGGGCGGGGCGACCTTCCATTTTGTTCTGTTGTACCCTTACCCTGACCAAAAGCAACTTAAGGAACAAAAGAGTGTTTGTTGATGTTGTTTGTTTGTTTGGTTGGTTTGTTCTCTCATTTTGTTTCTGGTTTATCATCCAATGTCAGTCCACCCTTAAGGGGAAACAGAAGCCTAGACTCAGCGGCTAGCCCCACAAAAGCTACAGTCAAAGCAGAGCGAAGGGAATGCACCCATGCTGCCTGCTTGCCTGCTGCGTATGGGTAACTAGTTTTTGCCTTCTTGACAGCCCACGAAAGGTTACAGCCTGTATTAAGGGTGAGTCTCCCCCACCTCAGTTAACATCCCAGATGATCCCTCACAGACTCCCCCACAGGCCAAACTGATCTAGGCAAATCCTCAACTGAGGGCCTCTTTCCGGCCATTTTAGGTGTCTCAGGTCGGCAGTTATAGGGGAGGGGAGTAAGGGGGAAATGGGAGGGAGGGAAGAATGGGAGGATACAAGGGATGGGATAACCATTGGGATGTAACAAGAATAAATTAATAAAAAAAGAAGAAAAAAACCATCACAGATAGCTCAATTCTGCGTGATAGCAACTCAATCAGGAGCCTCCTGGACAACTGCTTAACTCCGGGAAGAGCCCTTGGCTGTTGGAGATGGAGGCAGTATTCATAGTATTTTGAGAGTAAATATGGGTGGGAGAAATATGGGGGGATCTGTGGAGCAACCTAGAACATCAGATGAGGGGCTGGAGAAAACCCAAAAGCCTGCCTACCTGAGGCCACTTCAAGAGCACCATGCTTTGGAGCATATGCTACTGTTACATGTTCTCACCGTGTAGATACTGTGAGCGTGACCCTTAGTTTAATTTCACCCCAAAGGTTACATCTCTAGGACATGAAGCCCTCCCCAGCTGGGGCAAGCACCGCCTTTGTCGTTTCAGGGGGGCTGCGGGCGAGAAAAGCAAACGTGTGGCTTCATCCTCCCTGAGGGTTCCTGAAGTGGACTGCCACCTTATGCCTCAGAGGGCAGCCTTTGGGCACCTCACCAAAAGACATATATATCCACCTACATGCTGCATGAGGGGGTCGGCATCCAGGAGATTCCCCGGATATATCTGATGTCATCATTTTTGATGACAGTGCCCAGCTCAAATACGTGTTCCAGGTGACTGGTCCCCAGCCTGGCAAGCCAGTCCATGTGAAAAGCAAGACCCAAGTTTTTCTAAGACGCATTTCTCCGTGCCAATCTGCTGGTGTATGTGATTCAAAGCCTATGCCTGGCCTTTCAGGCAAGGAGGCAGAATGTAAGGGACTGACATTTTCTCTTCGGCCATTGAAGCCCATTAAGAGCTGTTTCTTCTTTGATAGAGATGCCCTCTTTCACCTTACTTATTGGCAGTCTCTGCATCCATCCCCTTCCTCTCCCTTGATATGTATTATTTAGTGGCTTTAATTCCTCGGGAAGGGGGTGCCTTGACCTGGGAGGAGCCTGCATGAGGAATGTGCGATGCTCAGCACACTCCTTCAGAGACTGGCCTGTCCTAATGACTTTGAAGGGAGCCGTGACAGGTCTAAGTGGAGCCAGACTTCCCGAAGAAGCTCTTCTCTCCTCACTCGCTCTTTTCCTCATTAGCTTTCATCCTTCACAGTGAGTAATTCTTAAAAGCCTCTTTACTGTCCCCCGAGAACAGGCACGCACAGGTCATTGTCTGATGTTCGCACACATCAGAGGAACCGTCCTATTACTGCTGGCCTGGGGGCCTCCTCCCCGCAATTACAGTGCCCTGATCCGCGTTATCACAAATCCAAAGCTGGGTTCCTTTCTCTCTTTTCTTTTCTTTCTTTCTTTTTCCTTTTTTTTCTCTCTCTCAAATCAGGCCAAACATGAGAGACATTGTTAAATGACTAGAGGAATGGGTCATGCGCAGAATCTCAATGAAGGCTCTGGAGGAAGCGGGGCTGAATTCCATTTTAAATGGAAGAGGCTGTCATATTATTGAAATCGTTCTCTGAACTTTGCTGGCCCAGAGTGCTATGCTGGCAGCCAGAGATCTCCAGCAATCCAGAGAGACGAAGGCTGCCTGCAAGACTCACCAGCATTTTACTTTCTTAATGAGGGTAGGGGCTCAGAGGAAAGTGTGGTACTCCTGTATCTCACCTGGCCCCGTTAATTGTAGTGCTACAGACTCTCCCGGATGGGGACAGAGTGTGTGTGTGGGATGCTGGCAGAGTCAAGAGGAAGATGGAGAAGGCTGTGGTAACTGGTCACTTTGTGGCTCTCTCCACAAATTTTGTCTTTTTCACCTGGAGGTCATAGGCCATGAAGTCAGCATTGCTGACCTTACATGAGTGCAGGGTGTAAGAGTGCAGCTAACCCTGGCCAACCATGTCAAGGTAAGTACCACAGATTCAAGGTGTAGATGGTTATCTATGACTACGCCTGGTAAACATATTCATAAGCCACACATTATGTCTAAGAAGTAGGAAAATGGCTCCATGGATAAGGCTTTTTCTGTGCAAGTGTGAGTACCTGAGTCCAGATCCTCAGTGACCACACACACTCTGGGAGGGCACGGCAGCCCACCTGCAGCCCCAGTGCTGAGGATGTGGCCGTGATGATGCTCTAGGCAAGCTGGCTAGCTGAGTGAGCCAAATCAGGAAGCTACAGTCGCTGTGAGAGACACTGCCTCAGTAAGTAAAGGGGAGAACAACCAAGAATGACCAGTGTCTGGTCTCTCTCTCTCTCTCTCTCTCTCTCTCTCTCTCTCTCTCTCTCTCTCTCTCTCTCTCTCTCTCCACACACACACACACACACACACATACCATACACTCACACACACACCATATACTCACACACACACTCACACACACACACACACATACATAGACATAAGGAATCTTCATTGTTATTTGCAAGCAATCACATCATCTTGTTCATTTCCAGACTAACAGGCCTTGACCCAAATGCTGAACCAGTGGCAGGGTTAGCAAAAACATTGGTCTTGTGATGCTGGGCAGCCCCAGCAGTGAGCAGGGATAGAGATGCTTAGGATATGAGCTAAATCAGAGATGGGGGAGGGGACACAGATGCACACTTAGGAAGTGTCACAGCAGGAACAATCATCATGAGATCCATCAATACTGTATGCTTGAGAGACATGAGAAAGGACTAACTGGCTTTATTATAATCCCAATTACCAGTGGTATTTAGGAAACTTGACCCTGCCCCATGCCCCCCACCCCTCTCTCTCTCATGTGCTGGTGGCTGACTGAACACCTGATCTTGAGTTTGCTAGGCAAGTGCTCTGCTACTGAACTGACTCCTCACTCCCAGGAAATCCATCTGCCCAAGAAAGGAAATTCCCAATGGAAAGCATGTGCTAAGTTCCCTGGTGCAAATATTCTCACAGTTCCTGGTTTCAAACTACAAAGGGCTTAAAAACCAGTTGGCAAAATTTCTGATTGCTTTTTAAAAAGTATTATTTCTTGAACATATCTGTATGTGAGTGTGCATATGAGTGTGTGTGTGTGTGTCCAGTCCCACAGCATGTATGTGTGTGTTAGTGTGTGTATGCACCTTTTGTTATATGCGTGAGCATGTGTGTGATGGCCAGAGGACAACTTCAAGAGTCGCTCCTCAAGAGCCATCCACCTTGCTTTTGAGATGGGATCTTTCACTGGCCTGAAACTCCTCAAGAAGGCTACTCTGTCTGGCTGCTGAGCCCCAGGGACCCACCTCTGGATGTCTCCCCAGGAGTGCAATGCAAGCTTCTGCTATCTTACCTGGCTTTCTTACGTGGGTTCTGGAATCTTGCACTCCGGTCCTTTGGTTTATAGAGCAAGCACTTTTCTGGTTCAAGTGTCTCTTCAGGCCCACGGTTCCTGATGTGTTAAGCCCTTTAAGCTGAAAGCAAATGCTTCTGGCTCACTCCTAACTTAATAGTCTGTATTGGGCAGCCTCACTTGCCCTTTGCTTCAATTTATGTTATTTTTATCTTCCTTCCTCAAACCCATTATTTGTTCTTTGCCACTTAGCATCTGAGTGACCATAAGCGCCATTCACAGGCTTTCTATGAAGGCTGGAGACGGCCTTAATCAGAAAGAAAGGTGGGAGCATGTCTTAGACTCTGGGGACCCCCAAGGAAGGGAGTACTCCTTGGGAATTTTTACTTTGAGCAGGGGTAGGGATGGAAAGCGACTAATGGAAGGCTTCCTGGTGTTTCTTTGACAAGCCTGATATAGGGAGGCTTAATTTTTTTCCCTTGAAAAGTTCTTTTCATCTGATTTTTTTTTCCAGACTTGACTTGGAACCTATAGATATATAAAGTTAGTACCACCAAACATCTATTGATAATAAACCATAAATATAATCCTTTTAAATTATTTATTATATAAACAACTTTACTGTTGATTTAAGATAAAAGAAAACTTGTGTACTAATGATATGGAATGCCCGTTTATAAATCAAACCACAGACATTCCAAGGTGATATCTCTATGCTGAGGAATGACAGTAGGAAAATATGAAATATCTTTGTTTTCCATAATGAAAACATCATATTTCTATAAGAGCAGAAAACATTGTGTATGCAGCCAAAACACTACCACTCACATAATATGACATGGTATAGAATCTGAGCCTAAGTGTTTGCAGCAGTGTGATTGGTGCTGGATGGGGTGATGACATTCCCAGGATGAAGTGTGTATGCTTCTGTTTAGAACCAAGTCTCCAGTGTAGTCGTTTGACTACTGGATTCAGTTCACATTTGATGTTGAGTTCATTTTGCTTATCATGCATTTAGAACTATGTTGTCACCCATTTTTTCCACAACTGACCTCCACAGTCAGTTATGTGACATCATTTTGGGCCATGACCCACAGCTTAAGAAGCTTCTAAGAGGAAGTTGAATGAAAAATGTTAGTGGGGTGGTGTGAGGTAGGAAGAATCAAGATCCACAAATTTAAAACCCAGAGATATGAGAAATAAGTCCAAAGGTGGGTAGACACAGGGCAGGTCTTGCAGAAGGGGCCAGAGCTCAACCAGGCTCTAATTGTAGGGCCTTAAATAACATTTTATAAAATGGAAATTCTAGTGCTGAGAGATCTAGTCAGAGTGGAGAGATCATGTAGATATAAGTGCAGGGGTAAAATGATGGACAGTTTCCTAAAGACATCCCTGAATTCATCGAAGATGCAGAGTTGAAGGTAAAGAGTTCATGGATGACAACAACAATAACCCAAGAGAGAAAATGAAGACACAGCTGAGCCACTGCAGTAGTGGTAGCAGTACGGAGCACGTCTAAGAGATACTTAGAACGTGAGGTGTTGTGGCCTGTCATCCAGATACAAAAAGGAACAGTAGAGAACCAACCCGCAGCCCTGGGGTACAGAGTGATTGACAGCCCCTCGTTGGTGGCACTGGAGGGACCAGGGCATGTTAGCTATCAATAAACAAATGAGCAAAAGACTCTGAAGCTTAGGCAAGCCATTTGTCTTAGGGTGTAGATTTGGAAGTCACCAGGGCATGACTGTTGTTGGGGATACTGCATTTATGAGTTACTGCCACCTAAGACAGCCTTTGAACTGGACCTATAAGTCATACTAGTCCTCAAGCATTAAGTAGTGGAAATGAAAAAAATCAATAGAAGTATTAGGAGAGGTGGGAAAGGCTACAAGCACCAGAAGAAAGTGGAATTTAGTAAATAGGCAGGGGCCTGTGTGAGGGCAGAGAGCTGGGAAAAGGATGAGAGCTACAGAGATATCATGGAAGAAAAGAGTCAAGCAAATAGTGACCTGGATAGAAACAAAGGCAGCAGAAGACAAAGGTTCCTATGAGAAGCATGTCAGTGAGGCAGAGGACCAAGCAGAGAGCCAGGTGCATGGGCTTGTTTGGATTTTGATGGTTTATTTTCACTGCTTTTCAAACATGGGGTAAAGGTAAGGGTACATACTCTTTGAGTGTATATATATGACAATGCCACATGCTAACCAAGATCTGGTTTCTTCTAAATTTTTTTCAAGGTTTAGGGAGAGGTTTTGTTTTGTTTTGTTTTGTTTTGTTTTGTTTCGTTTTGTTTTATTTTAACATGGGTTCTGGAGGGTTGAACTCAGGTACTTATTCTTGCATTGCAAGCAGTCTTCTGACTGACCTCTCTCCCCCAATCCAAGGCTAAGCATTTTTTAAAGCTGTCATTACAGTTAGAGCTGAGAGCATGACTTCCAATTCCATATGATTTTGTAATTAACATCAATATACCAATAGATAGGACCCCAAAGCAAAGCCCCTGGGTACCAGATGATGTCATATGCTCAAACAATAGTCAAGAAACGATTTCTGTTCATTTGCATAACCACCTAAGTCAAAAGCATCACCGACAGAACATCAGTAAGGGAGATTGTTTATCCTATGTATGAGGAATTGTTATTTACAAGTTCCCTCTTTTAAAAAAAAATCTGGCAATCATCAGAAATCCACAGACTGTGCCCAAACAGATACAAATTAGTTTGTCTTAGGCTGATGAGATGGCTCAGCAGGTAAATGCACTTGCCATGCAAGCTTGGTGACCGGAGTTTGGTCCCTGGAGCCCATGGCAGAAGGAGGGAACCAGCTGATGAAAGTTACCCTCTGACCTGCACATACACAATAGCATGCAAACACTGGCACATACACACCCCTGCAGGCTGTCTCTGATGCATACTGAGAAGCCTCGCTCTTTAAACGGCCTGCTCCAGGGCAGGGAGAGAAGTGCTTCTGATCAGTCACTTGTTAACTCTTGTTGTCACCTCAAGGCATCCAAGGGTAACGCCAGCCTTCCATCATGGTTAAAAGTGATTTATAAGCTCACAGCTGGAGCTTATAAAGAGGCCGTAAGCACATAGCCTCAAGTTTTCTTTCAGATGGCAGACTACTTTGCCCACAAAGTACTGCCAGATCTACCAATTCTTAGAGGAAGCCTCCAGGTCCAGACTCCAGCTACCTCAGCCTGGCACAGCAATGCAAACACAGGGCTACAGAAGCTGGCCTCTCCCTGATGGGCCAGAGGGCCACACCCAAAGGCATCCATGTGAGGCCTAGTGCTGGGCCCTCCACCCAGAGGCTTGAGACCCAGCTTCCTGAACCAGTACCTTATTTATGGCTCTATCTGGGCTCCCTGTTCTGCTTCTGCCTCTCCTGCACAGAACACTGGTTCCCCTGGGTCAGCGGTCTGCAGGTTGACCTCTCTCTGCAGAACCTCAATGCCTATTGAGGGACATACTGCAGAGCACTGGACCCTGGGGACCCCGCATCCAGCTTCTGTTACAGCCGGCAATGTTGTTTTTCCACAAGTGGATGCCCATCTTGAGCTCTCACTTTGAGGGGTTGGGGAGATGGCTCAGTTGGTAAAGTGCTTGCCCCACAAACATTAGGACCTGAGTTCAATGCCCAAAACATACCCTAAAAATGCTGGGCACGGTGGCCTGCATTTGTAATCCCCCATGCTGGGGAGCTATGTATATGAGGACTTCTGGGGCTCACTGGCCATCCAGTCTATGTAACTGTTGAGCTCCTCACCAATGAAAGACCCTGTCTCAAAGGTTGTTCTCTTGCCTCTACACACACACACACACACACACACACACACACACACACACACACACAGAGAGAGAGAGAGAGAGAGAGAGAGAGAGAGAGAGAGAGAGAGAGATCTGATATTGTTATTTACTGAGCCTTCATGAAGTAGATAGTTATCTGGACTGAGAGAAAAAAAGTTAAGTTCTAATACATATTTATGCTTTGAATTCCTACTGGTTACCAATTATTACTTTTCTGAAAAAAAAAACCAGCTCAATAATGGGTTCACTCTTTATGTCTAATTTGATTTTGTTTATTTGCAAAGGCTTGGTCTTTGCGTGGGAGGTCAGGATAGGCTGGCAGCCCTCTTGTGAGACATGGGCCAATTGTGAATGGCGGGCAGCAGGCAATGCACATCACTGTCTTTGCTTTCCTCTCTGTATTCCCATTTTGCATGGTCTTGAACGCCATTTTCATTTACTCGGAACCTTCTTTCCAGTCATATTTTGGCCTCTTAGCAGAGAACTATACCCTTCACTCTGTGCTTGGCCTTGATTCTTTTTTTAATGTGATGGTTTAGTGTAAATTGTCAACTTGACAAGCATCTAGGCTCACTTGGGGAATGGCCCTCTGGGCACGCCTTGGGGGTTGTTTAATTGCAGTAATTGCCATGGGAAAAGTGCCTACTATGCTAAGCACCATTCCCTGGCTGGGAACCTGTGTGACTTCTTCGCCAGACAGGCAGTCTGGGGTGAGCATGTGTTAGGTGATCAGAAGCCACAGTGGATGGACTCAGATGGGAAAATGAGGTGCTCTTTCTGAATCCAGGTTGATGGGTGTGCACTCAGGGGCTTTACCACTCATCCTGGCTTACATGGTTTAAAAGGAGGAAAAGTCATTATTCTCATTTTATGGGAGATAAAAATGATGCAGAAAAAAAACTGAGTAGCATGCTAAGGTCATGAGGAGGTAAGGCCAGAAGAGTTGAGATGACACCATTAATAATGGTGACTTAGTGAATCACCTCGAGGGCCCTGCCAGGGCACTGAGGAAAGTGAGAGCCAGAGAAAGGGGCCACCTTCCAGAAAGGTCTGCTTCCTTTCACTGCCCTTCTGTCCTTTGATCTCTGTCAGGGCATGCCTCACAGTAAGATGGTTTCCCTCCATGCCCCAGGGAAAAGTAACCTGAGAGAGGCAGTCTGTAAGGCTAGGGAAGAGTGAGGTAACCATCCTGCTCCTCTCCTTCCCTTCAGAGAACGGCTGAGAGGTCACCAGCAGGAAGTGCCTGCCCAGCCACTGGGCCATCCTGCATAGGTGAGGGCCTTCAAGTGCGTGGGCTCACGCTTCTAACAACAGACTGTCTTTGCATTCTTTAAAAAAAATACAGATTAATGTATGTGTATGAGTATTGTTGCTCGCATGTATGTCTGTGTATCCCACGCATGCGCGGTGCCCACAGAGACTAGAAGTTGGATTCCCTGGAGCTGTCGATATGGGCAGCACCATCTTGGGTGCTGGGAATTGAAGCTGGACTCTCTGAGACAAGTGCTCTTAACTTCTGAGCCATCTCTCCAGCCCCTGTTTTGTCTTTTTTTGTTTGTTTGTTTGTTCGTTTCTTTTTTGAATAGAGACCTTTTCCTTTCTCAAAAAATCATTATTTTTAACAACTGATACTATGTCAGGCTATGCACTTAGCATGACCATTTCAGCAATTAAATAAATGTTATCTCTCAAATGTAGGTGTCCTTAGGCTTCAGGGTAGAGCACTTGACTCCTTGCCCGAGTGCTTGCCTCTCCCTTTGGAAACGGCAGCGTTGGTAGGAAACTGATGATAACATAAGAGGTGTTACTAAGTAATGTCACTGTCTAAATATCCCAGGGGAAAAAGAAAAAATAATAATACATTATGATTCAACTCAAGCTGCACCTCTTGCTTTGTTAAATTTGACATTTTCTTTCTCTTGCAGCAGAAGCAAGCAGATGGCGGCTGAGTACAAATGTTGACGCTGGGTGAGATGAAGAGCGGACGGAAGAAGGTGTCCATTTCTGCCAGCTCCCACTCATCCGTGCGTTTCTGTAAGTATGCCTGGCTGAGGAGACGTTCTGTGAATTAGGCTTAAGCTTACAGTACATCTAGCCAAAATTTGTTCCCGATTTACTTCTTTATTGGTGCCATGGCTAGAAGGCAGAGTTGTGGGCTAAACATTCATTCTATCACAAAATTACACTTCCAGCCTTGGTCAATTATTTAGTGCAACCAGCAGCAAGGTGAGACTGTATGAAGGAATCCTTGCATGGAGCTCTGTCTCTGTAGCCAAAATTACAGTGTGCTTCCTGTTGGAAAAAGTCACAGGCTCCATAATTGGAAGCCTCATGCCAGCGCCTGTGCCCACTGCATCTATTTCCCAGCCCCCCTCCCCACCTTTGCCTGTAAACCAGAATCAAATGATTCCCTACCTCCAGGGCTTTTGTAAAGCTCAAGCAAGATGCAGGGTAAGGTGATTTCCTCAATCCCTGGCATTCACTCCATGGTGATTGGCCTTATCATCTTAGCGAGCAGACACACTTTTGCTCACTTCATAACTACGCTTTTAGAGGAAACCAAACCAGATATGGAGAGATGTATCCCATGGGGAGCCTCATCTCCTCCCCCAATCAAAAATCCTGAAATGTTCCTTCTAGCTCCCAGCATCCAGGTTTCAGTTCCCAAACTCTCTGTGGGCCACAGAGGAAGAAGATTGTCAATGGAAGGAGCCATGACTGGCTCAAAGAACGTGCTGTTTTGCCAACAAATTTTAAGAGCATGGTTAATCTGTAGTAGTTGAGCAAGCTTGGGATGCAATCGTTGGCTAAGCACATAGGTCAGTGGAGAACGGAAACGCCAAGCTGGGGGCAGCCAGCCAGCATACTACATTTAGATAGGCTTGTGCCATCCAGGCACCAAGGCCTGCTGTGACCTTGATTTCTGGGCTACAGTGTGAGAACAGCCAGGTTTCTGGGTTCCAAACAGAATCAAGCTATCGATACCGGCAAAGACCGGAGGCTTCTTGCCAGCGCAGAGGAGACCAGTCTAGTTCTCTGTCCTTTGTGTCCTAGTCAAAGCTTACCCATCCTGTAGCTTTGCTTTTTCTCTATCAAAGACTTCAGGAAATGGTGAACTAACCCCACTTAAAGCCTTCTTATGAAGGCTAGGGGGCTCACTCAGGGAGTGGAAGTCATGCAGTGGACACTCCCCAGAAGTTCAGGGGTAGTAGAAAATAAACAAAAAACTCCCCCCATCTCAAATAAGATGCAAGGCCAGGACTTGCACCATGGTATGTCCACATACACATATATTAACTCACACATGTGCACATGTAAGCAGATCAGACATTTTCATATTTTCCTGGTGATGAATTAAATGGAATCCATCTTATCACTTCAGAAATCCCCCTCCCTCCCCCCTCATCTTTCCCTGGCAGCTGTGTTGGCTCAGAAATCATCCAGTGCTTCCTGCTTCCCATCAGCCAGCATGCCAGAGAACTGGATCAAGGTCAGAGTTCCACCGCACAAGTAATTTCTACTCTAGCCCCCTTGTAAGGCTTTGTGTTAGGCAGACAGCTACTCTTTAAAGAAAACATAATAATATCAGGAAGCCTGGGCAGATACGGTTATGAAATATTGGGTTTGGGAACAAATGAATAACAAATGAACATAAGTAACATTGAAGAATAAAAGTATAAAATTTTTAATCTGTTTTCTTGAGACATGATTTTAATATTACCCTGGCTACTCTGAAACTCACTGTGTCGCCTGGGGTGGCCTTGAATCACCATGATCCATGTGCTTCAGTCTCCTGAGTGCTAGGATAACAGCTGCAAGTGACACACCTGGCCCCAAACAAGGCACTTGGAAATGCTTTGCTTTGTGCATGAAGAAGAAGAAGAAGAAGAAGAAGAAGAAGAAGAAGAAGAAGAAGA
>OU015755.1:10910551-10935033 GCA_907169655.1 Acomys percivali | reverse complement strand
GAAGAAGAAGAAGAAGAAGAAGAAGAAGAAGAAGAAGAAGAAGAAGAGAAGGAGGAGGAGGAGGAGGAAGAGGAGGAGGAGGAGGAGGAAGAGGAGGAGAAGAACAAGAAGAACAAGAAGAAAGAAGAAGAAAGAAGAAGAAAGAAAAGCCAACTGGTTGATTTTGATGAATTTTGCATTTTGTTCCTATTTTCTGAGCTAAGGCAAAAAGGATTCATGGTCCTCAAGGCAACCCCTTGTCCTCCAAACCCGTTATGGATTAGAAATAGCCTTATTCCTTCTCGGCAGAAGCCAAGGTGTTGTGCCTCTGTTTTCCTCTCATGAACTTTATTTAATTTTATAAAAGATTCATTTAAAATTTATTTAGTTTTAATCATTAATCTCTGATTTAATATACATTATAAATACATTGTATAAAATGGAGGCTAGAATCTACATATCTTGGTTCTGATACTTTATTTAAATAAAAGGTAAATTTTTTTATAATAGGCATATATCCCTGATAATGGCAATGCTTTAATGTAATTATCAATAACCCCTTGGGACTGGAAAGATGACTCAGCATTTTCTCTCTCTTGCGGAAGAACCAGATTCAGTTCCCAGCAACCATATAACTCACAACCACCTGTAACACCAGTGCGAGTTATGAATCTCCACACTCCTAGGAAGAGGTAGGGGATGGACAAAGGAGATGTCCCAGACACCTGTGAAGCAGGCAGCTTGCCTGTGCACTCAGCCTGTTTCACACCAGGTAGAAGATGAGGACCAATACCAGAAGTTGTCCTCTGACCACAACATGTGTGACTTGGCAAGTGTGACTCTGCATTCACACTCAGGATCATGTGTGAGCACATAGCATGTGCAAACATACACAGACTCATACAAATTTACACTCATACATGCACACACACGAGTGCACATACTCACACACATATATTATACACCCATACACCCATTCACACACATACATATGTATATACACTCATATACACACTCACACACCCATACAAATACTCTCACACATGCACACACACACACACACACACACACACACACACACACAAGTTTGGTGGTTGATTGGGTGGCAAACAGTGCCAGTAAGGTTAAGTGGCAGAGTACTGGCTCACCTGACTTCCATTTCTGGGGTACTAAGAGCACATCTTCAAAGATAATAGTCTTGACAAAGTGGTTAAACTAATTTAATGTATTAATCTCCTTTAAATTGGACAGAGATCCCCAGCAAGCCTTAAGCACAGGCTTAGTAATCACTGGCCAATTTGCTCGTTAATCTTGGAAAGAGAAGAACAGGGTAATTAAACAAGAGGTGCCAGTGAGAGAGGGGGCGGGGCTTGACCCTGAATATGTGGGAGGCATCCTGGGTGGCAGTGAATTCTGGGAAGTGTCACCCTTCTGTATCAGTTACACTCTGGTTCCTGGGAAAGCATCTTACATGACATTCCCTTGGCTTTAAGAACTCCACAAATTTAGGTGACCAATTTCAAATTCAATACACCTTATCTAGAAACACGAGCAGTCCACATTTTGCATCTTTTAAATGTAGCATAGTTCTTAAAAATATTTATTTAAATATATATGTATATATATACATACATATATACATATACGTATATGGAGAGAGAGAGAGACAGACAGACAGAGACAGACAGAGAGACAGAAAGACAAGAAAGACAGAGAGAAAAGGCCACTAGGAGGCCATCTGACTTGGGTGCTGGGAATAAAACTTGGGTCCTCTGCTGGGGACCAGTATGTGTTCTCAATCCCTGAACCATCCCCACAGTCCCTCATTAATTCTTTCACCATCTCATACATATGCATGTGATGCTCTTCAATCAAAGCCTTTATCCTGTCTTACCATCATCCCTCTTCCACAAAATCCCTTCTGCCTACATCCTTCTACTTTCATGTCTGATTATTTTTGTTGTGCGCTTTGCATTTAATTAGTGCTGCCTGCATTAGCAAGAGCCGTGCTTATTTAAGGTTATTATTTATATCATTAGGTATGTTTACATTAGAGGTTATTATTTGTAACCCCTAAGTGCTTCTTAGGGAAGAGTGGGGACTGATGAGTCCCTCTCCTACCGGGGATGAACTGTTGACTTGGTGAGCTCAGCCTTGGGCAGGTCTTATGCAGGGAGCCCCTGCTGCGGTGAGTTCATGCGTGCAATGGCCATGCCTGGGAAAATGTAAGATAATTCAAGTAGAGACTCCCACATCTAAATATAGCCCCCTGCAAGATTCTTGGCTTTAGAATAGGGTAGAGAGGAGAGAAGGGGTGAAGGGGGGAGGGAGAGGGTGAGGAAGGAAGTGAAGAAAAGGAGGAGGAGGATGGGGAGGGAGGGAGGGAAGAAGAGGAGAGCAGGGCTCCAGGAGAGAACCAGGTGGGGACACATTTGTAACCATAAAGAGCGACTCACTGTTACCCAGACAAGTTCAGGCATCTACAAGATGCAGGAAAGACAATAAACAAGACGAGATATTTCTCAGAGAGTCCTTTGTGAGTTAAGTGTACACGGAAAGTTTCCCTGAGAAGAAAGATTCAAAGTACAAAATATACCACTCGATAATTTTTTCACATTTAATAACATTTTCAGTAGTGTTTTTATTCTTTTTTTTTTTCTTCAGAAACATCACTGCTCCTATAAGTCACTGAATCTGACATTAAATCTGTAAGCATCTTTTCATCAATTCTTTCCTTCTTACTGTAGCTACATTTACAAAGGATGCATAACTGATCGGCTAGGCTTTTGTACATCGCCATCAATCTGACCTACAGTAGAGACAGGATGCAGACCATGCCCTATGCCTGCAAACCTGGCTCGCAGGATGTGGGGGCTGGAAGACCAGTTTCACAGCGAGTGTGAAGCCAGCCTGAGCTAAATATATTTTTAATGGGGACATTAGGATCTTAAGGCAGACTTCAGCCTAGGGTACTGGGGAGATGGGTTGGTGGGTAGGAAAGCTTGCTGTGAAAGCACGAAGACCTGAGTTTGGATCCTCAGCACCCATTTAGAGCCAGGCATAGCTGCATCTGCCTGTTGCCTCACCATAGGAGAGAAGAGCCAGGGGATCCTGAGAGTTCCTTGGCCAGTTGGCCTAGGCCAAAAGTTGCACTTCCAGGTCTGTGAGAGACCCTGCCTCCTGAGAGCAACTGGAGAACATCAGGGGACCTCCTGCCCTAGTCTACCAACATGCACACAATTGCTTGCAGGCGGGCACCACATACATACACATAACACGAAGCACACACCACAGAGCATGCATACAGACACATACACACACACACACACACACACACACACACACACAGGAACCTCTGCTTCATGCACACTGTCTTGGCAATGACATGAGACAACACAAAGCTACCCATGTCCACATCTAAACAGATATAGCCACAGACGCAGCATAATAATTACTTGTGCTGTTATCTTACTAAAAAAACACATATAGTGGCTTCTTTTGAGAATCAATTTTTAATTAAGGAAGGCTGGTGTTTCCGCAGGTGAGGCCCCTTGGAAGGTTTGTAAGATGCAATTTCATCAACAGCAACTCCTCAGTGGCCTGGCATTATTAACAAGATCATGATGAAGGACACAGTAGGGCAGCTTGAAAGTAAATGTGGACAGCAACAGCCTCCCCTCTGTGTGTGAGAGCGGCTACTTGGTACTCAGGAGCCACCATGGTGCATCTAATGATGTCCTAGTGGACGCAAGCTCTCATCCACTGGATGACGCTTGCAAGGGGCGTGGGGAGAAGCAAGTTTAATTACTGCCTTTGGTTTGGTTTGTTTGTCTGCTTGCCTTTAGAAGGCACAAATTGTCCTGATGAGAGATAACACTTTTAAGACCCAGTCTTCCATATTACTTGAATATCCCGGGGCAGTTATTTAACACACCAGGGCAAATCTTCATTTCTATTATCTGTACTCCATACACTTGATGTCACCAATCTGATAGTGTCTGGTGAGCCTAACTGAGGTGGTGTCATCACCTATGCTATCCTGTACACAGAACATGCTTAAGTTGCGTAGGATGGTTTAGTGTTTTTTTTTTTAAATGTGCTTGAGTGTTTGTCTGCATCTGTGTATGGACAAGATACCCATGTGCTGCTTACAGATGCCAATGGAAGGCATGTGGCTGTGAGAGATCAGGGGGATGCTGAGAACCAAACCTGGGGCCTCTACCAGAGCAACAGGTACTCTAAGCCAGATTCGTCTCTTCATCCTAGCTAGTCCTCCTCCCCTATGCTTTGAAATTAGGAATTTGTTTGCAGGCAATAATATACCACGGCTAGCATTCGCTGCCCAGGCTCCGTTGCCACTAATGAAACTTAGCCTCAAGGTGCTTGCTCCTTAGCTTGGTTTTGTGAGACAGTGTCTCTCCCTGAAGTCCAGAATGCACTGAAGTGGATAATCCTGTTTCTGCCTCCACGACACTGGGGCAATAGGGGTATGCCACCACAGCCAGTTGAGGGGACATAAATTTTGATAGACTTTCAAGATACCATTTCAGTACCCTCAGTAGCAAGCAATGTTATGCTTATGGTGAAGACATACCAAGAGAGTCATAATCCTTTGTTAGCTAGCTTCAGTAAAACCTCAAGCATTTATGAAGGACAGAATTTTGTAGGCAAAAGCAGTCACAAACTAACTGATACCAGGCTCTGTCATGGCACTTGCATCCTGGAAGGTCAGCCTATAAGGTCCTGGCATGTGGCCTGCATCCTGAGTCTGTTATCAACTCAACAGCCCAGGACAGGCCCAGGCTGCTGCTTCTAGGTACCCGAAAATCATTAATTAACATGTATATGGGAGGCCTATGACCGCTATGCAGAAGCCTGCCCACAGTAAAATGAATAACAAGAGGGCACTATTCCCTAGAGAGCAGGTGCACTGGACAGAATGCAGCTATGCTGGCTTTGGATTTTTTTTTTTCTTTTTGAGATAAGGGCTCTGTAGCTAAGCCTGAGATCCTGGCAATACTCCTGCCTCACTCTGTATGCTGTGGTTATAGGTTAGGATGTTTTTTTTTTTTTTTTTTAATAAAAGGCTCGGCAGTACTGAGATGGAGAATTTGAGGTTTGACGTCCAATCCCTTATGAATAAAGAAACACATCCTACTGCTGAAATGGGCATCGTATACCTGCCAACTTGAGTACCAGCATGAAACCTGACTTGAGGGTACGTCTATGTGCAGGCCTTGTAGTCCATTTCCCCGCCATCAGTGGATATGCATCTAAGTGCCTGGGCTGTGAATCACTTTGAGGTCCCTTATGATCAGAACTTCATAAAGTTCAGACAGAATAGCTTTATTGGGACAATTAGGTACTAATAAACTGAAATAAATTTCTTGCACTCTTGGAAGTCATTTTCCACTTGAGTATCTTTCCTTTTGCCTTACATCTGATAGCAGCCCATGCTGACATCAGTACTTCAAACTCATTCAGAGATTCCGTTTGTGAATGGGGGTTGATAACAGCTGCAGCCAAAATAATAACTTCAGTGATGACTTTAAATAACAGCTACATTTGTGACTTACAGCGATAATTTCAAGCCCGAACAAAATTTGATATTAAGTCATCCGAAAAATAAATTCCCTAGCCAGGCTCAGTGGCACAAATCTATAATCCAAACACCCAGGCGGCAGAGGCAGGCAGATCTCTGTGAGTTTGCACCAACCTGGTCTACAGAGTGAGTCTAGGACAGCCAAAGCTACACAGAGAAACCCTGTCTCAAAGCAAACAAACAGACAAAAATAAAAACAAATAAATTTCCTGGTGTAAAAATAGATCTTCTTGGAGTCTATTTAAGGTCATCTGTTTCACTATCATTCAGCAGATAAAATAAAATAGCCTGGAGGACATTAAGAATGTCTTGATAGTAGTTGGCTATCCAATAATTTTCTTATGTTACTTTTCCTCTGTTTCCTGACTCTAATTCCCTTCAGAAGTGGCTTCTTGGCCTTGATCCCTTTTTGCTTACCCCATACCTGCCAAGTAGAACAGAGTCCATGGAGAGCAGATGTATATAAATATTTTTGCCTTGCACAACAGCAGTGTTCACAAAAGAAGCAGAGTTCCCTCCAGACCTTAGGTAACTCCTTCCTAAAGAGTAGAACCAGGTGGCAGCAAGTAGAGAAAGCAAAGGGCACCGGCATCCTCTGGGCCAAGAAAACTGACCTGAAGTCCAGGCTAGGAAGAGCTGCCATCTTCCTGCCTCAGTTTCCAAACTTCTCAGATTATTTAGGTTCTATAATGTCACCTGATATTTTGGGGAGTCCCAGGACAGTTACCATGTGTCACTGAGAAAAATCAAGGGCCATTCTGGAGTTCTGGTGCTGTTAACAAGATACTTTAAAAATATACTCAAAAGGCTGCTCAAGAACGATTTTATTAATTTAAAAGAAACTCCTTGGGGTGGGTGGGCTGAAAACTCAACACTACCCAGAGGAGAAATATGGGGGAGAGACAAAGGACCACACCTTCTGAGTTAAGGTGACATGGAAATAAGCCTCTTGGGGGACAAGCAAGCACATTGGTAGGGAGGGGAGCTTTAGAGAAGGTGGAAAAGGCTAAAATATCTTGGACACTAAACAGCATCCAAGATAAAAAGACAGAAGAGAAGAAGTATCTTTTTTATTAGGGCTGAGACAGACCCAGAAGAACTTTATGGTGACTCTGGAGCAACTTCACTGAGGGTAGAGATTCTGGGAAGGAAAAGCATATTATCTCATTAAAGGGATAATTATTCCTCCTCTCTCTTTAGCTTGGCTTAATAAGAACCCATGATCCCTTGATTAGGTGACTGAGTAGCCCATCTGGATTAACTCTTAGGGGAGACAATGGTATCTCCCCAGCTAGAAGTAGATTCCTGTCTTTACTGTGACACTAAGAGAATGTAAAAGCCTAGTTTGGAAACAAAGCACAAAATAAATCCAACTTGAATCCCAGAGAAAACTAAGCAGTGACATTTCAGATGAGTGGTTTGTAGCCTACTGTATAATCACAAAGCTTTGTAGCCTCTTGCAGATCTGCCTGGATCCCTGAGTTCTGTTAACTAACTTGGAGAAGTGAGCCACCTTGACTTAGACTGCAAAATCTCTCGGGTCACGTTTCCCAGCATTCCAGTATGCTTTTTACTTTTGTTGTTAGAAGCCAGAGCTTAACATTTTTTTTTTGAGTTGAACTCCATATACTCTGCTAAGCAATTATTCAACTCTTACATTGTACTGTCCTATCCACCTGCCTTTCTGCCTCTTAACAAGGCTTTAGCTACAGGAACATGTTCTTCTCCTTGCTGGTAGCAAAGAGAGTCAGCCTGAAATGACAACCACGAACCTGCAAGAATACCTGTAGACAGTCTCAGCATCACCAGTGCATGACTACCAAGAACAAAACTACAGTCTGACAGCTGCCACTCTTGTTAATGAGTGAGGGCATGAGGCCAGCCACAGAGTGTCTCACCAACCAAAGATAGTATAAAATTGGGAATTGAAATGAGTTGGCTCTTGGATGGGTTGAACACAAAACAATATTGTGCCAAGACTTCAATATTCCGTCTTGGCTATGAAAAATACTTGTACTTGGTGTCTTTTGGGGATAGATGCTGTGCTAAGAGAAGACACTGAGGCGTGTTGCCACCCAGATTATAGATGAGGCAGATACTGCTCATCGCAGTATTTCAATTTTACAAGCAGGAGTAGAATATCGTAGTCCATTTAAATTTTTACATGTATGTATGTATTTGTTTGTTTATTTGCTGCTTATTTATTTCTGTATGTAACTTATTTATTCCCTTATTTATTTATTCATTCATTTGTTTGTGGTGTGTGTGTGTGTGTGTGTGTGTGTGTGTGTGTGTGTGCATAACATATATGTGGAGGTCAAAGGCAACTTTCAAGAGCCGATTCTTTACTTCTTCCATGTAGGTCTCCAGTCTTAGGACAGGCATCTCTATAATGCTACACCATTTTACTGTCCCCCCAGATTTGCATCCTTAGTTGATGTAGTTCTACACAGACCACTTTCATGTACTGTGGGCAGGACCTCTTAGTGAGTGAATGCGTAAGATGGTGGTCACTTCCATGGTATCCTAGAGCTGAAACTTGTTCTCATGAGAATTATTATTTCTCACTCATTTAGTTCCAGGCATTATCCCTGTTGGTCGTTCCTAATTGAAAAATAGTTGCTCAGGCTTTTCTTTCCTCAAGATACAACCATATAATTTCTGTCTCACACACACACACACACACACTCACACACACACACACACACACACACATGCACACACACACACTCACACACCCACAACTATATTGTGAATGTAGGAGAAAATAAAAAGGAAGGAGAGAGGGCGTACATGTGTCAGGGAAGGGCATTCTTAGAGATTACTGATCACTGTGGAGAAAAGATAGAGACTTAAAGATCAGAAGGGAGTCTGGTCCATATGGCACCCCCAAACAGAAAAACCTTGGCTCACTCTACCTAAAAAGCAGAACAGCAGAATGGCAAGGCCAAACACACAAGCTGCAGCATCACAGTCCAAAGCTGCATTCATATGTGTGGATTACAAGACGAGGAATTGCATACATTAATAGCTCACTCTAATCAATCCAGGACTCACCCCATGTGAAGAGTCCAGTAACTTTATGTTTTCAATGCTGTAGGAGGTTATGCAGTTCAAAGTATGTCTGTTGCTTGGTGAAGTTTAATATGTACTATATTTTTCCAGCATATAAGACAACCTCCAACTTTTCCAGTTAAAACATACAGTTTGGAGTATACTCGCCATATAAGACTACCCCTCTTCCAACACACACCCTGTGCAGCAGACTTGGGCATGTGTCTATTTGTAGGCAAGGCACAGACAGCCAGGCACTTTATAAAATGCCTGCAGACAGCCAGTGCCAGCCTACATTGCCCCTTTAAGGTGTGCTCCACACTTAACCCAAAGATGTGCAGCCCTTTCAGTCAAATGCCTAGCTTCTGGTGGAGCGCCAATCCATGCTCACATTCTCCTTGAGGTACAGGAAGATGTGTGCAGCTTGCTCCTTCCTGAACACAGTGGGGAATGGGCCACAGAACTCCCCATTATCTGTGCCAGACATATGAAGCGAGTCACAGGTACCCGGCAAGATGACCCCGACTTTGTCACGGATTTTTCTGGGGGGGGTGTCAAAAAGTGTCTTATACTCCAGAAAATAGGTAAGTCTATTTACATTATCCTTTGGTATAAAGGATGAATTCTTTTATTAACTACTCAGTGCTTTTCTGGCCCCAGTGACCATCTTCCTTTATCTTCCATTTGGGCTTAAAAGAGGATGCCATGCAAGAAACACATTCTCTCATTCTAGCCCTTTGGAATTTGCTTATAATATGTTGCATTGCTGAGTCTTTACTAAACTTTTTTTTTAAACAAATCTAGGATTGTAAAGTGCCATGCCAACAATTAAATAACATGCTGACAATTTAACAATAAATTGTGTTTAATGATAAAAGCTTTGTTGTAATAATACTATAATATGGCCATCATTTAGAAGCGGTGCAGGTGGCCTTTTTGTGAAAAGACAAATTAGAGTAAGTCATGCCCAATTAAACATTTACAAAATGTAGAACCCAGTGTGCGAAAATCAAATGAATAATAACAAAGTCGACCCTGAAAGTGTTAGGGATGCCAAGTACGCACTCTACCAATACTCTACACCTTCAACCCCTAAGGCTAACCTTTGGATGGGATTTTTAATTGAAGTCAGCAATCCTATATGAAGCAGCCTTATGATTTTCAACATATAGTTACCACCCTTCATCCACAGGCTCCCTTTTAGTAGTTCCAGTAGTTTCAGTCACCCACAGTTAACTAAAGTTCAAATGGAAAAAAAAATCCCATTAATACATTTTAAATTGTCTCATTTTGAGTGGAGAGACACAGACTTACACTTGTGCATCCTGTCCCAGTGCCTAGTATGTCTGTCAGTCCTCTAGCTGAGTTTCTGCTAACAGATCTAGTGTTGTGGGGTTCACAATCTGTGACCACGTACTCTAGCTCGCTTTCTGTTGCTGTGATAAAACGCTGATCAAAATCAACACAGGGAGGGAAGGGCTCATTTCAGTTCACAGGCTACATACAATCATCATCTAGGAAGATGGAACTGGCATTCAAGGCTGGGGCATAAAGCAGAAGCCCTGGAGGAAGGCTGCTTATTGGCTTGCTTCAAGGCACATGTTCACCTACCCTTCCTGTACATCCCAGGAGTTCCAGCTTAGGGACAGAGCCACCTGCAGTGGGCTGGGCCTTTCAAAATGGGTTTACCAATCAACAAATGGCCATGGCTGACCCGATGGGGCAGATTCCTCAGTGAGATTCTCTCTCCCCAGTATGTTAAGCTGACAGTCAAGATTACCCATGACAGTAAATGACCTGCATTTGATGACGACATGTCCCAAAGTGCAAAAGCAGTGAGGGTGGGGATTTGGACATGCCAAATGGAAGCCATGAAATGTTTCTTCTAAATGAAATAAGCAAAGAGCTAGGCCTAGTAAGGAAAGAAGAAGTCATTGTGTTGCCTTTGTCAAGATACACAGTAGAAGGACCTGCTCCATCTGTGCTACTGTTGGCAAGGAGAGGGGGCCTTTGATGGTTATACTATGTACCTCAGCCTGCAGAAGGTCCTCCTCCCAGAGGTGCATAGAGAGAGAAAGGAGGAGAAAGGCATATTATCTGCAGGTGGAAGACGTGAACAGAAGACATTTCCCTTGTGACAGGCACATATGTGAGAAGGTATTCAGTATACACAAGGCTTCACCCTGAAATGAGTGACTGTAATCCCTTTAGTGCAAAGGAGCCGTGGCGCACAAATTCAGGAAGAGGGTTTAGATTACTCTCACTATAAAAATGGCAGCAGAGCCTTTAATCTACTGATGAAGCTGATGCTATGTTTATGGCTGAGGTGATTCATGTTGGCTAATTTACACATTAAGCTCTACTGCGGCCATGAGTCTGAGATGGGAACACCAACTCTGCCTACGGTTTTAACAATGTACTTGGCATCTTGAAATGGATTCTCCAAAGGTGGGGGTAAATTCTTCTTTTCTTTCTTGCAAAGATACATTTCTATTAAAATTAATGACACTATTATAAACCAAATGTCAGTCCTTTCTTCTCCCCCCAATAGAGATGAAATAGTGGTAATCCCAAAATAATAGGTTTTTAGAAAGAGATATGGACTAATTGTATCTTAGCATCTTAGCATTAGGCAATGCCATGTTTTGTTATTTGTAAAATAAACACATTTGAAAAACAGTAATACTTCCACTTACTGTTTGAGGTAGAGTTTGTATATTGAGTAACTTCAAGAAAAGAAGAAATCAGCTCTCCTACCCATGTACATGGACAGAGGGAAAAGTAAGGTGAGGGTAAGGGGGTTAAAGAAAGATACAGCAAAGAGGTAGTTCTGAATATTCGGAACCTATAGAGTCGGCTTCCACATTGCTGTGTCTCTGCTTCATTCTTTTAACACAGCATGTGTGAGTATACTCACACATTCACACACACAAGCAAGAACACACACGAATGCATGGGGCACCCTGCAATCTTCAGTAGCATGAGCTTTATTTGACTTAGGCCTCAGATAGGAAGGAGGCAGCTGAGAGAGCCAGAAACTATCCAAGGAAGCAGAAGAAACAGGAAGTCAGAAATCACAGGATGACCCTGATTGTCCAGGGAGTTGTGGTGCGGGCATTAAAGGTCTACCTGCTTAGGGGGTTAAGGCAGTGCCCTGTGTGTCTCTAGGAAACTGCTTGAGAGACCCTGAGATGAGGCATGGGAAAGCTTGGGAGGTCATGGTCATTCATAGTGGTCTCTGAGTGCTTTGATGTAAAAATAAACAACACCTCAAATTAGGATGTGCCAAACCCTGAAATTCTATGTCAGGCTGCGTGAGTCCATATTGTTGATGAGTGTCAAAAGATTCAAACTAATGCAAACATAGAATGTCTGGAAATACTTTTATTTCTTCACCTCTCTGTGTCTACCTCTGTGTCTCTGTTTCTGTTCCTTTGTCTCTCTCATCTCTTTCTGTCTTTGTCTATGCCTCTTTATGTCTCTCTCTAGTTCTATGTCTCTGTCTCTCTCTTTGTATCCCGCTATCTCTGTCTCTTCCCTCTGTCTCTGTCTCTGTCTCTCTGTCTCTTCTCTCTCTCTCTCTCTCTCTCTCTCTCTCTCTCTCTCTCTCTCTCTTTCTCTCTCTCTCTCCTCCTGCTTCTCTCCCTCCCTGTCTTTCTCCTTGTCTGTCTCTGATCTTGTTTCTCCCTCTAAAGTATTGGGGTCTGAACTCAGAACTAATACATACCAGTAACTCTCTAACACTGACTTCCATCTTCAGTGGTACAGAATAAAATAGTAATAAAAACGATAACAAAAACCAGACTAAACAAACAAACATGGTTTCAGAACAGCAGTTGCTTGTTCTAAAAGCTGGGAGTCTCTGTCAACATCACTTTCTCAGAATGAGCTATTGGTGCAATTACAGGCAAAAGTACTTTCTTGCCACATACAAATTGATGACAGATTAGTTTATAGATAGCAAGCAGCTTTTCAGTCAATCCAATAAAAAGAGCAGACTTTATTGTCTATCAACCTGAATAGAGTCCCCAAACAATATCAAATGTAGAGTGTGTTTTCCTTATTGGGAACCTCAGACACTGTGCTGTGATGTAATACATTTTTCTTCCCCATCAGGGATCTCAAAGTTTCAAGTCAGATGTACTCTGGATAGGAAAAGACTGAGAAATTCAGAGATGGTCCCAGAGAACACTATGGGAAGTCGTTTGCTTTCATAACTTCATTGATTGAAAAAGTTGTCTAACAGAACTGACAAGGGGTAAAATTATGTCAAACTGCAAGTTTTTCAATTTTTCAACATGGCATATCTAAGTGAAATGTGTGTATATGTGTTTGACTATGTGTGTTTCTATGTTTATATGTATGTGTGTTATGTGTGTATGTGTGTGAATGTCTGTGGGCATGTGTTTGTGTATGAGAAAGTGTGTGTTTGTGTATGTTTATGTGAGATTATGTATATATTTGTGTATGTGTGTGTGAGTGTTTGTGTGTGTGTATATGTGTTTGTGTGTGTATATGTGTTTGTGTGCATGTGTGTGTGTCTGTGTGCATGTAAGCATATGAATGTGGTTGCCAGAAATTAATGACAAGGTCTTTCTCAATCATTATCCATTTTGTTTTTAGGACAGGGTCTCTCACAGAACTCAGAGCTTAGCAACTCAGGTAGGCCAGTTGGCCAGCGAGCACCATGAATTCACGTGTCCCCACCTCCCCAGAGCAAGGTTGCAGGCGCCACTGTCACACTTCACATCTTCTGGTGCCACTGGGGACCTGATCTTGGATCCTCTCGGAAGGCATTTTATTAAGAGAGCTACTTCCCTATTTCGTAAGGAGAATGCCTTGAGTTTAGTTCTCTTTTCTTGTCAACTGTTTTCACAGAAACACTGGGGCAATAAAGATCCAGACAAAATTTAACCCCAGTTACAAGCATTTAATGCTCACATCACCATGGTAATAGTAAAGAAATAAAATACTCCTATAAAACAAGCAGAATAAAGTGTTCCCTTCCTTCATTGGTTCACACGCTGTCTTTGGCGTACATCCTTGTATCTTAAAACTACACACATTGTGAGCTCCTTAATTTCATTTTAGGAAATGTGTTCTGATGCATTATAATTTACACAAACAAAAGTCTTGGAGAGCCCATGTCTCCAGAGCACGAAGATGACTTATTGTCCTGCCAAATGATGAAGCTGCTTACACTGGCTGTGGTGATTTATTGGAAGCAATCCACACACACACTTGGAAAGTATATTAGCTTTGCCTCTGCCCACAAAGGGCGCATTTGAGCAGGGCAGGATGTTCTGATGATAAATTACAGACTAGAACCCCAACTGAAGGCAACTGGCACATCAGTGGCCTAGAGGCTTCAAATTCCAGCAAGAATATATGTCCCATGGTGATCCGGCACAGGCAGTGACATCTAGGGCAGGCCAGGAAACAAATTAGTGCCTAATTGTCTGATTTCATGATAGTGGTACTTTCTCTGCAGTGGCAAAACTGCTCTTGTTTCCAGCCATAAAGAGACTGGAGCCTCTGAGAGCATTCAGCATCACCTGCAGGCTACTACAGCCCCAGCTAGTGGAGATACATGAGTTAGCTCCTGGCTGGAACTCCTGGCAGAACTGTGGCTACATGTTTGTCAAGTGGATAAACCCCAAAATGCCCAGTTTCCTTTTCAAAATATGCATTATAATTCTAGTTGTATGGCTAAGTATTTAAATGACAGTAAAAGAAATTGCTATTACTTTTGTGTGTATGTGTCTGCATGTGTGCCTGTTCATTCATCAATACACATGCATGCAGATACACATGTGTGAGGGTATGTGTGTATATATACATGCATGAACGTGGAGGCCAGAAGTTAACTTATCTGTTGTGTCTATGGCACTACCCAGCTCTCTTCTTTTGATTTTTAAACATAGTCTCTCACTGGCCTGAAACTAGTTATGTAAACTAGGAATCTTGGGCCATGAGTCTCCTGCTGCCCAACCATTGGGATTACAGACATGTGCTAACATGTCTGGCTTTTTTTTTTTTTGTATGTGCATTGTGAGGATTGAACCCAGGACTTTATGCTCTCTGGCTAGTAGATATTTATTCCCCTAAGTAGGAGAGGGGAGTCTTGGAATGGGGGATCTTCAGGGTTACTCCTCCTCTTTTCAACAGACCCACTGGGGGCATTTGTGGCTTCATTAGTCTTCATTAGTCTTCATTAGTCTATTTTCTGTCTTAAGCACTATGTACCAACTGAACAAAGCAACCCACCCCCACCCCCCCACCCCTCCCCACCCCACCTCGAGCCCCTGCCACATTATTGCATTTAAGAGCTGATGAGACGGTCTTAGTATCATCTTCTTTCTGTGTGAGAACACTGATGCACAGAGCGTTTAATCTGTTCAAGGTCACGCTGCTGTACTTGGCAGAGGTTTGATCTCAGGTAATCTGATGCCTTCGCGCTTTAGCTTAACTATTCCATTACACGGGGTAAATAATTTATATGTAGTAATTATTGAGGTCAACCTATCTAAAAGGACGTATTTTTTTGCCTTTCTCATTTTTTTTTATCTCAGTAGGAGGGAACGGCTTACTAGCAATTTAATTTAATAAGCACTGAAAGCTCTTTGCTGAATTTGTGCGTTTCCGTGTCACCTCTCTGTTTCTTGGAATGGTTGAATTCTGTTCCTTGGCAAGAAAGCAGGTGTGAAATTCTATCCCAGCTATGCTCCACCAACAAGGCTTCCCCACTGACTTTTGTGATAAGTGGAAAGACTCGGGACACGAGGCAGGATCCAGCTTACTGCACGTTACAGCGTTTCATCCTGGCCCCCGTGCCTTCTGCTCATCCCTAAGCTTCCTAGCTCTCACTTGGAACCCATCTCAGGCACATTTCTAACAGGCTTTGCCATGGCTCTCTCAACCTAAACTACAGTAGAAGAAAGCAGACAGAAGGAAAGATGATCCCGTTTTAGCGTTTGACATCTTGACAGATGTTAAGCAAGTGAAAAAAAGCAGAGCATCCAAAGAATTGACAACTGACTTCTGAGCAAAGAGCAGGCAAAGTGGCAGAAGAGTGACAGTGCCCACAAGGGAGCATACGTGAGCACATGTGTGTACCTGTGTGTGAGCACACATGCGTATGGAACGTTATTACAAGTCTCAACTTTGACGCTAACTGCTCTCCATCTGGAAGAAGGCTCTTCAATCTTTGAACATTGATAGAGTCCCAGTCCAGCTGAAAGGATTCTTGGAGGACTGGTGAAAATGGCTTCAGGGTGGAATGACACCTATGGCTCTCTCTCTAACTGTAACTGGATCCCTGGCTGACACTCTTTGAGGCTCAGTAAACACTCGGGGTGTTATGTTTTTATTTAGGCTCCACTTTGAGGAACAGGGGCCTATTTGAAATCTCTTTACTTGTTGGGGGAACACCTGCAGGGGCCAGTAGCCATAGCACTGATCTTTCTTGCCTCTAAGCACTAGAAATCTGTTTTCTCCCAGGTTTCCTTTCTTACCCTGAAAGAACAAAGAAGTTGTTGGCTCTTAAACCTCTTGAGATTAAATTTCACTAGGAGTTATAAAAAAAAAAAAAAATACACCTCTGAAATCTAGGATAAGGAAAAAGGCAACTGAGTGAAAGCCAGCTTTGCTGCAGGCCTCTTTCAGATGACATCACAGGAGGTCCTTGGCCCACTTCCTGTTGTGGTGATGCTGTAAAGGAAGCATCCATGAAGAGCTTTTGAGTGGCTCTGCATCTTAAGTAGCCAAGCCTGCTATCATATCTCCCTGCTCACATACTTCCTGACTTCCCACCTTCCTACCCGTGAACCTCTCTGAACGTACTCCTAAAGACAGAGAAGGCGAGCAATACAATGCTGTATCACATGATCTTCTTGGTAACCTAAAGATGAAAGTAGGGATGAAAATTCATGCTCAGTTCTATCCCCATGGCATTCCTACCAGTGGGGCTTCCCTTTGAACATTGGAAAGAAAACAAAAATCAGAAGACTTTTCAAAGTCGATTTGCCTCAAGCCAGTGGTTCTTAAATATTAATGCAAAATTAATTGCTGAAGAATGCATTTTAGAGAAACTGACCTACGTGAGGTTTAGAATCCGTTACATTTAAAGAGAAAGGAAGCTTTTGAAAAGAGAAGGAATTGCAAGTGCTCCACCCAAATTGAATAATGTTTTGTTAAATATTAGCAACTGATGGAATCTGGGACTCCCCAAACCCCTATTTCTTAGTAGTCTTCAGGACCCTTCCCCACACCAGTCTGTAAGCATGTGCAATATGTTTTGAGAGTCAGTTATTTAGGACTCACAAAAGAACATTTTTCTCATAGCTAGTTTTTTTTTAAAATCATTGTTGGGCACAGGGTGTAGGGGTGAGACAGTGTGGCTGTGTGTGTAAGCCAGCAGCAATCATGTTTGCCCTGGTGTGAAGGTCAGAGGGCAACCTCTGGGCTTAGTTCTACCTACGCTCCTTTGAGACAGAACGCTTATATGCTACCGTGTAAGCTAGGCAACCTGACCCTTGGGCTCCTGGGTATTTTTATCTTCCATCTCCCATGTCACTGGAGAAAAACTGTGATTGCAGATGGCTGTCTTTTTCATGTGGCTCCCGGGGATCTGAACTCAACGTCCTATAGTTGTATGGTATGACCTTTACCCATGGAGCTGTCTTCCCAGCCCTCTAACTGATTGGTTTGTTTGTTGGCACTGTGGATGATGAACCCAGAGCACTGCATCTGTTAGATAAGCATTCGCCTCCCGAGCTTCATGCCCACCTCTGCCTTGGCTAATTGGTATTGCACTAACAGGCTCTGCCAGAGGATGAGTCTCCAGTCTACAGGCCGGTGACAGGCTCTTTACATGTTCAAGTCTTCACAGTTTTAATTTGATTTCACAACGTCTCCAAATTCTTTCGTGTACATAGTGCAGTTCAGTCAATCATGGCGTTCATATCAGGTTGCTTTCGGACTAGCAGACACGCAACTCCCAGCTGGTGTGGCTTTCTCCAACCTGCATTTACTCCCACGCCTGTTAGCTCCTCAATAAAGCCATCTGTTGTGATTCCTCAGAGGCGCAGCCTCCCCGGAGGCTCTCCAAACCCAGCTCAGGCTTCTGCTACAAATATAACAGAAACAGCCACATGGCAGCTGTCCCTTTTTACGAACGCTGCCTGTCACTGAGAGGCAAACGGGAAAAATTCAAGTAGACAGACTTTAGAACAATGCCACAAGCCCTCGGGGCTGGGAGTTGAGGCAGGAGGATAGCTCTAGTTGGTGCCGGGAGCTGGCATTATTGGACTACATAATTTATACCCAGTTACTGTCACATAAGCCAGTAATAATGAGCAAAGGGCGGGGGCTTGGACTCCTGTTATCCCGACTCTCAGTCTCCTTAACAAACCCTGGCTTACTATCTTTTTGTAGGCTTCTGAAATCTGTAAATACACACAAATGTGCAAAAGATTTCTTGGTGTATTCCATCTAATTATTGAAAGGGAAGGTAGTTCTTAGAGCACTGCAGTGTTACAGCACAGGAGGGGACACAGGCTGGCTCTTCTTATTTGGTCAATTTAAATTATTGACATTTTAATTCGAAGTACAAGTGTTTGTTGACTACAATGGAAGGACACTTGGCCAAAATACATTGATTTTCTTTTTCAGCACCAATTATCTTTCTTCAGTTTACAAAGAATGGTCCCACACCAGCAAGTCAAACTACTTTGAAAGATGACAAATCTGGCAGAGCCTTAGCTCTAATCTCTGAGCCCCAGAGGCCAAAAAAAAAAAAAAAAAAAGTTCATTGGTTTAATACACATTAAAAGAAACGGTGGGGAGGGGAGAGAAAGAAATAAAAGAAATATAGGGGAAAATGGCAGTAACTAATTCTTTTTTCATCTCTATTTATACCAGGGAGTTTATCCTGCAAAAGAGGCAAACCATGTCACAAGCTAGGCAGCCCATGTCAGCAAGCTCGGGGGTTCTGTGTTGACAAGCTGAGCAGGTGGCAGTTCCACAGAAGGAGTGGGTTGCTGACCCTCCCTCCTATGACTGACAGGCTCAGCAGTGGGTAGCAGAGAAGCTGGCCACTGTGTTTGTGTATTCACCATCACTGCAAGCAGAGTAAGGTGGACCAATGTACTGGAAAGAAGTTGACCTTCAGGTCTCAAGTGATGTGGGTTTATTGATTTCCTAGTGCTCCCAGGAAGCTGAGCACTCCAGATCTCTCAGGTGATCTGCAAACTTGCTGTGTAATATTTCCAAAATTAGAATTCAGCAAGCTCACCTTCTTAGAAGGCCCCGTGTCTATGTTTGTCTCACCGCATTTTATCTTCTTCTTGTTGTTTATTATTCTTTTTTAGACCAGCTCTTCTGTATCCCCAGCTGACCTCGAAGTCTCTACATAGCCAAGGATGACATCATACTTCTAATTCTCCTGCCTCTGATTCTTGAGTACCTGGATTATTGATGTGTATCTACCATGCCTGCTTCATGTGATGATGGGTTTGAACTCAGGACCTTATGCATGTAAGTATTCTTCTAATGGAGCTACATCCCTAGCATCACATTTTGTCAATTTTAATAGAGGCAGAAAAGCATGTAGAGCCCATATAGAAGTACACTTGAAGCCGGGCAGTGGTGGCGCACACCTTTAATCCCAGCACTCGGGAGGCAGAGGCAGGCAGATCGCTGTGAATTTGAGGCCAGCCTGGTCTACAAAGCGAGTCCAGGACAGCCAAGGCTACAAAGAGAAACCTTATCTCAAAAAATAAAAAAAAAAAAACAAAAAACGAAAACAAAACCAAAAAGTGCACTTGATAAGTATGTTGTGAGTATTGGCAAATTAATACATGATTTTTGTAGCAGTCCTCAAGCATGCTGCTGTATCCTGTCAGAATCAAAAACATCTTTTATACAATTTCAGGGACTGAAATTAAATGTAAAAACAAAGTTTACCCACCATTTAAAAGCAATTCATATGGACCATCGCATTTGGAGTTACACACACACACACACACACACACACACACACACACACACACACACACACACACACTTCACTTAGCCCAGTTTTCTATCTCTCGACTTAAACACTAGGAAAGTCAAAGGTGTTTATGAGAGAGTGCCAGTTCTACAAATGAGCTATTTTTATTAAGGAAAAAAAAAATAGAATCAGTGATTTGCAGGAGAGCATTCCAGTCAGTGACTAGATCAGGCACCATGCAACTGTCCTCAGGTGGAGCTTTGACCCTGGTGAACAACAGGGCATTATGAAGAGGTAGGCACACAAATGTGTGTGTGTGTGTGTGTGTGTGTGTGTGTGTGTGTGTGTGTGTAAAATCACCTTCCTGAAGTATATGCATAGACACACTTGAGATCGTGTGAACACTCCAAATTGTGCCAACTTAACAATGAGAACATCTTAAGCGACAATAGCCTTCGACAGAGGAAGAAAATTACCCTGAAACTTCCAGGGACTCCTCCATGTCTGAGGGGCGACTGCCAAGGTAATAATGACAACTGCTGACAATGTGCTTTAAAATATTTGCCCAAACTGGAAGCTGAAGAATCATCATTAAAAAAAAAAAAAAAAAAAAAAAAAAAGATTTGTAAGCTCAAGTGTCCCCACGGTGTATGCCATGGTACAGGGAACCAAAGGTCCCCTGGAGGAACATCTCACAGCATGGTTGCTTTCACACCTCAAGATGCTGCTCTGTGGAAGTCTGAGGGAGTTCTCTTGAATGGTCCCCATCTGACCCAGGCTTTCCTGGATTCCAAGTCAGAAGAACTGTCATTAATACTGTTGATAGAAGCACGACACTATTATAAATGGATTTAAACTCCTCCTATTTGTCAGTAGTGTAAAATGATCTGCTGGCATTCAAATATGGTCCTTGTCCTCTGCAACACGATAAACTAATTCTCACTAGTTCTGGAAGCTTTGTGTGGATTTTTTTTTTTTTTTTTTTGCACAAGCCTTGGTAGAATCACCAAATACAGTTTTATTTATTAAATAGTTGCATTAGAAATGCTGAAAGAGTTAATGTACGTAAAGTGTAAAATATTGAATAAAGAAATGCTGCATCAATATGAATTGCCATAATTAGTAAGTGGCAAATCTCTTATTAAAAAACAGGTTCCTGTCTGTAGCCTGCATGCACACAGATCAAAGCCAGAGGAAGAAGAGCACTGCTGTGTTAAAGTGGTGGTTTAGGTCTTTTACTAAAAGCACTCTTCCTCCATCACAATTTGTAAAATGTGCTGTCCATCAACCCAAACACTCCAGACACTACCATCCGGGTTATCTCTCCTCTCGGTTCTTACATGGTTCTAGGGGTGGGGTGGGTTGTAGTGTTCTTATGGTTTGCTTTCTGTTTTTGCACTGCTCTTCTTTCTGGACTCATGTCCATACACCCAGGTTTCAGGACAGCCAGGACTGAGCCTTTTCTAGCAGGAAGAGTTAGCTGATCTCAGAGAGGGTTTCCAACCCTCAGACTTTGGAGTCATGTCCAGGCACACTGCTGCAAGGGCCTATGGAGATGAGTTTAATGGTATTTCTTTACAATCTGATTTCCTTAGGTAAGGAAAACAAATGCAGGACTCACAAGGAGCCGGGCTGACCTACCATGGGCATTCTTACTAAGCTTCAAAAGGTAGGTTTGTCTGAAGTAGCGTGTATCCTGCAAGGGGTTCAGGGCTCTATTCTGCCCCCTCTCTCTGTATTTATTTATTTATTTATTTATTTATTTATTTATATTTTCAGAACAGTTATAGTGCTATGGCTTATAACTCATACCTTTTATGAGCCTTAGATTATTCTCTTTGCCTTATCTACATATCCCCAGTGGAGGGACAGCAAAGCTGAGGGTTTTCTAATGGGCAAAAACCAATGGCTCATCAAATGTGCCACGGTGTTAGAACAAAGAACTTTTTTTTTTTTTAAATAAAAAGGCAAAGAGGTAGCAGTATTTTTGAACTTTAAAAATCCAGTTTTAACCGATCTCTAGGAAACTAAGGAAAGTGTTTCAGGAGCCCAGGACAGTGTCTCATCAGGATGTTACTGGCTAGTAGGAGTCTTTGGGCATCAAGCTCCTCCCTGAGGCCCCTGGATAAAGCCATGGAGGAAGTCCGTTGAGGCTTCAGAGATCAAATAGGAGCCTAAGTGTAGAGGTTGCACACTGTTACCAACATCTCCCAGTGGACCGTCAGGTAAGGGTGTCTGGGTTGTGGGCCGATCCGATTAAGATTCTTTTCTGAGGCTCACCAGCTAAAGAGAGTGTGTGAGACAAGATGTCTCCCTCAGAATCTTTGTAACTCAGCCATAACTGAGTTACTGAGTTACTGCAGTCTCTCTGGATAGCAGTAACTGGTGCCTGCCTCTGCTTGTGTGGAAAGAACAGCTATGCTACTTCAGACCTGCAAGGGCTGGCTAATACTCAGATACCATTCTGGTGGTGGGGAAGAGACAAGCTGGGATGTAATGAATGAAGTGGATCTTTTCTCACTGGTTTTGCTGAAATGACGTACGTGTCCCTGAAGTCTGCACTAACCTCCCACATCTGAAGACAGTGGGAATGAAAAGGGATTTTAATACATCCTTCAGAAGTGCTTAATTCTAAGGAACAGTTCTTTACATTTAATAATTTGCATACTACTTAATATTCAAAGTGGGAAGGCCACCAATATTTTTAAGCAAAAGTAAATTCAGTGGAAATGACAAACATAACCCTCCCCCCCCCCAAATCTAACAATTCTGTCTCGAGTACCAAAGCATCTCTGAAGGTAGGAAGAAAGATAAAAATGTCCCCTCACATTTCATCTCTGTGGGTCTCAAAGTGAAGCCACAAACACAAGGGCCACGTTTCAGGCTGGCTCTAAGGATGATCAGATACTCAGAGGTGGTATGACACAATAGCTCTCTTAATATGAGGAAGAACATGTGGCTCTAACGGCACATGCCAATCAATTGAGAGAGGAGGGAGAGAAAGGGAGAGCGAGAGAGAAAGGGTAGGAGGGTTATTAAAACATAACACAGAACATCTAGAAATTTCAGTGGAAATCTTGTCTGATATAAAAAAGAGAAAGAGAAGCCCTGGCAAGCTCTGCAGCCTTAAAACTGGAGATGGGAACTCAGGATTCAGATTTGGGTAGGGGAAGGACGTGATGGCTATGAGGAATTTGTAAAAGGTATTTCTAAAGACCCACGGGGCTGAAAACGCACAGATATGGGTAATATCCAAGCCAAGGGCATTGCAGGGGAATGGTAGATGAGGAAAAAGAACCAGCCAGGATGGCACACATCTCAGAACGGCTTGTTTTCTCTTAAATTATTTCATTAATGTTGTTAGTAGACCAGACCCTTCCAACAAACACATCTTTCTAAAGCCTTCAATACTTGTTCATAAACACACGCTTACTTTTTTTTTTTTTTTTCTTGCTGCCTTTCCTTTCTTGTCGCCCCCAGCCCAGCTCTCCTTCCTATTTCAAGGAGCAGCGGCTGCCTCCCATTTTGGATAGGGTAATTAGAAAGCAGAATTGGGTGGTTTGTTGTCCTGTGTGCATGTGTACACACACAGGCACATGCATGGACAGACACACACACACACACACACACACATACACACACACACACACCAGGAAAAAACATCATCACACTCATGGTGGGACTGACCTAACAAAGGAAAATACAGCAACTGAAGGCTAAGACAAAGGAAGAGGTCTAAAGCCGATGCCACTTACACACCCAACAAAGTCCTTTCATTATAAACTCCTATGGGGTACAGGGAGCCTACATGTGGGAACATGTAAGATTTTTTTCATGCCTAAAAATAGCAATTTCTGTCAGCAGTTCCTAGACCTGTTAACCTTCCTTCTAATCCCAATGTGATACTTCTAAACCCCATTCCGCCGAATGTAATAATTAGGGCAATTAATGGAAGAAACTTTGGGGGCATTTCCATGGAAACCTTTTCCAAACTATTATTTTTCGAACAGTGTGTTCCACAAGGATTTGTGCTTGTGACTCCCACGGATGTTAGCAGAAATCAGACGGACCATTAAACCCTCATGTTGCTTTTCTCATCATTTATCTTTGTGCTTCTGAGAGAACGAGGCAGGCACGAAAATTGCACAGCACCTCCTCAGGGATGTCAGGTGTGACAAGCTTCCTGTTGCTTCTCTGAGTGATTGTAACATACCATCTTCTCAAACTAAATATATAATATATGTATAAAAACTGACGAGTTTTGAAAATTAACATGTATGGAAATCATAGGAAAAATAACTAAATAAATCCCCTTTGAAATAATCAAATCTCAGGGAAGGAAATTAAAATAGGGAAATGAGACCCCAATGGCTTTAAATCAATGTATCATTTGCTTTTTTTCCTCTGTGTGTGTGTGTGTGTGTGTGTGTGTGTGTGTGTGTGTGTGTGTGCGCGCGCGCGCGTGCGCGCGCGTGTGCCCAAGGTTGACTTGGGGTGTCTTTTTCAATTGTTCTCCACCTTGTTGTTTGAGATGTGGTCTCTCACTGAGACTGGACCTCACTACTTTGTCTAGACTGGCTGAACAGAGAGTCCCAGAGAATCTCCTGTGTCTGTTTTCTTTTGTGGGTTCCTTGGGGGTTTGAACCCAGGTCATCTTAGCTTGGGAAGCATTTTACAACTGAGCCAGCCCCCTAACTCTATAAATAAGTAGATCTTACTTATCATACCAAATCCCTCCCGCTTCTGCCACTCTGCCTTCCCTCCCCTCCCCTCCCCTCCCCTTCCTTCTCCTCTCTTCTCCTCTCCTCCCCTTCCCTCTCCTCTCCTCTGCTCCCCTCCCCTCCCCTTCCTGCC
>OU015755.1:10891104-10905077 GCA_907169655.1 Acomys percivali | reverse complement strand
AATAATAATAATAATAATAATAATAATAATAATAATAATAATAATAAAAGAAATCCAAATAGCAATGCCAATTTTATGTTTCTAAGTTTCACAGCTTTCAAGAAATGGGCCAATTCCTTGAGAACCACAAACTTCCCGAACTCAAAATGAAGTGTGTAAAAGATTCAGAGCAGCCCTCTAACCACAGACAACCCAGGAGTAAAACAAATGGAAATTCCCCAGGAAAAAAAAAAAAAAAAAAACCAGCTATGCAGAAAAGCGAGGCTTCCATGGATCTTATTATTTAGATACATATTTATATTTTTATTAAGTGATGGTAGTAAGCATGAGACAGAGGATTTGAGGAAATTATGAAAGAAGAAAAGCTTAGGGAAATTCTAGAGGCTGACAAACCGAAACGGAATCACTGGGCTTTCTTGTCCTGCTTCAGAAACGGAGAACTAGTGTGAACAGGAAGAGATGGTGACCATGGAATTAATGGCAAGCCTTGGTTCCTTCCCGAAGGCAAAGTAAGCAGCTTTAGGGAGCCCAGGGTTCTCCTTTTCTTTACAGAATTGTAATAAAGATAGGTGTCATATTGACACAAGGGTTCGTGACGGAGACATGGAGGAAACAGTGAACCGCCTGCTTTCCTGAACAGACTTGTCACACCAGGGCTTTTCTGACATTGTAGGAAAACAAAGAATAGGCCGCCTTTGCTTAGGAAAGGGGCTGCATGATATTTTAAGAATCAAAGAGAAGGAATGGTGGCCTTATGTCAAATATAAAAGAAAAAGAAAGGAAGGAAAGAAGGAATTAAACAAGGGTCAGAGAGACTGGACTTCCGCAGAAAGGTAAGTTTGATGTAGCAGGCAGTAGGCAATTACTTCTGATTCTGTTGATGCTGTGCCAAATTGACACAGGAACAAACTCACACAGAGCCATCCTGTCTAGCATTTCTGTAACCGCAAGGCTTTATGACACCAATCGTAAGGAAAAATACATTGAGTTAAAAAGAAAACTGATTTTATCATGTCAAGTTTTAGTTCTTATGAAATTTGCTGTTTGCTCGCTTTGTTTCTTTTATTTGTACTTATGTAATCAAGGAAGACTTTAGAAAAATGTGTCTTGGAGAGGCTGTGTAATCAATGCTTAAGGATTTTGGGGAAATGATTTTGTGTATAAATAAAGCCTGCGAGAGACGCAGGTTGTCAGAGTGGGTCAAGCCATAGCGAGATGTGCTCTGTCCATCTTTTGTAAAATGAAACTAAGTGGTGTCCCTCCCTTGCAGCTCTGCATCCACCCTTCCTGGGGCCCTAAGCCGCATTCTGGCAGAGGGTGGAGTGAGGTGAGGGTGGGTGTGGCATTGCGCAGCTTTCCCAGAAAACAGCCGTCAGAACCATCTAGAGGGACCATGTCCACCTACAAGAGTTGTCCCCATGAATAACTCAACCTTGGCATGTTCAAACTCTGCTGGCATCACTAGGCTCAGCAAAGGTAGGTCTACATTCCTACCTACAGGATGTAGAAATCGCATGCGTTATTGCAGTTGGATTTTATCAGATTGTAGCCAGGCGTCAGGAGCCATCAACAAAGCCTAGGAAGTCAAAGGTCTCAGTCAACATCTGCATGCTGTCGGTGGCACTTCTGGGGACCTCACCATTCTTTTTTTTTTTTTAATTTTATTAATTTATTCTTGTTACATCTCTATGGTTACCCCATCCCTTGTATCTTCCCATTCTCCCCTCCCTCCTATTTTCCCCTTATTCCCCTCCCCTATGACTGTTCCTGAGAGGGATTACCTCCCCCTGTATATGCTCATAGGGTATCAAGTCTCTTCTTGGTAACCTGCTGTCCTTTCTCTGAGTGCCACTAGGTCTCCCCCCTCCAGGGGACATAGTCAAATGTGAGGCACCAGAGTACGTGAAAAAGTCATATCCCACTCTCCACTCAAGTGTGGAGAAAGTTCTGGCCATTGGCTAGATCTGGGTAGGGGTTTAAAGTTTACTGCCTGTAGTATTGTCCTTGGCTGTTGCCTTAGTTTGTGCGGGACTCCTGGGCCCAAATCTGCCTATCATAATGTTCTACTTGTAGGTTTCTAGGACCCTCTGGATCCTTCTACATTGCTATTCTCCCATGGTTCTCTAACCTCACCATTCTTGAGCCATTTTCCTTTTCTTGTTTCTCCCTCTCAGAGCACAATTACTGTCAACCATGTCATGGGACCCTGGGATCTGCCCTTATCTCTACTCTGAACATGATCCTTCCCTTGGATTTACTCCCTATAAACTAAAGGTCACAGGGTGACCATCTCTCTTTGGGGGTAGCATATCCACGGTGCTATGCGAACTCTGGGGCAAGCCAAAGACGCAAAGACACCAGGCCACCAAGTTCCATGCTTAACACTATCTATCTGCATGTATCTCCCAGGGATGAAGGAGGGAATTTCTGTGTCCCTCAGTATTCCCACCATGCCTTATAAACAGATGAGAATGCTACAGCTACTTTCTCATATTGTCAGTCATCAGAGAAGACTGTGGAGAGGAGGCATAGCCAAGGCGTTACCAGTGAATGTTATAAACCTAATTCTGGGCCCCTGAGACAGGGACACAGACCCTTAGCAGATCCTCACACTGTTGTAGCCACACCCCATTGTACCATGACGCTCTATCATTGGGACTAATATATCTCCTTGGAATTCTGAGAGCCATACCCAGATACTATGCTAGACAAACATGAAATCTGTAGAACTAATGACCTGCAGCGTGTTTCTCCCAAATGTGTCCCTGACCCAAAGGCAACTGTCTCTATGGTACCTTCTGAACTAAAGTTCAGATTAAATGATAGCTTTGTGTGTGTGAATGTGTTTTTATATGAGTGCAAGTTTACTGTATGTGTATGTATCCATGTATGTGTGGAGGCTAGAGGACATCTTTTTAGTTCCTTAGGGGCCAAGCACCTTGGCTTTTAGACAGGATCTCTCACTGGCTTGTAGGCTACCTGGCCAGTAAGCCCATGGATTGACCTGTCTCTGCCTCTCCAGGGCTATGATTACAAACTCAAGTCATCACAGGCTTTTTCCTTTCTTTTCTTTGTTTCTTTGTTTCTTTCTTTCTTTCTTTCTTTCTTTCTGGGTTCTGGGGATCAAATTCAGTCCTTATGTTCACATGGCAAATATTTTACTAACTAATCTTTCTCATACCCCTAAAACATAATTTTTAAGCAAACCTTAGTGGATGAAGATGGGAGAGTTGAGCATGCAAATACGTTTACTTCAGGACTGAGCAGGAGGGACCACACAGGTCCTACCAACATGCTGGCCAGCTCCTGGCAATCGCGAATTCAGGGTCCAAGGCTTTCCTTTAAAAACCAACTTCAAACCCCTATGCTCTTACTTGTATACAAGTACAAAGGCCACTCAGAGGCCCCAAAGAACCACAGCACTTAAACGAGATCAAAACCTGCCTGTTGCACGTCCCTCTAATTTCTCTCAAATGTTTTAAATAGGTCATAATCTGAATTTAAGGACATATTAGCCATCTGAGATGCAGAAGAAACAAATTCTATCTCCATTCGGGATTGGACAAAGCTCTGGCATCTTCAACACTGGAGTCCTTGGGGGTGTTTGTGGCTATGGCTGATCCTTGGCAACGATTGTGAGGTGGTTTTTCTTTTCCTAGCTTAATAAAAACGGCATATTTATGCCACCCACACGTATTTGTACATATCACATATTTGTGTTCCCATGTATCCCGTGCAGAAATCAGATCTCCACGCAGGCATTCACGGAGAACCACAGCAGGAGCCCCACTCTTCAGTGTGACCTACTTACAGAGGCAGAGTCTCAGAGCCAGGCATCTTCGGCATGACAATTAGCAGTTCCCCCTGCGATTTGGTCAGCAGGAGTGACACAGAATTCTGCCTAGTGGCACTTCCCTCAGGCCTGCTGGCCGCCTGCTGCTCTCTGGAAACCACGGCATTCCTTAGGAGTGTGACACAGTAGGGAAAGAGACCGGTTCACTGTGAGACCAGCTACTCACTCTCTTACAGTGCATCGGCCCCCCTTCCCACTGCACAGCGGCTGCCGGGGGCCTCTGGGTGGCAGGCATGTGGCCTTCGTGACAGTGACAGTGAACCATGGAGTCAGGGTTCCATCAGTGAATGCTGCACAGCCAGGAGCCTTCTTCTAAGGACGGTGTTGGATTTTAGGACAAGTATCAAAGCAACCTCGCGTGGCTCCTCGAGAGCTAGGGCACTACTCTCTTTAAATTGAAAAGGAAACAGAAAGCGCATGGGCTGAGAACATAGGGATGTGCTCGTCTCTCTGCTTTAAAATAAAGCCCCGGAGGATGTGAAAAATAGCTTGTAGGGGAACAACGGCGTGCGCATGCGTAGGTGGGGTTGCACGCTGTCATCTTCTCGTACCTGCTAGTTTCCCGCACGGTGAGTCAAATGCCTTGTTAGCTTCCCGGGGCAGGGAAAACTTGTGACTTAAATTGTCTCTTTTGGCTATTCATTCAATGAGTACACCTATGAACTTCACCATCAAAAATAATCAAGGCAGAGGACGGAAAGGAAACAGACTTCACGTACCTGCTTGCTGTGCCGTCTGTGCTATTTGCTGACTTCGCTGGGCGCTGTACTGGACTGAAGCCAGGGGTCGGTACTGCTGTGTGGTTGAGGTAGGGTACTGACCAGATGGGTAGTAATATACAGGCATCTGTGGGACGTGAGGAGAGAAAAGCCGAGATGAGAGCTGTGCGCACAATAAACACGTTTCTCAGCACGTGCGCTGTCTGGTTGCAGAGGCCTCAGGATGGCTCGAACCACGGAACCACAGGCAAAGATCTTTAAAGGAGTTTTAGCAGTCGAACTTGTGGGTGTTTTTGGAGCTTTTTTTTTTTTTTTTTTCTTTCAGAAGGTGAACTCGAGCCAAGCCAAGATTCCAGGCAAACAATGAACAAGAGATTTCCCTTCCTTTTATAAGTTTATTACAAACCCACTGAACAGTCTGGACTGTATGGAATTAGAGAGCAAGATGAAGAAAAATGGTTGGATAGCAAAAAATTAAGGCCAGCCATCACACTCAGCTTCCCACTTGAGCTGTTTGAAACCGAACCCCTTGAGAGAATAAAGATGAGTCTCTGCCTCTCTGTAGCTCCACTCCCACAGGGCCTCCTGAGTGTAGCTTCAGTCCACATGGTCTGTAATTCCCACTCATGGTGCAAACCCACTCTTCGCTCCTCTCCTCTGTTACCTAAGATGAGGTGTTTATAAATGAAAGAAGACTGAAGGGCTGATTCTGAAACAATTGTTCTTTTCTGTATTTATGAAAAAAAAAAAAAACCCAGAAACTAATAATTATAACATCAGGAATAATTAAAAGGTCTTCAAGCACGTAAGAGTAAACCTTTAACCAAGTCAAAATAAAATAGACCTACTCTCCAAGAAACAAACAAAAAAGAGACACATTTTTTTTTTTCACATGAAACCCACTGTTGAGATATAGTCGTTTAACACTGGCAGATGCTGAGGGGGCCCATGAGCGTCTTCTCTCACACCTGGTTCAATGCACAGGCTCTTTCTCCCATGGTGCTCTGGGAGCTGAGGAACCTCTGTGACCAGAACTTTAAGGAGACTTGCTGGAGAGAAAGACTTAGCTAACCTTATGTCTAACTAAGGCTTTAAAGGGTGATTTACACATAGCATGTATCAAAATGTGCAGCATTCACATTACAAATGGGACCTATGTAAAGCTATTGCTCATGCATCTTCTGCAAACTTATTTTTAGCAGTGGGGATTGAACGTAGGCCATTATGCATGCTGGGTAAGTGCCTTATCAATCACCTAACTATATCCCCAGGCATCTTATGTGTATGTACACACACATACACACTCATATACATTCACACACACACATGAACATATATTTATATGAGCATGGGTTAGAGGTCAGAGGTCAAGCTTAGGTATCATTCCTCAGGCACTATTCATGTTGTTTGTTTAAGATTCTCATTGACCCGAAATCTGTTCATTCCACGAGGCTGGCTAGCACGAGGAACTCAGGGAATCTACCTCTTCCCATTCTCCTGCTCTGCTCCGAGATTCCAAAGTGAGCTACTATGTGTGCTTTTTTAGTGTGGGTTTGGGGGAATCACACTCAGGGCTTCATGTGTGCATCGTAGGTATTTTACTGACTGACCCATCTCCCCAGCCACCCACAGGGATCTTTTTCTTCTTAAATTTGAGACAGAGACGTATACTTAGTTGCCCAGCCTTGGACTCATTCTGTAGCACAGGAGGCCTTGGATTCATGGTTTTTCCTGCCTTATTTCCTCAGATACTGGGATTATAGGTCTGCACCCCTAGGCCTGCCAACCTTCCATATACCATTTAATGACCAACAGCCCGTGAAAACATGCTTAATCTTCTCATTGAATCAAATGTTTCCTGATATAGAAGACATCTTTGCCCACCTTTTAATGCTCCTACGTAAAGCTATTTTCTTACTGATACCAGCTTATTCCTTCAATCCTCGACCCTCCTGTCCTCTGTCCTAGGGTAGGGAAAAACAGCCAAGCCCTGGGACTTATTTTTGAAAGACCACTGTGAAAGTGAAGTCAGAAGGGAATAAAGATGGCCTACAGGAGTATAAAATGTTCATTTTGAATGGCCACATTAAGTGGAGAATCCAAAAGTGGTTGCATTAAGATAAAGAAAGAAGTAAATCAGAGGCAGAAGTGACCAGAAGCTACCAAACTTTTCTATGCCCCGCCCTCAGGTTGCTTGTGTTCTCACTGGTGTGAATGGGTGATCCTTCTGGAGGCATTAAGGAAGCACTCATGAGCCAGAGGAAACAAACCCTGAAGGGCAGTCCTCTGAAGAAAGGGAGCATATTTCATAGACACCTGCAGACTGACTTGGTCGCATCTTTCCAATGTTACCTAGTTGGCTAACTAGACTTTAAAAATGTTTATCACTTCAGAAGTCACTATGGGTTGCGACCTGCACCCGTATCTGTGAGCTTGAAGTGTTTAATTTATTGGTAAAATAATTAACATAGTAATGGGACCTTTTCTCCTATTACTTAAAATTGTTTTAAACATCACTTTAAATCCCACGAGGGGAGAAATATTACCGAGATAGTGACTGGAGGTGCCGTGTTAATTAATCACTCAAAATGAACAACTGAGGAAAAATCATTTCCTGGTGGAGGGTTTTTGTGTGGCCTGAAGAGAAAATAATTTATTCAAGATGTGAAAGCGGTGGAACAAACGGCAGCACGGTGGCATGCTCTTTAAACAGCACCTCCTGGGCTATACTTCATAATTAGGAGGGAAGCTGGTTGGGCTGTGTATGCCTCGAAAACCGAGCAGAAAATGCTGGCGTGCATTTTCCATCTTGACAGTAATCACGCCCAATATTCTGCAAAGGATACCCAGGAGCACCCTAGAGACGGTTGGCGCAGAACAGGGACACACACAATCAGTCTTCGAGAAGACAGTAAAAATCAGTGATCTGTGGTGTCTTACATGCTCCAGTCAATTAAATCTGATTAATGGCTACCTGTGAGATCGGGCGTGGGCCCCAGCTCTCCTGGGGGAAGAGGAAAGGACAGCGGATATTGGCTTTCCTCCGCCCTCTGTATTCATAGAGACATGCCTGCCTGGGGATAAGCTCTATAAGGTGGCTGTGAATTGAGGAGAAGGGAAAACAAATTTCTTGAGCAGCAGGGGAGACAGTTTAAAGTTTCCTGGTTCAGGACATCCCCTTCCTGGCTTCCACCATATGAACAGCATCACACAGAAGACAGAAGCCAATGTGCTTGCTCTCTCTCTCTCTCTCTCTCTCTCTTATGTGTATGTGTGTGTGTGTGTATGGTCTCTGTGTGTGCATGTGTGTGTGGTGTGTACATGTAGAGGCCATAGCCCAACTTCAAGTGTCATTTCTCAGGAGCCGTCCAGCTTATCTTAGTTTTTTGAGACGGGGTCTGTGACTGGCTTGGTACTGGGCTGATTTGGCTAGAGCTACTTGCCAGTAAGCCCCAGGGATATACTCGTTTCTGCCTTTTTGGTACTGGGATTACAAACTGAGCCCTCTCCCTAATCAGGAGTCAGTCCTTTCCATGGCCTTCTGCAAGGAAGATAGGTCCTCTCCAGCTTAAGCCATCTGTGAGGTTCATTTGCCTCACTTTCTGGGCCCCCAGGGCTGACTGTCTGATGAAGAGGTCAAAACATATTGGTGATGGAGACTATGAGTCCCAAGGCCACAGCCACGTGTGGTGAGGCAGGGCGGGAGAGCTCACACCTACCTGTGCAGGTGGAGGCTGCTGTACAAATCCCTGGGGAGAGGGTGGGGCCTGCAGGACCTGCTGGGAGATGGGAGGGCCAGAGTCCGAGAATCCCCCTGTGGAGAGCTGCTGGCCCGCAGAAGTGATGACATAGCTCGGTGGTGGCTGAGCTGGTTGTGGCATGAGGGAGGCCGGGTAGACTGTTCCAGAGGGAGGTTCAGGGGTGTCTCCCGAGGACTGCCGGCTCATGCTCAGCTGGCTGAACTGCGCAGCCACTTCTTCTCTCTGTGACCCGGGGAAACAAGGGAAGAGCCGGTAAGGTGAACTTGCTCACGAGTGAGCAAACTGAGGTAGACACACACTCCCACTTGAAAGGAGGGGAGGAAGGAGGTAACACACATGGGGGGGGGCGGACAAAAGAATTCTTCAGCCAGACATAACAGGGAAAATCATGCAAGAAGCCAAGCTTTGCTCAGATGAAGCATCCAGAAGTGGGAAGCAATTTGGCCCATATCTTCTTCTCTCAATGGAAGGAGAATATTCTCTTATCATTGAGGGTCAGGCTCAAGAAGGAGAAGCTGCAGCAAAGGAAGGTGTGGCTGTCAGCTGCTCTCCCAGCAGCAAGCCTGGGCCTGCCTGCTCAAGAGATGAACCTTTCTTCTGGAGTCAGCCACATAACCATCTTACAGAACACTGGTTCACTGGCCTGTGTGCTGTTTCTCCAAACCCTCACTGTAGTCAAGGAAACGTGTAAAGGAACCAGGGGGCTGGGTTCCTAGGGGACTCTGGCATCGGAAGCTTAGAGTAGTGATGGTTTGCACTCTGACCCAAGCTTTAATCATCCTGACAACCTTATGGCAGGATCATGTAACCTATTTGCTCATGACGTCAAACACTGCGGACTGTGCTTAGCAAGTGCATATGTGTCTCCATGTTCATGTATGTGTATGTGTGCATGCGTGTACATGTGTTTATGTGCATGAGAAACCAGAGGCCAATGTTGGGTGTCTCCCTCTGACATTTCTTCAGTTTCGGATTTGAGACAGGGTCTCTCACTCTGACTCACCATTCTGAGCTCACCAGTCTGACTAGACAGGCTGGCTAGAACCAAATGGTCCTCCTACTTCTGCCGCCATCAGACTGAGTCTACAGGTATGTACCACATGCCCAGCTTTTCATATGGGCCCTGAATGTCTGACTCAGTTTCTTGTACTTAGCAACTGAGTCATCTCCCCAGCCTCTTGGCTAGTGAACTTTAAAAAGAGCATCAGCGTGAAGAAGCATTTAACTTAGGGAAAACAGGCAAAGAGAGGCAAGTCACTCAAAAAGGATGGATTATATAAGTCTGTCACAAGACATTTACACATATACAATGACCTCACAGTCAGCCCAGGCCATGCATCCAGCATCCAGCATCATCTATAGCTGAACAGAAAAACTGTAGAACCTGTAAGAATGCTCTTGTGCTTGTGTGTGTGTGCACATGAGTTCACATGTGCTTGTGTGTGTGCATGTACACATATATGTGCATGCATGTGTATGTGCATGTGCAAGTATGTGTGGGCACATGTGCTTGTACCTATGTGTGTACATGTGCACAAGTGTGAGTGAGTGTGTGTAAGCACACATGAATGTGTGCATACATGTGAGTGTGTATGAGTGTGTGTGTGTGTGTGTGTGTGTGTGTGTGTGTTATGCTTATGATACAGTACCAGGGGGAAGTGCTGCGTTGGCGACACAGGCAGGAGATGCTGGGGAGGAAAAGAGACCGCTGGATATTGCACAGACTGGGAAGACGCCTGCAGGCCCTGGACAGACTGGAGGGAAGAAAACACCAATCAGGTAACAGGAGAGTATGGGGCTGAGATTCCCTTCCATGTAGGAAGTACACTGTTGTCCTTAACAGGCTCCCTCAGCTGTCTCAGCACAGAGAGGAAAGCCTGAGGCAGCGTACGTCAGAACTGGGTGGCCTTGGTCTTTGAGAAGGCTCGGGAAAGCATGCCTTTCAGTGATGATCTAACCAACACTGGGGTTGGTTAGATGCTCTATGCCTACATATGTTGGTCAAGACTAAGAAGTGAAAGCACACAGACGGGAGGCTCACCAGGGAGCCTGCTTAGAACACAGCCAGTTCCACCGTGCCTCCCTAAGGAAGGAGGGCATCTCTGCACCTTCACAGGAGCTCAGCGATGAGCATCCGGGTCATTTGTGACTTGGCTGGACTTGGTTGATTTCTCCTCTTTCCACTGAGGAGGACCTAGGCACTGATTATACAGCCCTGTGCATCTGTGGTGGGAAGGGGCGACATGGCTCAGTCCTAGAAGTGATTATAAGCTGCACCTGCTGTTTTGTAATGACCAGCACTAGGCCTAAGACACTGTGCATCCATTTTCCATAGTACCTACTCTTACCCAGGAGACACTTGCCTTGGGTACGAGCTGATCATACTCTGTCAGCCAATGGTTATACTCTGGAAGATTTTCTCTAAAAGCCTGATGGGTGATGGCACTACATAGGACATCCTTTCTCCTACATGGATTGCTGGCCTGACCCCTGCGCAGCTCTCATCCTCCAGACCTTCAGCTCCCCCCTTCAAGCTAGCTCCTCACCTGAGTGACCAGCGGCCCTGCCATCTGGGGCTGTGATGGCTGCACCTGCTGCTGAGGCTGAGGTGATGGCTGCTGCGGTGGGGGTTGCTGGGGCTGCCCACCAACAGTGCCACGCAGCGACTGCTGACTTCCTGGAGGGTTGTATATTGCAGGAGTTCCATCCGGGTTCACAAAGGGCTGACCTGAAATGAAGTCATACAAAGCCTGGCTCAGTTGAGTGTCTCATTGTTTTGCCTGCACGAGAAAAAAAACAAAAAACAAAAAACAAAAAACAAAAAACAAAAACGCACTCTCATAGAATCCCTGAAAAAAAGACCCTTAAAGTAAAAGCACACACAATAGGAATTTAAGACAAGGAGCCTGCTCCAAGGACGATGTGTTACTGCTTGTGACCCACACTAGCTCAAGCTGCATGACAGTGTGAGCACGCACGTAGTAATTTAAGGAGTGGCAAATGAATCCACCTCCTTCAGGGAAATTTGCCAGGTGAAGGGCAGCTGTGGATGGTGGAACCCAGTAGAGAGGCATGCAGAGAAACAATCTCCACACAGCCCGGTGTTTAGCCCCTCCATCTCACAGTCATTGGCGAGACAAGGGACATTGAGCCAAAGCAGTCACTTTCCATTTACACAAGTCTGACTGCTTCCAGTCACAAGTTATCCGCCGAAGCATTGATTTTTGCCTCTACTCAGTCTGCACGCCAGACAAGAGTAAGTACAGGCACACGAAGTACACACAGAGCAAGGGAGCACACTGAATACGTTGGTCCTTTCTCTAAGCACTCCCAACCAGGGATGCCTGGGGTATTTGATTCTTTATTCATCTACTTAATTGGTATACAAAGTAAGAGGTTTCCCATAGCATTTTACATCCCCATCCCCACTATACCCCCCCATGCCTCTTATTCCCCCCTCTATTTACAAATCACATGCATTCTATTCTCCACCTACCACTCTATCTCAAGATCGTTCTTACATCTCCTGGGCTCTTTTCATTGGCCAGACTTCTACCCACACTTTCTCTCACATAGATACCCACATATAACAATTGGAGAGAAAATATGCAGTAATTATATTTCCAAGCCTGGGCTGCCTTGCTTAATATAATTTTTTTTCCTGTTCCATCTATAGTGTCTTCTATATTTTGTAATGTTGGTTTTCTTTTTTAAGGCTTTATATATTTAAAATACTGTGGGCCCCGCTTGGAGGGCACAGGGGTACCACTTGTGGCCAAAGCTAGCTTATGCTGGATTCAAGGCCCCCATAGGGCCATCTTCCAACAGACCATGTCTATAGCCTCACCTTCTGAGACAAGGGCATGTTCCCTGTGATACCGTTGGCTGCCTAGTGAAGGTGCAGCTTTGCAGTTTAGGAAAAGATGGAGGAGGTGGATGCTCACAAGGACATGGAAATGTGGGTCGCGCTATCCAGAATGAAAGGGTGGGAGGCAGGAGAACAGGAGATGAGGGCACAGTCTCTCCAGTGTGGCAGGCAGGGGCCTTGCACGCAGAGCTCAGCTCTCCCAACAGCCCTTGAGAATCTGCATTCTCATCTTCACCTCGTCAGAAATAAAGTTAGGCTCAGAGACACCAGGCGGCTTATTCAGCAAACAAAAACGACAACAAATGCAAGCAGCAAGGGAGAGAACCGGGAGATGCCTCTGTGTAGTGACACTCCCGAAGTCCCAGTCACTTCCAGGTGGTCCCTAACATCACTGAACAGACTCATCAAAGGACACAAAAGAGGACACAGTGCCACTCAGAACAGCAGTAACAATTACAACTGGAAGGCATCGGCTGATGTGTGAGGATCCACACAGACAAAGTGTGGAAGCGTAGAAGCGTGGAAGCGTGGAAGCATGGAAGCGTGGAAGCTGTGCTTCCTCCATGTGGTCACGGCAGTACTGGCAAAACAAGGGGGAGAAGACATAGTACAGGGTGAAAGGGACCCATCCGCCAGCCAATTGCTTGCTTCACTTGCCTATAACCTGGCAGCCCTACACGTGCACTGCAGGAACCTGAGGAAGATGCTTAGCTGAAGGAGGACTCCCAGGGCCAGTGTGGTGCTCCAGGGAGAAGCCTTCCCTGCTGGGTGTTGGGTACCAGCAACAGGTTGAGCTGTCCCGCAGCACATAATCTCAAACGTCTAAGCCTATGCATTTTTACTGAGTGAGACACAGGGCTTTCAGGAGCATGCCTTACTCAGAACCAGAGGCATGCAATCACACAGGAACCCTGCCCTGATGTTCTTACTCATATGTAGGCAGAACAAGCGAGGATTGGCAGGCTTCCCAGAGAAGTTAGCAGCAAGAAGTGAGCAGGAGAGCGATGGGTTGGGGGTAACTCAAAACTGACTCAAGGAAGTAGAATATTCTAGGCAGGGTGCACGCATAATCTCATAAAACAATGGGCTGTTAGGAAATAGTAAACAAATGAACTCAGACACTTTAATGGCTGCAAATCAAGGAATAGACTTCCCAGGACTAAGGAGGTCATGACAGTAGTCTCACAGCCAGTACCACTGAGAGCCATAGAAAATGAACCAGAAATCCAGTCACAGAAAACACTTTGATTAGGCTAAGTGATTGAGGTCACCCCCTGTCAGGCCTGGAACACTGGGCCTCAGGCTGTCCCCCAAGTTCCTGAATGCTAGGATTATAGGCGTGGCCGCTGCACCTAGCAACATTTTTTCTTTTTGAAGTTCTTAAATGTCCCAGGTACCGGCTTTCTTACCATTGCCACTTAATTTTAGCTACATTTTATTATATGATTTTTTCCCCCTTAAAATCCAAGTTTCTTCTAAATGTTGTTTCAGTTTAAAACCATTTCTATCAGCCTTTGAAGTGTGCTAATGCTCAGTTTTCTGTTAACCCCGGGACTGTGAAGGTGGAGACAGGAGGATTCCTGGGGCACCTCGATAGTGAGTGAGGCTGATGAAAGAGATGATTTCAAAAAACAAGATGTTATGTGTTAGCACATAGGCAGCCCCTGCTAGCCTGCCTCTAGGGACCTAGTAACCTCTGACATCATCACCTGCCACATGCCAGGTGCACGCCAGGTGTGTGTCCGATATAAAAACCCTGCCCATTTTCTCTC
>OU015755.1:10841217-10879877 GCA_907169655.1 Acomys percivali | reverse complement strand
CACACACACACACACACACACACACACACACACACACACACACACACTTCTACATTTCCCCCCATGTCTAACTGGCAGAAGAGTAGAGCTGCACTATAAGATTTAAAACTTCTTTTTAGTTCCATCAGGTCATTTTGTTCACTACAACAGCTTTATTTGATATATATTTAATGTACCATAAAATTAATCTTTTCTAGTGTGGAATCTAGTAGCTTTTCATCTACTGCTGAAGTAGAGCACGCACCACTACTGTCCCATCTAAGAACATTCTCATTACCTCAGAGGAAGTCAATAGCTTTTAGTAGTAGTCACTGGTCAATCTCAAATCTTTCTCCTAACTCTACACTATGCCTGATATAAGTCTGCTTCCATAGATGGCCTGTTTTAGAGATTTTTCATAAATACAGCTGTAAAATATGTATAGATACCTTCCTTGATGTAGCTAGACTAGGGTTCAAGGCTCATACACACTGTATTATGCATCAAAACTTCATCCCTCTTTTCATCCAGCTCTGTTAAGGGCAGAACTCTTAGCAGCTATGGGTACCTGCATCGGACCTGCAAATGATGAGCATCCTCAACATTCCATCATGGGTGGGAGAGAAGCTTGTGAGGCCCCACCCACCTCTCTCTGAGGACCTGTAGGCAGCTAATGGTTACTGTGGAGGGAGGGTCATAGTCCTTAGTAGTGTAACCACTGGTAAGTTGCCCATATTTCAGTGAATAAACCTCTCTGGTGCTTGTATAAGTAGCCCTAGTTAAATGTAGTGAAGTAGAAAAGAAAAACAATGAAATTAAGAGGGGGACTTATAGGGAAGAGTAGGGTTCATAAGGGAGAAAGGCAGAATAACAAAGGATAATAAAAGTACATTATATGTGTGTATGAAATTGTTAGGGAATGGATAAATAAATAATAGTGTTCAAATCAAGAACAGAACCTCGGTTAGCATGAATTTGTGACCACAGTGCTCAGGAAAGGCTGCATCACAATCTTCTCTCTGTCACCATCAGACACTTTCCTCCTCTCTTCCCTCACCATAAAAGTCCTCTTTTTTTTTTAGTGAATAACTCCAGAAAATATTTCTCAATTCAGGAGGGTCAGAGTTTAGCAGCGTAATCTAAAGCTCCCCAAATTATCAGGCTGTTACTTGGAGTAACCAAAATAAGGAAAGGGAAGTTCATGGAAAGATGAGGTATCTTGCATTCAAATTAGACTATTAAAAAGGGCATTAAAATTAATATTAGAACATCAAAAACAATCCTCAGAGGTTGGCATGGAGTTGGACAGCAGTGGAAATGAATTACATCTAGAAAAATAAAATTATGCAGCCACCCGGATTATGACAACAAAAGGGTATCTTATGTCTATGGAGAGGTTATTTCAAAGTATGGATGCATCAACTGCTACCTGGCAACTTGCTAGGAAGGCAAATTGCCTGGCTCTGTTTGACACCTTGTCACTCAAAGCCTTGTGAGGCATATGTAGGTTGTCTGTCTCTGATGATGCTGAAGTTGGGGACATTGCCCTGGAGCTCAACAGTGGGTGAGAATGACCAAGCAGGGTAGTCGAGGGCAGAGCCAGGAGGACACATAGGCTCACATTGCTGGCCATCGCCAATCTCAAGGAGACAGCAAGGCCGCAGGATAAAGGGCCATCACAAGAACGCTACTGAAGTCAATGTGACACATCCTCAACCCCCGTAGAATAGTGCTGGGCTTCTGGCAAACAGCTCCCACCTCAAGAGACCACAGGAATGCATTCAGTAATACAATTTCTGCTAACAAAGGAGAGAGTGTCTCCAGTGTGGAAAGTCTCACTATTAGCTAGTTAGAGTTAGAACCTAGGCAAGCAGAAGAGTAACTTGAATGTGCCATTTCAGAAAACACATTAGGTTTCTGAAAGAGTTTTCAACTCTAACCCTACCAATTAGAAAATAAATCAGAATCAAAAACCTGCTCATGACAGCAAAAAACTGGCAGGCTTCCTTCATAAAACCATCTTGGGTAGGTTTAAGACTGTTTTGACATCCTCTCTTGATCTCCTTTTTTTAAAAAAAACTTCTTTTCTCCGTTCTATGCCTGCACCTTGACAAGCTTTTGAAGACAGACACTTAAATGAAAAAGAAAAAATAAAAAAGTCTGAAGCGCTTATAATCTTTAATGGTTCTCCAAAGAGCGTGGCGTTTTAACATTGTTGAAGTGTTTTAAACGCTTCCGAAGAGCTGTGCTTTGGAAGTGACAGGGGGTTGGTGCGTGGAAAATGGTGATTAATTTTTAAATGGTAAGAGCTCTTTTGGGGTGCTGGAATTTTTTTAAGTGCGCCATTTAAGGTACTTGGTTTCTGCATCTTAAGAACTGAAACTGTTTAACCTTTCTTAGTTTACAAGAGTTCAAGTGCACCGTGGCGGCTCGCGTGCGTTTCAGATGCTGTGATACTGGGATAGGAGAGCAATTAATTAGAGTCAGAATCCAAAGCTTAACAGCTAGTGAACAGAGCTCTCAGGATGAGGGCCCCCACCCACCTGCGCTCTCCAAGGAGCTCCGCGATATGTATATAGCGAAGTCTCTGAATAAATGTTATTAATTTGCCTTCTATGTAGGAAAACATGAGATAATTTCTTAGGAGGAATTTGTCAACAACGTAATTATGCTAAAGCTATCAGCATAATGGACCTGGATTTTGTGCAAACTCTGTCTCTCCCGCTTTAGCGTGAGTCTGGAGAGCAGTCAGGATGATGATGTCTAAGCCTCAAATGGGCTTCTCCGTCCATCTCCTGTACCCAACTCCTAGACATCCAGGACCTGTTGGAATTATAGTTCAAGTCCCAGTGACAGTTTAAGTGATAGTGTCCCCCACCCCCTTCTTTTTTTTTTTTTTTCAGTGTAAGAGTTTGAAGTCACATCTGGTGTTATCCCTCAGGCACTAGGGTGTCTCAACATCCTGGCGCTCACTAATAGGCTAGGCTGGCTGGCTGCAGAGCCCCAGAGTTCCACCTCTTCCCTCCTGGCTGCTGAGATTACTAACACACAGGCCACCAGCCCCAGTTTTTACTGGCTCTGAGGCTCGAACTCCAGACCTTTCGCTTGTAAAGCGAGCAGTTCACAGATGGAGCCGTCCAGCTGAGGGCTATACTCGTCATTCCGAAGCTGTGGCTCAAGTGAATTTACTATGTCGCTCGCCAGCGGTTCCTAAGCACTTGCACCTTCCTTAAGTTGTCTGTCTTAAAATATGACTATTTCCCCCAGAGGAGGAATAAAGCAGCAATCATAAAGAAACAAACAAGTCACCTTCGCTTCTCAGTGAAGTTTGGAACTGGCCTTTCTCATCCGCAGATGAGGGATGTGAGCGTTCCATGGCCATAGTAAGTGTAGACAAGCACCTGACTGGATGCTTGCAACATGCCTCTTACTCACACTGGTCTGCATACAGTGAAGCTTTTTGTCTTCCTAATAACCATTAAATGTAGGGATATCATCATTTATATGCCTCAGAGGAGGAAATAGGTACATACCACTTAAACAATAACAAACCCAGGATCAGGGGGCACAGTGTGCTCATGCAGGAATGGAATCTGTTGCTATTATAATGACCTTACAAGGGAGCTGAAAGGACTATGTCATAACATTACATTTAAAAGCAGTAGCTAACTTTCGTTAAATAATTGTCATTTGTATTTGCCAAGGTAATCCATCTCTAAGGACACCTGACAACTTAGATTTTACCAGTAAGGAAACTAAGGAGCAAGAAGCTTAGTGATGACCCTCAAGTCTGTGGCTAGCTAGAGAGACTTAGATAATCCCTCCTGTCTACTCACATGATTTATTTTATTCCTTCTCAAGTCTCTGATAGGGTTGAAAACCAGATAGTTTAGTTTTGCAATTAAGCTTAGTTGTTTAGGGGTCAAGATGTTTTTAGGTCTAGATAGATGTTTGAAGTTGATAGAGATAAGATATGACAGATGTTGATTTACATTCAGAATTTTAGATGCATCAAGATAGGAAAGATGTCTTCTTCCAGGTTGATACGTACAAATAGCCAAAACACTAAGAATGTAACATTTATATAATTCCCAACTGTTTCGTGGTTCTTCTTGCTGTAGGTAGTTTATTGTATATATGTGTAATAATATAAATGTAGATGTAAAAAAAGAAACATTTTAAAAATGAATAAATAATACCTCCTTGATTCCCTAAATGGAATGAAAGTAATATTCCTGCCATTGGTTAATTCAAAGTCAAGAGAAACAGAGAGCATATAGCCTGGGTAGAATCCAGGAAGCCCCAGTGTAGGGATCCGCTCAGCAATACCTACCTGTTTTGGAGAGTTTTCCAGCGCTCCTTGTACTGGATGTGCTGTCGCCCCTGGTCAGCACCGTGATGCCCCCAAAACTTGCCGTCTTGGTCATGGTGGGCTTTAGGTTGCGGTTGGAGCTGTCCGAATCTGTGCTGCTCCAGGCCCGCTGGTGGTCGGACCATCTAAGCTCAGTCTCAGAGCTGCTCTGCCGGCTCCCGGAAGTTCTTCCTGAGCTGTCTCGGTTTCCCCTGCGGAGCCATCAGAAAGATTCAGGGGGAGATCGACCCTCGGTAGACTAGCCATCTATATACTCTTCTCATTGACCCTTTGAACATCCTCCCTCCGCCTCAGTGTTACAAATACCTGGATGACACAAAGACACATAACGTATGACATATGACGCATGGCACACATTATACATGGGAAATCCGAACCTAGAGACTCCATGATCCCTCTGCAGTGAAGGAAACAGAGATGAGTCCTCTAAAACATAAATGTGAATTTCACTCTCTCTGAGAGAAAAGTGGCTACACTCTCCTGACTCCAGTCAATAATGAATTCATGTTCAGAGGTAATTATCATCTTACATAATTCTAAAAATAATTCCCAAGAAAGAAGTTATTTTTTTCTTCTTTAGCATTAAATAATTGGCCTCAGGGAAAAGCTATTTATTAATTTACTTTCCAAGTTTATGTTCTGTATGATTTCTTTGTTTAGCAAGATTTTTAAAAAAGCGTGACCGCGGACTTTCTGCGTGAACTCACGCTGAGAGTTTGTCCTGTGGCTTTAATCTCAGTCATCTAAGGAAACAGCCTGCTAGTCCTTCTCAGGTAGAAGAGCCTAGGGAAACATCAGGGTGACACTACCCTTTGTCATGAGAGGTTCCAAGGGCATCAGTGGAAAATTCAGAAGCCTCTTGAAGTGCAAGACTTTCATCCAAAATGCATCTAATATGATGGAAGGTACTCAAGAGCTATAGCTGAATTTTGACAACTCCAGAGTTTCTTCAAGGAGCATGCAAATTTGTGAGAAAAATTGTAGTTTCATTGGTTTCCAATCTCCATTTTTTTTAAAAAAATTATTTATTATTATGTATACAGTCCTCTATCTGCATGTACATCTGCAGGCCAGATCATATCACATTATAGATGGTTGTGAGCCACCATGCGGTTGCCGAGAATTGAACTCAGGACCTCTGGAAGAGCAGTCAGTACTCTTAACTGCTGAGCCATCCCTTAAAGAATAACTTTGTGCATATTTACAAAGATGATTTTTTTCTCTCTGCTGAAATAATGTATCCTTAAAGTACCCTAGAATTTCCATGGGGTATAAACGAGTGAAGGGGGCATTACTCACAGCTAATACATGTAGCCTCACAGCACTATGTGCTGTGGCATAATCAATGTTTGAATCAAATCTTAGTCCCTGATCAAAGCTTTGTTGAAAACCAATCTCTTTAAGTCAACAATGTCCTGTTGAGGAGCTGGGGTGTGCGTGGAGATCTGAGAGAAATACTCCAGACAACCTGAGCAGAAGCAGACCCACAGCTTTTAGCTCCTGTTTCAACTTCTGAAACGTGTGTGTGTGTGTGTGTGTGTGTGTGTGTGTGTGTGTGTGACGATAAGGAAGAGAAATGCACTTGAGAACTAGGAAAGGCCAATAGGAGCTCTGAGAAGCAAGGGATGGGGTGGAATAGAGAAATCAGAGAATACAAGGCATTTTCATGAGGCACTGTGGTTGAAAACACTCCCACACCAAAGTTTTCCTACAATGCCTATTGTCAGGGCCTTGGGGAGAGATGCTTTCAGAAGGAAGGGGCACCTCAGAGAAGGCCTGATATAAGAAGGAGGTGTGCTCGCCAATGGCCAGGGGCCTTTAGAAATGTAAGAAAGCTATTGGGGCCATTGTAGAAGAATTGCCTTCCCAAGGGCGTGGGTCCCAGTACAGTTTGCTTTTCCAACATCCAAGTTCAACTTCATTCTCCTCTTGGATAATTCTGATTATGTTGACATATGTCTGACAAAATGCAGCTAAATCATCACTTAGTAACTACTAGTGAGCCAGGAAGCCAGGAACGGGATGAAAATCTCCTCTGTAGGTGATCTGGAATATTCATTATGGGAATGCATTGGCTTGAAGATCTGGAGGTGGGGGTGGGGAGGGCGTGGTGAGTCCTGAGCCTCAGTGTGCTGACAGTGGCAGAAGGAAATCCTCCAGATGGGGGCAATCCTTCCTTTCCATCATCGGTTTCACTTCATTTATCCCTTCTACCCTGACTTCTGCACCTCTGTGACAGGAATATGCTAAAAAGTGCCAGCTTGGCTGAGACTTTCTTTGCAAAGGTGATGACCCCCATTTTTCCAGAGTTGCCACCCTTAACATGGTAGCACTGTTTCCAGCAACTCTGTGAGTTCATCTAGATTTATGCTGCCCCTCAATCCATAAAGTGACCGATGATACCTTTCCCTGATGGCAGTTCAAAGCATCGTCCTAAGCCAGAAGCCATGCATTTTTTAGAAGGGGGGAGTTTAAGTTTCTGCTTTTTAGGAGATACCAAAAAGAGACTTCAAATTAAAATATACAACTATGTATATGTACAAATCGAAATATAACTCTTATTTCTCTGTTTTTTTTTTTCAATCCCAATAATAGCAAGCTGGAGTCCTAAATGAATTCCATGTCTACTTGGTATGGAATCATAAACACCACAGAAAAGCACATACTCAAATGTCTTCCCACTTTTTAAAGTTCAGCTTGGTCCCTTCCAACTAGCATCCAAGAAAATAAGGGTTATTGGAGCTTTTTGGTAGATAAATAGTATTCTATTCATGACAGTCACAAAGCAAACATACCTTTCTTTCTGTTTCTCTGCTTATTGATAACTAATTTCATCTCCCTTTACTTCTGAACACTATGGTTTTATTTTCCCCAACTTAGGAGTAATATGTACTCAGAGCCACCTTTACAATGATCTATATGTCCTGAACATCTGAGATTAGTGACTTGGGTAAGAGATGGGCTCCACATTGGGATGGCTTCCCTGATTGTATCACAGTTTTGCCAGGAGGTGACGTGGGAGTTGTGTTAGAGGAACTGGCTTCTTAAAGGCTTGTGTCTCATCCATACCACAGAGTGTGTGAGTTCAGGGTCTGGGTTTCCAGTGAAGGAGTTCAAGATCATCACTTAAGTATTCAAAAACTAAGCAAGTGCTTAAAATAATGTTTGAGATACGGTGACGGACAGTAGTGATTTTAAAAAGCAGCCTAATAAGAGTTATCATCGATATCATCAGTTTCTAGTGTTGGGGATGGACACATCATTACGGCCTTCCATGGAGAAAGCTTCACTGTGCTTAATATTGTCCAGGCAGGGTTGAGAGTGGTCAACAAGGTTACACAGTGACTCCTCCACATAACAGTACTTCCTGGGAGAAGAGCACGCACAGTCCTGTCTTCCCCATGGGTATTTCTCACCCGTCCACTTGTGTAACAAACACTACAAGAAGAAAACTGAACAACTTCATTCCATGAACAGAAAAGTTGCATACTAACACTTATACTTCACACGGATTCTGTCACATCGTCTGAAAACACAGTTTATGAAAGTAAACCATACCAACCGAAAGAGCTGTCTTTTCTTATAGGTCTCATTGCATATGTGAATGTCTTCCTGGAGCCTACTGGGAATGAAAAACATGATGTTTATGACATAAAGCCTGAGGGTTTGCCACGCCCTATGCAGAATGGGGTGTGCACTCCATTACAGCATGCCCTGCTTGTAAACCAACCCCACGTTACTAGAATCTACCTGTGTGATGTTAAAGTTTGTGTGAATAAATTCACGGTAGCAAGTTAAGTAGCAGAGGTCTTTATCCTATGCTAGATAGAGAGAGGCAAAGGGAGGAACTGTGGAAACAGAAGAGGACACAGATAGAAATTGAATTAAACATATTTGTTGATATTTTCTTTAAGATAACTGTAAAATTATGTATTAACTCTTCGGACTCAGTATTCAGAACTGATATTCAGAAATATCAGTATTTCAGAAGTAAGTGTTCAATATGAAATTTAATTTTTATGAAGGTACGTCCAATTTGGACTATCAGGACATGTTCATATAGGCAATGGACATATATGGCCAATTATTACAATGTTGAAACATGATCCATTTAAGAGTCAATGACTGGAAGGAGGGGACAGGGTAGAGAAATGGTTGGTGAGAGCACGTAGAAATGTGTTTCTGTGGAGCCGAACTGTCAATACGCAGTGTCTCTGGCACAGGTGTAAAATTCTGAAATGCTTCACGTCATCACCGAGGTAATCAGTTATGGACTCTCAGTTTTCCTAAAAATGGAGAGTTGTGCCTCGCCCTGTGTGGGTCTCGCATGAACATATTTTACCTTTCTTTTACCTAAAAGGGGTGATCCTCTCGAGATTTCCAGCCGCTAACACAGTAACGGTTTACCTTTTAGATTAGTTACCGCTGATGTCCAGTTTGAATTTCTGAGCACTAGCATTTAATCAGCTTCCATTTTAATCAGATTTAGAGAGACACCATTACGCTGACACTTGAAATCAAATTAACTGCCGCTTTACTTATGAGTCCTGTGTTGCTAAATCAAGTTGCAGGTTCTTTATTAATCTTAAATGTTGTTAGTGCAGTTCATGTCACTTCCTTCATTTGCCTGGAATCCACATAATTGAATCATGGGAACATTTTACTATGTGTGACAGTTTTAAACCGTTTGAAAAGGGTAAGTGTTAAGTTTAAAAGGTTTGCTCTTAACCCCAAGACAATCTATGAACTCCATGAACACGTTTTCTCAAGCACCTCCCTTGCTAAAACTTCAGCCAGCTGGATTGATAAACACGAAAAGTGGTTTGGAGCAAGTTTTCACATCAGCCTTTTCAGAAAGATGGAGAAATTTTTACAATTTGAAATTTAAAATCATAATAAACTGGTTTTTAAAAAAGCATAGCTAATTAAAGTGATGGGATACAGGAAATGGCTGATGATACTAAATATACTTTCAGTGTCCTGGCCAATAAACTAGGAAAGCTGGCTGCCCACTCGGTCTCTAATCCCATGTCAAGGCTGCCAAGATTATATCTTTGGGAGGGCCAGAAACAGACTTTGAGCAAAAATGCTTAAGCCTCTGTCTAAAGGTAACCGAGAGAACTGCCTCCTTAATTCAAATGCTTTTAAAGATATCAAGTAACATGTATGTGAATATATATGTGTGTATACATAGATATATGCATGTTCTCATACATATATTCAGGTACACACTTAGATATGGGATACATATGAACATGAGGATGTATAGGACACATGACAAACCATTCCTCTAAAGACACAAGAAGCACAAATTTTATTTTACCTGTTGTCCAAGAATAGGCTTTCCTGGGAGCAAACTGACTGAAAAATAAGAATAAAACAAAAGGCACCACGTCAGATATGCTGGATTGGCAGAAGGCTCTCAAATTCTTGTTTGATTTTTAAAGCTATTTTCCCTTCCTAGTGGAAAAAAGATTTAGAAATTATGTAAAAAAAAAATCAGATTTTAAAAGGAGAAAAATGGGTTAGCGTCGTCCTCAGGGTAACCATTTCTCGGTCGCGCAGGGTATTTACCCCCACCAGGAAGTCTCTCAGGATGAACAGATTAAGTTCCGGATCCAGATCAAGGTCAAAAGAGAAATGTGAGAAACAGCTGGAGAGGCAGGTGAATGTCAAGTTCTGAGCAGCGGCGCAACATCAGACACCAGCCAAGGGCACAGGTTCAAATCAAGGCACAATAAGCAGATTTGACAGGTTCCACCTAGGGATGGCAGAACTGTGAAACCTAATCCTAAGATCACGCCTCAGTGTGATACATCCTCACAGAAGAGGGAGACGCCTACAGGTCTCTCAAGATTGAAGACGTGTCATCAGTTATTAATCTGAGTTAAGGTGAGGGGGCAGGATCGAAGAAAGTGTTGTCCAGTTAAATCTAATTAGAAATTGCTATCAAGCGTCTTTTGTCTAGTTATTTAGTTTTTTTTTCCCACAGAGAAAGCCAATAGCTTTGTTTTACTACCGTTACTGACCCACCTCTAGGGAAGACAAAATACTACCATCTTTACCTGATAAGAAAAAGGTGGATCAGGTTAAACTTAAAGAAAAAGAGAAGTCTATGCAAAGCAGAGATGTGCTTATGTAACAGCACACTGTGCCTGGGAAATAATACAGAGGAACTATGTCCAGGGTGTCTGTCTGTCTGTCTGTCTGTCTGTCTGTCTGTCTGTCTGCCTATTATGTACCATCTTCTGTGTGTGTGTGTATGTATGTATGTATTTCAAAATGAATAAATGACTTATAAAAGGGATAAATAGGGACCAAGCAGGTCCACTGTACTACAGAAATAATAATGACTCTGGCACTTCTTTGTGCATGTGTGCACATGTCTGTATATGTCTGTGCACATATGTGTGTATGTGCATGGAAACAAGAGGACAAGTTCAAGTGCTGTTCCTCAGATGCTGTCTCGTGTTTTATTCAATTGGTTGGTGGTTTAAAAACTATTTTGCATTCTTGTGTGTGTGTGTGTGTGTATGTGTGTGTGTGTGTGTGTGTGTGTGTGTGTGTGTGTGAAAGCATGCATGCCAAGGTATACACACGTGAAGGTCAGCAGACAACTTGCAGCAGTCAGTTGTTTCCTTTCTCCAGCTGGATATTTGGGCCTTGAACTCAGGCTGTCAGACTTGCTGACAAGCGCCTTTCCCTGATGAGCCATCTCGCAGACCCCTACCTTACTCTTTTGGAAACAGGGTCTCTCACTGACCTAGAACTCACCAAGAAGTAAGTGTAGGTTAGTTGGCCAGAAACTCTGGGATCTACCAGTTTCTTCTTCTCTAGTGGAATTATAAGCATGGGACATGCCTTAGCATTTCTTGGCTGTGTCGGGGATCAAAGTCATGTCCCTATGCTTTGCTCTGCCAACTGAGCCATCTCCACAGCCCCTACAAGCAATTAATTCTTTGAATTAAATGTGCAGTTCATGAAGCCAGCACTCAGAGAAGCAAAGCAGATAATTTTCCACTTTCTTTCTGACAGTGAATTCACTTCTTTCCACCAAGCCAAAGGCAGTTTAGACACAGGTTCTCCTCAGTGTCTGGGGAAAAAGTCAATGGGCCTTGTAATGCTGCCACAGGCCCTGGAATTGGAGAATCAACCTATTTGAGGAAGTTGGTTTTCAGAATTTTTAACTACAAACCATTTGGGGGGGGGGAGTAAGGAGAGATTAAACAACCTTAATTCTTTGAATGAAAAAGCAAGACACCAACAAACCATATGCCTGTCGCCCAAGACATCCTTCAAGGGTACACCTCTGAGTGTTTAAAAGAGCCTCCAAAGTGTCTCCCCTGGAGCTGTTCCCCACACTCTCATAAGTGAGACAGCTATGGTCTGTGATTCAGTAGCTCGTGGAAATAAACTTCAGAAATGGGAGTATTAATAACTTGCACATTTAATGGCAGAGAAAGATAAAAGTGTCACAGTAATTAAGTACAGCGTTTAAAGCTGTCACTTATGTGCAAACCCAGATATAAAAGCTCCTTTTATTTTTTTCCAAAAGAGAAAATGATTTTCCTTAATGGATTAGAATTCTCCCCCACATCCCACCTCCACTGTGCTCACAGCCAGTGGCCTCTCAGAAGCTTGCAGAGGGCAGACCCCACACATGCTGGAGGGGCTAGCAGGAACTCTCTTAACACATAGATGTTTTCAGCAAAATTCCTTCCAGGAAAGACCGGCCCTTCTCGAATAGGCTGCCTTGGTAACCAGTCTTCCCAAGGTTGTAACATCAAGTGGAAGGGACCAGAACATGAGATTAAATTCTCATCAAAGAAATAAAATTTCTTCCACATATTACTGATAATAGAGACATACTGGCTATTATTTGAGAGCTAAGTTTGTCTGTACACTTACAACTGTTAAGAGTCCCAGATAGCAGTCTTATCTCAAGATACCAAACTTTGGAAGCCATGTTTGAAATTGCTTCTAGCATATCACCAAGGCAACATGCCTATTTTGTTCACGTGGCTGCGTATATAAAAAAACACACACAGGCACAAATGCACACTGTTTATCAAACACTCACACTCCCATCTGAGGCACCAAGATGGTTCCTCAAAACACTCAAGAATATTTCTAATTTTAAAGTAAGCTTGAGTTTTGCTAAAGGGTAAATAACGTCTGAACTCTTTGTTGCTAGCTCAGGTAGGAAACTATACTTACTTGATATTTGAATAGCTCTTGCTTAAATAATACCTGCTGAGCAAAATTGGTTTTGTTCATTTTTTTTTTAATCATGAGAAAATAAAATCAAAGAATAGTTAGAATAAAGAGTAGGCTTCTAAAATACAGGGTCCTTATGTTGGATCCTTTGTATTGGTTTAATAGTTCAGTTGATATAAAGTTTGAGTTGTGATAATAATCTATAAGCTAGGGAACTGCAGGTGCATTGGGTGAGTGTCGCATGAAGTGGGCTGTCCATGAGCGGTGAGGAAGATCTGTCCATGTGCAAATGTGTTCATCTGGCCATGCTACACATGCCTGAATTTTGAGTTGATTGATGCCATGGTAACATCTGGTTAACACAGAGTCACCTCAACCCTAACACTCACAACCTTCCCACGTCATCCTCAGGTTGGTCTACATGTCCAGCCAGAGGGAAATGGTCACCTCCGAGATGACGTCATAACAGACTTGCTTCCACTTCTCTCATGGATCATCACACTCTCCTGGGGAGGTGCGTTGCCATTTCTTCAGCCTCCAGGGAAGCTCATCTTTGAGACAATTGCAGACTACAGCCTGGTCCCAGTGACAAGGGTGGCCTGCCAGTCACCATGTGAGTAGATCTGGAAACAGCTAACAGCTCTTCAGCTAAACCTTCAGGAGCTGGGCCCAGCTAAGAGCTGACTGGATCCCACTGTTATAGACTAGGCACTATCACTGCCACCAAGCTATGCCAGATGCCTAGCTCCATAGAGACGGTGAGACCATAAAGTAGATTTTGCTTGTTTTATACTGCTAAGTTTGGGGATAATTCATCATAGGTAACCACAGAGTGCCAGAGACAAGTGTATCTCCATGGGCTAAAGGAGCAAAGCACAGTAGACAGGAGTTTTCCTCTCTTAGGCTTGTAGGGATTGTGAGAACTCATAGGAAGGCATTAAACAACCAGAGAGATTTCCCCCTTAGAAACACAAGCAACATCATTTTACTAATGATTTGAAGGGTGTCACTCAATCATGGAGCCTCCTCTGTGAGTGTGCTTTGACCAAAAGGCACTCATTTTTACAACTTTGCCCTGTAGTATCAATGTTAGAAGCAGGCTGCCAAGTTATATGGGCCAGGAGTTAGCGGGACTGGCAATGTCTTGGCACCTAAGCTCTGCCTCTGCCTCACTCAGATCTGCTTTTCGTTTGAAAAGAATATCCATTCCTGTGGCCAGTGAAGCTTAACATGGCCAGAAGTAGCTGTATTTCCCCTGGACCCTCTGTGTGCAGTGAAGGAAAGCCATGCAGGCTCCTTGTCCATGTGGCCATCTTCCTGTAGAGTCAAGAATCAGCAGGTCCATTCTTTTCTCTAGACAGGTAGCTGAGACAGTGTCTCCTGGGACCTAGCTGTCACACTGGGGTGCGACTTCACAAAGGTAATAACAAAACAAGATTGTCCAAGCCCTGCTGTATTGTGATGGGCATGTGCTTTCTCAATATAAGGACACACTCCTTAAAACTCTTGCCTTGTCAGAACCAGAGTGGGAGGGAAAATTGTTCGTGTATAGGTAAGTGCATGCACGAAAGAGGATGGGGATCAAATAAGCATCCTGGAGAAGTTCTCTCTGAAGGTCTTCAAGAGGTGAATGGACTACCTGCCAGCCCACTCCACATGCACTCTTGCCCTCTTATGACAAGGACAAAACTTGTAGTCATTGTCTTCTCTTAATTAATCAGTTCTGAGTGGTCCATGCACATGTTCCAGACTTGCACCCACACCCCCAGCTACAATAGCCTCCATTTTCCTCTCCCGTGCTCTCCTAATCTAAGAACTCGGGACCAGAGTATTCAATCATTAGGCTTCTATTTCAGTATTTTCAAGGAAAGTGAGGTAGGGAGGTTACAAGGGTGAAACCAAAATGGTAGCTGTTGCCTCTTCTGCAGCTGCAAACTATTGAATTAGCATAAGTGTGTGTGTGTGTGTGTAGGGGGGAGCATGCTGACACATGTCCTGGCTTGAAGTCACCTTCCCAAAACTGAGGTACATAGAGACCACGTGTCCAGTTCGCTTGGTGTGTCCCCGAGTCACAAGCCACTGAACTAGACCTGATTGAGGATGCTGGAAGTGTTTATCACAGAGGACCACACTGAAGCCTCCTTTACTGCTGCAGGGATAAACTCCCAAGGACTTCATAGAATAGAAAGCTATGGCAATTTCTTAGAGTTTTAACTAATTTGCATTGAAATCCAGCTTTTAATTTTAACATTTTAATTTTTATCTAACTTAATTGCATTTGGTTTTGAGCATAATGGGTAAAAATAGTATTTTAAAAAAAACTCAACCTCATGTTCTTTAGTTTTGAACAATAACAACAAAAGAAATTGTTTAGTGATTATTCTCTTGATAAGTTGCTCATAAATTTGATTTTATCGAAAATCAAGAGGGGGAATGAATATTACATCTAGCTTTTGCATAATGAAGGGTTCATATTTGCTAAGAATTCAGAAGATATTCTGTGTATATATGTGAGTGTGTGTGTATGTGTATATGTGTATATATATGTGTGTGTGTGTGTGTGTGTGTGTGTGTGTGAGCTAACACATACTTCTTTAAAATTCATCTGGGTTCTGTTGATTTTGAAGTAAAATTCCTTTCGTTTGCATGTGTGCACATGTATATGTGTGTGCATCTGTAGAAGCCTGTGTGTGGTATATGCACATGTGTGTGCCTGGTTGCACGTGTGGAGACCAGAGGCCCACATCGGTACCTTCCTTCTATTGCTCTGCACTTTGTATGTATTCAGTGTCTCTCAATGAGCCAGGAGCTCACAAATTTACCAGATGGTTTGCTCAGTGAGCTCCCAGGATCCACCTGTCTCTGCCCCACTAGTCCTTGTGTTCCAGAAGCCCGCCCTCACTCCTGCCTTTTGCTAAGGGTGCTGGAGATGATCTAAGCTTCTCATGTTTGCACAGGAGGCACTTCTCTCATTGAGCCATCTCCCAGACTCAATAGTAGGTTATCTGTTATCTAGTACGGAGGTAAAGGGACTTCTGAAACTGACAGTCCTTTCTGATTGACCGTCTCTGTACTGATCCAAGCCACATCTTCTTCTCTTGTAGGTCATGCCCTGGGGGCACACACAGACTCTTGGGCCTGTTTGCACCACATCCCTGAACCAGGTTATCTTCCTGGCAACATTGGTGTCTCCTTCTTTGTAACTCACTCCTTGGTCCCAGCCTCTGTACTCCCTGGCAGCTCTGCATGAGGAACGAGGGGGCCTTTCTGCTGATGGAAGGGACCGTACTCAAGAGGCAATTAAAACAGCTACTCACATCGTGTGCAAATATTCTCTCCCTCACTCTCTGATACTCCTCTTCTCTCTCTTCAATTGATTTACTTCGTCTGTCATCTCTAAATGGATGCATTCTGTTTTGCTGAACAGAGAAAAGAAATCAGGAGGGTTATCCATGTTGAGCTGTTAAGCAACTGTCAGCTGAGAATAAATAAATGCTCGGTTCCATTACTGGACTCTGACAAGCCCCACCCCTTCTGCTCCCTGAGGAGGCTAGGCTGGGGCACATGGACTTGTGTGTATCTCTGTGTGCTTATGTATGTGTATTGTGTGCATGTTTGTGTGTGTGTCTGTGTGTGTGTGCATGCTTGTGTGTGTGTGTATGCATGCTTGTATATCTCTCTCACCTCTCTCTGTGTGTTTGTGTATGTATACATGCATGCATGTCTCTCTCTCTCTCTCTCTCTCTCTCTCTCTCTCTCTCTCTCTGTGTGTATGTGTGTGTGTATGTGTGTGTGTGTACCTGTGTGTGACATGCCGACATAAGAAGGCTGTGTTACTCTTGGTTTTACCCTCAATGGAAGAAAGCAGGATGGCTATGTCAAAAAATGAACAGGCTTGCATATGACTCAGGGACTGGTCCAGAGTCAGGAGGGGCCTTTTCACCTTTGCTGAGTGTGTCTGACCCCAACAGGAGGCCAACTCCTGACAGAAACAGCGGGAAAATGAGTTCAGGGGGCCTGAGGGATGAAGCGGCTGTGAATATTTGGGATCTCAAGAAGGAACAAGAAAGTAGGGAAAGTGGGAGTCTGAAAGAAACCTGCGGATGGTCTTTGGCTCCTCAGCCATCTTTGTCCACTCAGTGGCTGACCCTGTGAGTTGCAGAGGGAACAGAAACTCAGCCTAGAGAACCTGTCTGTTGGTCAGTGCTGAGAAAGCTCAAGTAACCATCCAAAGAAGCCAGCATGAGAACTGATGGTCTCCATCATCTCCTGGGGCCCACGCCCTGCCTCTCAGCTGCTTCCTGCCTACCGTTTGCCATTCTGAACAGTATACTCTCTGCACTACACGCACTCATCCACACATTCACAGACACCCGTGGAGGACACGACACAGGCATATTTGGTAGTCAACAAGAGCCCCGGTGCAGCCCAGGGAGGCAGCATTGCTGGGAGACAAAAAGGTTCAGATGGAGACTAGGCTCTTTAAAAAGAACAGTTCACATTCAGAGATGCACAGGCTGGCTCAGGGTGACTCAGTTTGAGTAATTAACATGAGACCTTGAGTAAGAGGCATATCGTCTTACCTTTACGAATTCTAAAGAAAAGACATGTTTCAAAAATACCTATTTTGATTGTCAGACACCAAGCACAATTGTCACGGCATTCTCCTGATTTTCTGATGTTCTTATTGTCGTTAAATGCTTTTTTTGGGGGGGGAGCGGGGCGTGGGGTAGGGTGAGGTTGCCATTTACTTAATTTTCTTGCTTGTGACCTCCCTCCTTCCTACCCACGCAGAGAAGAGATTTGGTAAGGTATCTTTACCTTTGGTCAAGGACCATGCTTAAGACTGTTCTAGAACAACAGTGTTTCGTCACAGGCAAAATACACAGGGATCCGTTTCTGCTACACTTCATGCAAACAAGCAAACACATTACACAGACCATAAAACAGGGGAAGAAGGCTGGGAGACTAGAACAGAAACTCGATGCTTTTCTGTGAAGACTTATTTTTAGGATAGTTGCAAAATCCTCCTGTCCTCACCATAACAAGGTATGTTCTTTACAGCTACACCGGTTGGCTCATCGGTCCTCATTGATAATCCAGCTCAAATTGGGCACAACGGAAGGAAGGACAGAGCTGTAGGAAGTGGAGCGACTGGCAGAGTTACACAGACATCTGGAAATGCGGCTGACAAGCTTACCCCCACAGCTCAGAGCTTGCGGCATCCCGACGTCCCCCAACCCCCACCCCCACCACAACATGCAGCAAAGACTGCGCCAAGCACCACCCATGCAGCCCAACACAGAGCCATTGCTAAGCAACTGGAGCATCGCCACGTGGCCACCCACTGAAAGCTGGAGGGGGAGGCAACGGAGGAGGAGGCCAAGGGGTTGGAGAAAGAGCAGCGGGTTGTCAGAGGCAGGGGGGCGGGGCTGGGAGGCAGGAGGGGACAACAGAGGGACAACAAGAACATCAGTCAGCCCACTTCAAGGACAACAATGTCAGCCACTCTCAAACTGGAGAACCAACCTGATTGTCTTCTTTATCAATACTAGAGTTATCTCGCTTCAAGATAAACCGCTTCTGGGATTCTTCACTTTTTTCATCTTTTAAATGTTCACAAAACCTTTGCTCTGGTCTGCCAGCAAAGTAAAACATATCAATAAAGAAGAATTTTTTTCCCCCATCTGAATAAACTTAGTTCGTAGTGTGCTTTCCCTCCCCACAGTGACATTTAACTTAAAGGAGAAAGAGAGAAAGAGAGAAAGAGAAAGGCTTACACTTGGTTGTGAAATTAGAATTGCTGGCAATATATAGGTAGGTCATAATATGTCACTTTACACGCAGGTTACAATACCTTTTGGTATTTACAAGTCAGAATCTGGTTTGTTACATACTGATCCCCAGGGATGAACTTATAGAAACATTTCAAGTCCCCAACACATGCAATGCTGTGATGTTTTTCTTGGTTGTTTTGACCTTTGGTGACTCCTGAACACACACTTTCCCCAATTCATATTCTTAAGTAAACATGAAGTTATTGTTACTGTTCATGTTTTCTGGTACTGATGCTAGAACCTATGGGCTCATGCCTGCTGACAAAGGCTAGAACTCTGAACTGCACTCCCAGCCCCCTTTCTCCTCTTAGTTTGGAGACTCTGTCTCACTGAGTTGCACAGAGTACAGAGTGCACCTGAACTCACTTGGTAGCTCAAGCTGGTCTTGAGCCAATGGCCTCCTGCTTCAATCTCCTAAATGGGTGGAATTACAGGTACATACTACAAGGCCCAGCTAAGTAGACATGCTTAAAACATAGACCCCACCTTCTCACATACACCCAGTGACCACCTCTTAGCACATGCTAAGTCCTCTGAGTCTATGGTGAGAGCCTTGTTTAAAAGTGAGTTCTGCTTTCCCCCAATACAGATGCTCTGGAATTTGGATCCGTTAGCTCCTGAGCTTCTAGACTTTATCTTCTGCATCTGTTCATTATTAAGAAAGTGGAAGATATTTAGTTTAAAATATATATATTAGCTGACTGGTGTGCAGGGAAGGCTCTAAGTAGTTGATTACCACAGACTGGCCACTCAATTTTGCCAAATCGTTGTGGGTTAGTTTCCCACTATTGGCACTGCACAGATCCTAGAACTCAGTGAATGAGTGTACACTTGGGTTCCTTACCCAGGACACGCTGAGGTGTTTGTGTCTGGGTTCAGAACAGTGCCTCATGACTTCCAGAGTTCCTGCCCCTGCTGGGTTCCTGGTCTCATAGGCAGAGGAAGCCACTCTGTAGTGCCTGTGTTCTAAAACAGGTGACCAGTAGTTAAGACAATGTTTTCTCACAGACAGCACTTTGGTGACAAATGGTGTGGCTTAAGTGTCTATCTAATTCAAGTCAAAATGAGAAGTCATTTCTTCTCAGCACCTGCCCATAAGTTAGGACGGTGGTAATGAGCAGACAAGAGGAGAAAAGCTGGGGTGATGCCAGCTACACTGTACGCACATTCTATGAATAATGACATCCTCTGGCCTCGTCCTGTTGGTACAAGTGGGGTGTAAAAGGAGCTTATTGTTTTGTAAGATGAGGAAAGCATCCTTCAGTGATTATTTTGCCCCTGAAACCATAGTTATCAAACATCCTGGTTATACCTTCCCCCCCATGAGGCATGGTGATTGAGTCCCTCTGATTACACAGTGCCCAGTGGGCTGAACTGCAGGGCTTACCCCTCCACTTAAAGAACCAAGAGGCCTCATCGCATCATCTTGGTGATCAATTTAAACATTTTCCACCAAACTTAAAATATTAAAACTGAACCCGAAGTGGAAATGGTCTATTCAGAATGACTAAGTTTGATAGAGGTTAGTCCTCATACCCCTGAGCTCCTTGCTGTGCAGTGGAGCTTTAGATAGTCACATTCACTCACAGTCTGGGGTAAATGACGTCTCTGCCAAACAGCTTAGAATTGTGGCATTTCCAACCAATACTTCTTTGGCTGTTACAGCTTTTTTTTTTTTCCCCATAGCAACTGAGATGAAGATGTCAACTTAAATAAAGATGTTGATTACGTCAATGTTAATTACATCATATCAATGTTAATTAGTCTCTTCTGATATCCTCCGGCATTAGTCTGTTAAGCCCTAATAAATTAAATACTTTGCCTAAATGTACAGATACCCTTTTTGTATTTGTTTTTTTGGCAGTCTGCAAATATTCACACACAAATGAGAGCTCCCGAGAACAGGGACATTTTGAGGCATGAGCCCAAGGAAAGTTTGTTTAGTCTAATTTCTTCTCTTAAAATAAAATGTATTTGAATGGTAATTTAGAATGCTGGCTGACAGGTAGGCTTATGTGGGCTAGACACGGTTTCATTATAAGCCTTAATGCCCACATCCAAACCTGGTGCCAGCCAAACACTCAGCTGAATGAATGAATCAATCAGTGTGTGGATGAGTTACAACTTAGCCTGCCTGTGTACAGATCATTATGGCTCAGGGACTGGTCACTGAGTTGCTCAGTCAGATATGAGGTCATAATTTCTGTAATTATATAACAAGGCATCAGAGAGTTTGGTTGGTTGGAGCATAAATTCAAATAGAAAACAAAATGATCATTAAACATCAAATCTATGTTTATGAATTGTTATAATCTGTTACAAGTCTGAGAGTTCCTCAAGTAGGAAAGGAATCTCAATCCTCATCTTAGTGTAAAGTATGATAAAGTTCTACTTCAATGTTTCTTTTGGGATCCTATTTCTTTATAGTATTCTATAGTAACATATATATACATATGCTTGTATGCATGTGTGAAAAAATACTTTGATAGCATGACAAAACTTAATCAGAGGTCTGTTGTTATTCATAACATAAATATTAAGCATATTTAACACTCTGATATAAACTATATAAAATACAATCTCAGTGACTGATTTGCAAGTATCTTCCTTAATTATATTTTCAAAAATTAGAAAATGTATTTGTTTATTTAGGTTTCTTGAAAAATATTTTGAGTGCTCATAAAGTGACTTTGAGGTTTGTTTACAAATCATCAAGCAAATGCAATATGATTTTTTTTTCTAGGTAGGTTTGATGGAATACTAGTCATGACTTTAGAGCTAGCCAAAGTATAAATTGAAGTACTGCTGTAATTGAATTAAAAACAAGTGACAATGGGCTATTGTGTCACAGCTATTAAAAATCACTTCTACAACTAATTGAACAGCATACTACTATTATTTCTGAGCCTCAAGATGAGTGACGCTAGGGTAACTCATTTAGGGATGGTATTTCAAATGGTAATGAATTACTTTTAATCTGTGAATTCATGGACGCAATTCAAGAGAGATTCCCAAGGCTACAACAAGCCAGGTACTTATGACACGATGGTACGTGGACCTTGCTATGTACACACGGACATGCATCAGACCAGCCTCGCTTGCCCTTTCTTTTCTTTCTTCTTTAGATTTTGCTCCATGAGGTATCCTGCCTAGCTTTCTGCATACCATCACCAAAACACGTAGGCAACCAAACCGATGCTTATTTAGACAGATAATAGCTTCCTTGTCTCAAGGCAAATGTATTTTCCCACAACCCATCGCACAGATAGCAGACCCCGTTGCTCCCAGGCTGTCTCACACCTCTTTTACTTCTCGTGAGTATGCTTGCACTATCTTGGCCACTATCTTGGCCTCTTTGAGGGGGAAAAAGAGTATTTAAGTTGACACCACATCACTCCTCCTATAGAGGGAACTCATGGGGACGCAGCGGCTGGTGAAGACAAACTGGATCTCTCTTCTCTACTCAATCTATTCCCGTATTAGTTCTAAACCATTTCCCTGGGAGCTTAAAATAAACGAACATTCACTATCCCTACTGTTTTGAACCTTTCACTTATCTTTAAGGATTTTCAACAGTTTGGCCTCGCTGTTAAGTTCTTAAGACCAAACTGGCTACTCATCTTTCAAGTAGCTTAGCGGAGTCTCTTCCTCCCTCCCCATGAAGAAAAGCAGAATTGAACTCTCCACCCTCTCGAATGCTGCAGGGGGAGGTGGGGGTGAGGTAACAGAGAGCCCTGGCAGGTCACCTAGACCAAAGGCAAGGTGGTGCTGGTGTGAGGGACTGCCTCAAGAAACACTGCTGGACAGCAGCTGGATGGTGAAACGAATGGTAAAGCATGGCTAACAGTGCTCTGAACGTTTCAGTTAAAATGATCATAACAGTGGATCATTGATTGAAAATGAAAACAAAACAAAACAAAACAAAAACCCCCTTTATCTTTACTGAATAAGTATGTTTTACCATTTCCCAAATCAGTTTTTTATTTCACTTCATTTCATTTTCTTTTATATAATATTATATGTTGTACTCTAATATAGGAAGTGGAAGTGTTTTTTAGTTACCTTTGTACGTATTTTGTATCTGTTCGCTGTTTACTTTGTGCATACATGTGGGTACCACAGTGCCTGTGTGGAGGTCAGAGGACAATTAGCAGGAGTTGTTTCTCTCTCTTCACTACGTGAGGTCTAGGGCGCACATTCAGGCCATTTACAGACCTAAGCTTTTCATACCTTTGGCTAGTAGAATCTTTCAAATTTGTGTTTAGGATTTTTCACAACTTTGCAAAATCATTTTCTTTCTTTTGCATGTATGAATAGTTTAGGTATACACATGTCCATGTGTACACATGTGTGGGACGTTACACGTGCACCTGTGTACATGGTTTTGGAGCCAGAGGTATACACTGTGTGTCTTCTCAAGTGTTCTCCTCCTTACACTTCAGGGCACCATCTCTCTCTCTGCACTTGGAGCCTCCTGATTTGGCAAACCCCAGGGGTCCTCTGGTCTCCTGCTCCCCAACACTGAGACCATGGCCAGTTTCCCATGCTTGTGTAAGGAGTGTTTTATTGATCAAACATCTCACTCGCCACTTTCTTTTGAGTTGCGTTAGGGTGGTTAAGTGCTAACAGGGACACACAGGCTATGTGGCACCTTGGCTCTTCTTTATGTAGACCACCACAAATGACACTTATCAGAATATTCAAACACAACCCAGGTCTGTGAGACTGTTTTAAATTGGCGCTTTTGCCTTCAACAAAAACAAAGCAAAACAAAATGAAACACCACAAAGACCTGGGCCGTGTGGATGAAGAAATGTAAGTATGCCAATTTGCCTTGATAATTGATTCTAAGAATGAATCCAAAGGAAATGGCCATAAATGAACACCAAATTCGATTTCATCACACTGGGAGAGTGACGGCATCTTCTCTACTGTGTAAGGAACTTGAGGTATGTTATAGCCACATGATGTTCTTTAAAACAATATCCAATGACATTGACCAGCAAGCGAAGGCAATGTATAAAAACACAAATACAACTTGACTATGTATACATTTAAGATAAAACACATGACGGCAGGAATAATGTTAGCAGAAATCTTACTTTTGGAGGGTGAGCTGACAGGCAGCTTCACTTCTAACCTTTTATAGATACATGGTTATAATAATCATGTATTATTTTATAGCAGCAAAAGAAGGGAAGCTATTACCTCAGACAGATAGCAAAATAATTAGGCAACTTAATAATGACTCATACCAAATAATTGGATTATAGACAATTATTCTTATATTTTGAATATTTACAAGATATTCTTTCATTGAATGTATTATATAATAATCTTCTCAATTGGGGATTTAAATATTTTGCCAAATTATTTGTTAATCTTTCTATTCTACCACAAGGTTTTAGAAATAAAAGATTAAGTGTTGCCCATTTGTCCAAGACAGATTTCTCACACTAGAACTTTCTAGTGCATAAGAACTCATCTCAGCCTGAAAAATTCCTGATTATTGGTATGTTATTCTTGATTTGTATGAACAGACATTTTATCAATGACAAGATAATAATGGCCAAATGATAACAACTACCAAGAATGTGTGTGTGCGCGTGCATGTGTGCATGCACATGTGCATGTGCGTGCGTGTGCACACATGCTATAAGGAAGACATAACAATGATAACAGAGAAAAATATTTAAGGGGATAAAAAAAATACAATGAAAAAAGTAAAGGGGGAAGCAAGTCCCATATAGTTAAGACCTGATATGGTATTCTTAGTTTAGTGGCTAGTTAATTCATGGACTGTATTGAGCATGGAGTTTCAACACTGCCAAATAAGGAATACAATCAAAGCACTGATTTTTACGACACTGGTATCATTATTTAGGTTTCTCTGTAAGCCAAAGGTTTGTACAAATGAAAAATATCCAGAAAGATAGTCTTTCAAAAATCACAGAGGGATGATTTTCCATGAGATGTGTATGAAATATTGTCTAGTTCTATCTTCAGGTGCAAAGGCAATTATGTGATACACACCTAGGTTCTTGAAGCTATAAAGGCGTCCCTACACTTGTATCCCAAAAATGCCAATAAATTTGCAAAATGACTTCTATTTGGAATAAATGTCAATTTTTTGGATTAGGCTGGTTCACACTCAGGATTAGCTGAAGATAACTTTAGGTTTTTCATATTTCAAAACCCCCAATGGTGCTTTTTAAAAAAGTAAACCTATGAACCAATCATGTAGTTTCCACCTGGCCACACATATGATACATGCTTCAACCTCCTTATCCTTCCTCCCTCACCAGCTCCTGCCCTGACAGAAGACACGCCCCTCTGCATGTGGCTTTTACATGGTTTCCCTTCCAACATTTCATAATGGGACACTTTTTTTGTTCAGTTCCATCATATTAATTTATGGAAAAAATTCAAGTTCTAAGCTTTCTCTTGCTAGTAAATTTACAATAACTTATATGTGCCTTCCCCATCTACTTCTGTCTTATGTAAAGAATGTGGGAGGAGCAAAGGAAAGTAACATGGGAAGAGTATGAACAACGTACATTACGTGACATTTATCCTAATTAGGGTTCCTATTGCTGAGATGAACCACCATGAAAAGCCATTTAGGGAGGACAGGCTTCATTTGGCTGGTTTATGCTTCCACATCATTGGTCATCATGGCCAAAACAGGAACTCAAACAGAGTGGGAACCTGGAGGCAGGAGCTGATGCAGAGGCCATGGAGGAGTGCTGCTTACTGGCTTGCTCTCCATGGCTTGCTCATCCTGATTTCTTGTAGAACCCAGGGCCACCATACCAGGAGTGACCCCAACAGTAATGGGCTGGGCCCTCCCCTTTCAATCCTTAATGAAGAAAATGTCGCACAGGTTGGTCCTGCAGGAAGATCTTATGGAGACATTTTCTCAGTGGAGATTCCCTGTCTTAGGTGACTTTAGCTTGTGTCAGGTGGACATAAAACTAAGCAGCAAAAAATTCTCAAAGAATTAATCATTTTTTTAAAAAAATGTATTGTTACATTATTATATCCAGTGACTCTAACTTCCATCCCCTAAAATAAAACCTGACTGCAAAAGAAATGATCATGAACTACATTTACTTTAGACTATCATTAATATTAGAATGCTTTTAACGTACAAACAACACTGAGAAACAAACTTAACACATACAGTGTCTTTTCAGTCCTGTACCTTATTAACTGTGCGCTTATTTTTTGACACATACATACAGCCTTGGAGTTACACCTTGTGAACTGTGCTTGTATACCTACACGCCCAGTCTTAATGAAGCTGCCTTCCCACGTAGTGGACAGAAAATAGCTATGATCTTTCATTTTCATGGGACCCACAGTACCGAGTACTTGAGAAATAGTTCCTTTCCTAACATACTTTAAGGACACAGGGTCATATTTTGCCTCACTAAAAAGTGTGCTAAGACAATTCATAGTTTTACCACCTACTTTAGTGTTATAATTCTTTATTTCGCTTTCTGAACATTTTATGCTCAAATGTGGCATGCATCTGTGTATGTATGCATGTGTGTGCATGGCACGTGTGCATGTACATGTGTGTATGAAGACCAGAGATCAACCTCAGGTACCATTCCGATGGACATGATCCATCTCGGGCTTTTGTTTTGTTTTGTTTAATACAGTGTTTCCCGCAGGCCTGAAAATGTCTGTTTTGGAGTGGCTGGCTGGCCACCGCGCCTCCAGGAGCCCCTGTCTCTGTCTCCCCTGTGCTGGGATTACAAGCATGCATCACCAAGCCTGGCTTTTTATGTGCATTTTGGGGATCAAACTCAGGTCCTCATGCTTGCACAGCAAGCACTTGACTGACTGAGCCATCTCCAAATCCCTCTGCACAGTTTTAAAAATAATCAAATGCAAATTGGGACTTTGCAAGTGAAGCAGTGCATGGCACTGAAAGAATACTGCTTAATTATCCTCTTGCTTTTCCTCATAATTGGACATCATTGATTCTATGGATAGTAATTCTTCTTTCCTTAACCTTTGAAAGGTTAAGAGCTGAAAAGCAGAAGCTCCTGGCCTTCGTTTTGATCTTTGTGAGCTGAGTGAGTAAGGCAGACACCAGCTTTGGTCTCTCTCCTACAAGAAGGACTGGCTTGATTGACATCCTACAATGCTGAGAGCTAAGTGAACACACAACCAACCAAATAAATAAATATATCCCCCAGATGCATCATTGGGTCGTGTAAAAGCTCCTTGAAATAATGCAGGTTCTATCTGTATACAAGATCTATGCTTGCTTTGTTTCCAAAATTAAATAGCAAACCATATCATACATTGGAAAAAAGAACCCAATAATTTTTTTTTTCCCTCCTTGCTCTCTGTTCCTGAGATCCACCTCTCTCAGGCACATAGTCTTATATTCTCAGAAGAAAAGGCAAGATAATATAATATTTGAGGAAAATGGTACGGAGTTTGACCAAGGTCAACAAATAGCTATGAGTTTATGCTTAAGAGATGATTAAGGGAGGCCCTGGGTGTCTTCCCAAAGAAGGTAAATGTTTAGAGAGATGATTATGGTAATGATTCTCATTCTGTCATTAAACAATACGCATAAGTATCCAAACCGCACAGTATGTTTGCCGATTGGATAAGGAAAAGGAAGTAGAGTGTGTTCAGTCCACAAGCCTCATGGTTGCACTAAGAGCAGTGCAGTTCTTCGGCATCTGGTCTCTGGGTTCTAGTCAGATGATTGGCAGCAACAACCCTATAAGAAGCTAACAGCAGAGTCACTGTGTTTAGAGGTGGCAGGGTGTCTAGGGTGTCAGACAACCACTCCTGGATGCACTGAGATGGATGTTTGGTCTTCTGCAGAGGCCCTAAGTAAGCATGGACATGTGCTAAGCATGGGGCTAGCACCTCTTACAGCTCTAAACCAAGGACATGAACTCTATGAGCGGGGCTGGGGTGGGGTGGGAAGGCCTGTGTCTGTTTTTTGTCCCCTCTCCCCTTCAGTGAAAGCACAGTCCCCTGTAGGATATTAATCTCCCCACTGTGGACAGCCAAGAACCCCCAAGTTCAGCCTCAGTGCTTCATGAGGCACTCAGCAGACCTGTGGTCCTTCACTTGAGCCCAGCTTCTCTGTCCTGGGTCTGTGCCCTGAGAGGGTGGAGGGCCCAGTAATCTGTGGTAAGGACAGTAACGCCCTGTCTCTTCAGGGATTCTTAGCAAAGGCCCTTCCATCTCATGGATGGCACTTTTTAGAGAGGCCTTCTCTAGTTAGAAGAGGCTTCAGTGTTCTTGTTTAACTGACAAGCATCTCAGTTAACTGCTTTCTGGAACAGTCACTACACATATCCCTCCAGGCTGGTGTCAAGGGCCACAGGCCTCGTCCCATGGATTTGAATCCAACACCACTTAACCCTCTTTTTGCTTGTATTGCTTTGTTTTGCTTTTGAGGGACTCAGTCTGCAGCCCAGGATAGCTTTAAGCATCTTGTAGCCAGGCTGGTCTGAAATTCAGTATGTAGCCCAGGCTGTCCCCAAGCTCATGGAAATCCTCCCAATGAGTAAGAGTAACCTTTAGACCACTCCACGTGTCCCACAGTTTGTGGAGAGTGAAAGTGCTGTCCTCCGATGAATTTCTGTAGCCGTGCTTTACTCTGCACTCTTAAGTGTAGGGAATTTGAGGCAAGGAGAGTGGGTCAGTGTGAAAGGCAAAATAGAAATTGCTGAAGAGATGACAACCTTTTAACATAAAAATTATTGCAGACAAGTTAAAAGTTGATATCCAGGTATACATGTGCAATAATCACATTGTTTGTGGGAAATGCTAGTGGAAAAAGATGTTTCAAATCTCCAAATGGTAAACTCCAGGTCTACAACCTTTATATGGGATAAAAAAACAAAAAAGGAGAAGGAGGTGAAATATATGGAAAAAATCACTCCGTAAAAAGAACAATGTATATCTTTGTGCTAAATGTAGAAAAAAAATTGAAAGAGAGAAAATAGAGATCAGAGAGACAAAAAAAAAAAAAAAATGTGCAGAGCTTCTAATATAACGGACATATACATAATTAACCTTTTTTTCTATGAAACTATGAAACTAAAACTTCCATAATTCTAGTCTCCTGTCTACATGTCTGAAAGGTAACATTCATCTGGGGTGGAGTCTTATGATCTCAGCTACATGGAAAAGTGAGGCAGGAGCTTACACATGTAAGCCCAGCTTACTCTCACTGTATTGTGAGAGCTTGTCTGAAGACAAAAATGACAACATTTTATTGCGAGACTGGAGGTGGGGGCATTAGCTCACTCGTAGAGCCAACATGAGACTCTGGGTTCCATCTTAAATATCACAGGAGAAAAGTGACATTATAGAGAATAATCACATTATAAATGTCTTTGGTGGTAGACAAGTATAGACCTTAGTATCTACACTGTAGATTTTCAGTGGGTGGCGCTACCAAAACCCGACAGTGAACCAGAAGTCCAATGATGAGGAATACAAAGTGCCTAAGAATAAACCTTATTGCTGTCAAAATTCGAAGAGACAGGGCAACGGAACAAACTGAATGTGAAAAAATAACAACGATAACAATTACAAAAACATAGGACCTCAACTCAGCAACTGAAATTGCTGCTTTCGATAATTCCAATGGGAGTCGTCACTAGTCATTAAGACCCGGTTGATGAGCCAAAGAGTGTGCCTGGAGGCAGTTGGTCACATACTCTCATCTGTTCTCTTTTGGTTAATTCTGAGGCATAGAAAACCTACAGCATTACAGAAAAAGACGATCAATTCTCTAATGTGCATAGGATTACTTCGACAGCAGCACCATCTTGGATTTTCTCCCATAAGAACTCGAGACTCTCTCTCTCTCTCTCCCTCCCTCTCAGCAGATTTCCTCTCCAGTCCAGGCACTGGTGTGACTTTAAAAGAGTCTTTTGTTAGAGGACTATAAGAATTAGATGCCACTGTCTCTACAGAAAGCTCAGCTCTTCATAACTGCTTCATACACACAGAGCATTAGCATAAATCCCACAGAGGAGTCCTCTCTTTCCTGTATTTATTTGAACGCTCACTCCCCTTGGTCTTGTCCACTGCTGCAGGGTATCAGGAACAGAACCTCTCTGCTGCAGAGTCACGTGCTCCCTGCAAATCCCTGGAGTATCAGAAGTGTTACTACAAAACTTCTAGTGATTTGACTCAGCTCCCTCCATCTTGTTTTCTCATTCCACATCGCTCCTGTGACTGTGGTGAGAGTTTAGGGCTACTGATGGCTGTGGCTTTGCAAGCACACAATGCATAGCTTCATCCTCTGTACTAACATTATTGATAAATATGACTCACGGATGTTTTCTTTCAACAAGCTACACATGTTAGTAGTGATGAACCAGAAAATATAGCAGGGCCTATCAAATCATGGAAATGTTCTGGTGTTTACTTATATGAGTCAGCAAATCTTTAAAATACCAGCTCCTTAAACCCTATTTCTTTTCAGACAGCAAAGGAATTAAAGAGCTGTAATCCCCATTGAATCCAGCCACACATCTTGAGGACTTGGCTCAGTAGTTGAGATGGCTTGACTTGAAATAACCATCACATTATGCACACTGGGTTAGAACTGAGTCTTGCTAATTCTTTTCTTCTCTATAGAGGAGGCCCCAAGCTGAAATTCTCTTTGTGGGATTAGATGTGATGTTATAAATAAACCGAGAGTGAAAGCACGGGGTACAGTGAACTCATAGTAAGTGCCATAGAGCCATGATCCTCAGGAAGAAATGCTCTCACTCAAAAGTATGTCCTGGAGACCAATGCTTTCCACCATGGGAGAGCTAATGGATGATAACTGAGCATCCAATTCAGAACAGGAGACAAAGGCCAGTCACACTCACACATGACATCACACGATGGTCCCTTGTGACCCAAGCAGTCTGAATTTCAAATAAAACTATTTTCTCTCTATGAAAAACTTAATGATCTCAAGTCACTGTTTGAAATGTCTTAAGTCACCCCCTCATGCAGAAAAACATGACAGAAGGAAACTGATGACAGTTGCTTCAGTTGATACAGTGATGACAATTCATGCATCTGTGTTACAGGAACACCTTATAGAACCATGAGAATTCACTGAAGAAAATCAAGCAACAACCAATATAAAAACTGCATTTCTCTCCCTCAACTTTTTGGCTCACTTCTACACTTCATCCAAAGAGTTTATATTCTGGACCGGTTCTCCTAAGCCACAATGACACTTAGAATGCATGGTTTTCTAGGATTTGCGTGGGAATTCTAGAAATCTGCACACATTGGAAAGGTGCTTCCTTGAGTACACTACTTATACGGGGCCTCAGGAGCAATCCTCACTCCAGCTCTTCCCCTTCTATGTGTCATCATATTTCAATCCAACAATATATCCCAATTAGCCTGGTTCCAGTCGACTTTCAATTGCTCTGGTGAGGCAACTCTTCACACTTGCAGAGAATCCAAATCCCCCCCCCCCAACCTTCATGACATCTTAGATCTTCAACGCAGTGCTCTGAAGAGAATGATTCACCTCTACTCTCAAATCCAAAGGCCCTGCAGTAGACAGCTATAACATACATACATTCTCACGAAATCACTGTCATTGCTTGCACTGCTATCATGTCCCAGTCTTGAAAATTGCAATATGCCGCTATTTGAAAGAGCCTTTACTGCATCCATCCCCCTTGGTCCCTAAGAGGCACGTAAGTGACACAGGGTCAGCATGGTGGGTGGGATGGAGAAAATGGGCTTCGTGCTCCAGCTAATGCCTAGGAAGTTCACAGCTTACGGTGGGGTTAGGCAGGACTTGACTGGTAGGAGGATATTGGAGGGTGGTGGAGAAGATAGTGGTGACCAGATTGGATTTGATGCTGGCACCAAAATAGTCACCACCTTCAAGAGGCTTGATCTGCCCACGCTCACTGGCACTCTCCTGAAGGTGAAAGCCTGTGTAGTCTATTTAACAGTGCTCAGAGGAGAAAAGAGCTGGAGGCTCAAGAGATGGCTTATCAGTTAACAGTACTTTCTACTTTTGCAGGGCTTCCAGCACCTGTCCTGGGCAGCTCACAACTGCCTACTTAAGTCTAAATCTAGAGGGATCTGATGCCCCTTCTGGTCACTATGGACAACTGCATTTATGTGGCTCACATAGACAGACATGGCACATGCAAGCACATGCATGCATGCGCTAAGACTTCCTAAAAATGACCAAAGCTTGTGCTTCTTTTAAGGGAAGAGGCTTTGTGATAGGACTTCCGTTAGTGACATAATGAAAACCTTAAAGACAGACCACATTCTACCATGGTGTTGGAGAGCCTGAAGGAAACACAGGGAGCTATGGGAAAATTAAAAAGTGTCCCAAGCCATAGGCATGTTCTAGATGTGTCCAGATCCTCTCAGCACTTGCATTGTTAACTAGCTTGATAAGGAAACTGAGTTTTAAAATGCAAATTGAATGTAAATTTAACTAGGTTAGCGAAGCTAAACTTTAAGTGGAGCTACCACAGTGTGAAAGGCAACTTCACAGGAAAGGCTAAAACATCTACCTCTACCGTGAGTTTTCACAGAGGCAATAACATCCCCCATCAACTAGTGCAAAAACATGGACTGATGCTCATGACCGTGAGACTGGAAGGCCTTTGTAACTATCAGTAAATCCACTGTCTACCAAATCTCTCAGGCTTAGTCCACTCCATATATGCACAGGCCCACATCCCCCAGGGCCTAGGCACGAGATACAACAAAGCAATTGAAAGAGGAAGTCAGTTCCTTCTCTGTTTTGTTCTCAATGTGTCTGTCCCTGCTGGATGGTACCCGTGTGAGCAAAGGGCATAAAGAATCATATACCCAGCCAGGCAGATTTGATAGAGAAACAAAACATGGCAGATTAAAGAAGAGTGACCTTTAATTTCCAGTCAAAACAGTCAAAACAGGAGGCACCAGAGTCAACAATCAGATACAGTGGAAAGCTGCTAAGGTTTGAGATGCGTTTTGCCAGTGCTTTAGAATACAGCTGCGGGACCCAATAATTCTGAAGCTTCAAGAGCTCTTAAACATTATCCACTTCAAACCAGTCTACAGATATAGAACGCAATCTAAAACTCAGGCGTGGGGGGAGGTGGGGAGATGAAGCACTCAGTGTCTCCAAGATAATAGCCTCTCTTAGTCGAGGCTCCTTACTCTGGGCTCCTCCTCCTAACTGTGTCTGCTGGGCTCAGGCTGATCTCCAGGAGAGAAAGAGGCTCCTCCTGCTACCCCACTTGCCCTAACCTGCAGTGAGCAGAAAATAAAGCATGGTTTAAGTGTTTTAATCATGAGCACTCCATTCAGCAGGAAGGTGCCTGCACCAACATTCAGACACAAAGACCATGTGATTCACAGCCACCAAACTCATCAAAGAAAGAAAAAAAATTTTTTTAATGATGATTTACAGTTTTTGAGGGTGTCACACCTTTTGTTAAGGAAGTGGCTTAAACTCTCTTTGGAAGCTACAAGGGTTCAAAGTAGACAATTGCAAATGTCAAGGCAAATGAAGTCTCCTTATTACTACTGTCTTGATGACTCAATGGGACAGGAAAAAGATTTTAAGATGAAAGACACTGATTATCTTGAGGGGGAAAAAAACCACAAGTATTGTCTTCTTAGGGCTAAAACTTAGTTATCTGTCAAGCTCAAAACTCTTAACTCATAGGTAAAGAAACCAAGGTGGCAACAGCAAATACAGCAGGCTGAGCCACCCGGTCACTAGGAAAGAATGCAGAAGAAGTTTCTGTGTCCTATTCTGAGCCTTTTATGAAGGCATGGCTCCACACCAGAAGAAGGGAAAGAAAAGGACAAATGTCTGCATGTGCCCCTGCCTTACAAATCCTGTCCTTTACCCATTCTTTCCTCTCCTTCTCTCTCCTTGTCTTTGACAGAATCATACCATGTATCTAGGACTATCCTTAAACTTATGATCCTCCTGCCTCAGTCTGCAGGGTACTGGGATCACAGGCATATGCCACCATGCTTGGCTATGCAGAAAAGGCTTACTTCCTCACTCACTCGCTCACTTACTTAGATACTTCCTTCCTTACGTTCTATCCATTTGCAGTCCTGGGAATCTAATGAACTTCGCATGTGTTATCCAAATCCTCTACCACTGAACCACACTGCCAACCCAATGCCTGTTATTTTTATTTTTATCAGCATGCTATTTTGAAATGAGCCCCCTCCCCGCCACCATTTTCTGTGTAGTTTCGTGAAACGCTGATAGAAAGAAGAAAATCGCGATTTAAACAAAAAAAAAAATCAGAAAATACGTTCATTTACTGCCTGGAGTTTACAAACTTCCCCAGATTTAACACAGTCTTCTCCAGCTTTATGTCACCCCATGGCTGCTAGGGGCAGAAAGACAAGAGAATTGCACTATTAACTGTCACACACTTTGCAATGTAGGCTGTGCCCTTATAAGCCAAGTCCCGACAGAAGAGGAAAACACCAAACAAACACCAAGATGGGACTTACATTCTAGTGCTGCTCGTTTTATTGATGATGACAGATTTTCCAGTTTGATCCACGTTGTGGTCCAATCCGAAGTAGGCTGCCACCCGATGGACCAGCATCCTCTGGTATGACGACATCTGGGGGAACTTTTTATAGTGGTTACTGGAACGGAATTATTGGAAAAGGGAAATCAGCATCTTCATCTTATGTCCGTAGCACATTTTACAAGGATTTACACATCACTGTCTCCTTTTCTCCAGGAATGCCTGGTGCCTTTCATCTCAACGTCACCTGATGTCCTCTCTCGCAGACAAATTTCTACTATCATAGATTTATTGATCAAGCTGCAGTGGGCATTGCTCCTGTCTGTTGCCAAGTGTTCTGGCCTAGTTCATGATACCTTATCAACAGAGGCAGGCAGAAGACAGGCTCCACGATACTGCAGAGATTGCGGCTGACTATCTGGATGTGTGTCACTGCCCAGCTCATAACCAACGCAGCAGCGCAATTAGTCCCGGGCACAACTGAGTGCAGCCAGCTGGAGCCCATTAAAAAACTATAATGAACATGGAAGGGGCCGCTCCTTGTAACATCTCCTCCATGCTAGCCAGTAGCCCCACCTGCTTATGGCCATTTTGTCAGGAACATAACTGGCAGGGACACGCATGACCCAAACAATGGCCATTCCAAAGTCCAGTGACTTCTCCATTTAACATACCAAGAACCCATACGAACGGATGCTTTCTTATCTATCTACAATTCTCTCTGGAATGAATCATTAACTTAGACACTGAACCAAGACATGTCACCAAATTAGCTAGCGTCGCCATTGAACATACTTGCTGTCACCAATGAAATCAATCATTTCCTGTTCCATTTTCAAGAGTATCATCCTGTCCCTGCAAAATAAATGTTCAAAGGAAAGGTTTCATGCGCTGTCAGTTTCCAATGAGCAAATACACTTTATCAAATCCAAGGGGAAGCAGAGCAGAGCTCTATCTATGGCATCTCCAGCCTGTGTTGACTCCTTGGTTTGCACACCACGGCTTCGAACTCCGGATTTTCATTTTAATCTCACTTGTTAAGTATTCGGTGGTGTTGAATATTATCATTTTAATGCTGATTATCCCATGTAAGTTTTTGACTACTAAACATACAACCAGGGGAGACTTAAAGTCAAAAGAAACCAGAAGCAAGCAAAGCTGGGTACTGAGTGTTCCTTGATATGCACCTGCGCTGGAGGCATAATTGATTTGACTATTTTCATTCTCTCCCTTTTCCTTCGATAGTTCCTTGGGGTTAGGAAACTAGAGTTGGTACACTCTCACTATTAGGGCTAGCCATCTGGAGGGAGATATATTATCAACAGAGAAGAGGGAGAACAGGAGAGACATCAGGGAGGGCATCCGTGCTTTGTACTTGATTTCTTAGATACATTTTGATTAATCACTTTATAGCATTCTACCTAAACTCCCCTCCTCCTTCCTCTCCCCTTCCCCCCTCCCCCCTCCTTCTTTCCTTCCCGCCCCCGCCCCCCACCACCGCCAAAAGTCTCCTCTCACAATTTACCTGGAATTGTTCTTCAGAGTGTTAATCAGAAACTCATGTAAGTCTATGCCTGTGGAATCCGTGTACTCTTGGCTGCAATCTGAAACAAAGAACAGGGCAGAAGCTGAGTTGCCAGAATTGATGATATGAATGATGATGAATAAATAGAGGGTGGGGAGGGGTGTGCCAGGACGGAGGGTGGGGATGCAGGGTGGGGAGGGGTGTGCCTGGATGGAGGGTGGGGGCGCAGGGTGGGGAGGGGTGTGCCTGGATGGGGGGTGGGGACGCAGGGTGGGGAGGGGTTTGCAAACTTTCTCTTTTCCTTCCTACTCAGGTAAATGTTAAAGGAAGCTAAGGGTGTGAAGACACTTGCAACCTGGAGGGATGCCACCAGATTGAAAGTGAGACTGGAGGGTTGAGGCCACCTTGACTGAGGTACGCCCCTGGTGTCAGAGGGTGGTGGTGGTGGAGTGTCAAACACCATGCCTTCTCCCTGTGCTGACAAGCAGCGGGGCATCTGCCTCCACATGACAGGCACGTCCAACCCACAGAGACCTCGAGAGTCTGTGATCCCATGACAACCTTTTTTTTTTTTAATTAAAACAGAGCAGCTAAAAAGAATGAAGGTTCTATTATAAAACTATCTAAATATTAATCAGTATAAAACATGGCAGGGAATAAAGATTCTCAAGTCTTTCTGGTCTCCTGACACTGGATAAATTTGGATTTTAAACAGCCATTTTAGACATTTTAAGCTCCTTCCCCTTTTATACCTTAAGCTTGAAGTTTTCGTCCACACAGAATCTAACTGTTCTAAGCAGGATCATGTTTTCAGAACATAACATTAAGAGTAGCCACCATTCCTAGGATGGTTGGATTCCCAGTGCCGTCTCCACCATGCCTCTTTCTGTTACAGCTTGGCTTATTTCTACTTTGTGCAATTAGAGGTACATCAGCAGTCTGAAAGCTCCAGACTGTAGGTCTGTGCCTTTAGGAGGAACGGCTCTTTTACAAACAGGACTTTTGTTTCCAAATGAAACAGCATGCAGTAGTGTCGGGATGCAGAGACTTCTACATCTCTCTGTGCTGGGAACTCTACTGACCTCCCCTTACACATCACGTGTGGCTTACTGTGAGGAGGTGCTAAGGACCTTGCTGTCTGCCTTTTAATATAAGGGTGAGAGTGAAAAATACAAAGCTGCGCATCACCTTCATCCACCAATCCAAGTCAGTTGTCAATGAACTTGAATGCAAGAACAGATTTTGAATTCCCTCTTTCGCCTCAGCTTGTCACTGAGAGCAGAAGATTCAAGCATGGATGCAAAGAAATAAGTGGTTCTAAAAATAACCTTGATAGCTGTACAAATAAGGGGTCAGGAACAACAACAACAAAAAAAATCAAGGTCACTCTTTTCCCCCACTTCAAAAATTAGTTGTGGAGTGCCGGGGGAGGGGGGCTGTAAACAGTTGTGTTCAGTTTGCAATGCCTTCTGGCTACGTAGGCGCCCGTATTAAGAAAGGTAAGGAAACGATTGTCAAATTCACCTTTTGATAACATTCTGATCTTGGGTTTCTCAGAGGGTTTATCTCTGCTTTTTTCCTTTTCTTTTTCTCTCTCAGAATCATCCTTCCTAGATTTATCCCCCTCTTGCAGGTTGGGGAAACTGGAAAGCTGTAAATGGATTGATTCCTGTTGGGGAAAAAAATATAATACTTTAGGGCCAGATGTAACCACCTCTGCCTGGTTTCCATTTTGCACAGAGGCCACTAGGCATTGAAAAATGAGAGCTGGGTACAGATCCCTGTTTCTTAAATGGTTAAAAAAAAATTAAACCTGTCACAAAAAAAAAAAAAAAAAAAAAAAAAAAAAAAAAGGATACTTGCCCTTTAAAGTGAACTGAAATCTAGAAGTCAGTGGGAGGTCAGAAGATACATCTAGTATTAAACTTTGCCTCATGAATATTAACCTCAATCAAGCTAAACTCCTGTAGATAGCAACTCTTATTTTCTCTACAGGTTTATTTTTAAATGTGTAAAAGGAAAAAGCCTTTATCTGCTCACAGTGGAGCCACTGTCATGTCTAAAAAAGGCTTCTCCAATTCCCTCCTAGAGTTCCTTATAAGGAGAAACACTGTGTGCACACAGACAGACAGGCTCCAGGAGTTGGAACTACAGTTAGAACCCAGAGAAAGAAAGCGTCCAACAGCCACTCTACAGTAGAAATCCTCCCATGATTGTAGATCAAGAGGGACACCCACACTAGACAAAACCCAACCCTGTTCTGCAGCTGCGGGAAGTTGAGAGCTAGAGTCACCAACCAGGCTTGCTTACAAATGTCAGTGACACTGTGCTACAGTTCAAAGTCACAGAAAGCATTGCCTTTTAGAAAACGTGGTGAGCCCTGCTACGTTTTTCATAAATTACCTAAAACATCTATGTTTGGGTAAATCTATTTGCTGTTAATTCTTTCCAAGCAGATTCTCTTGGGCTGCTGCTTGGTGCAGACTACAGTATTGAACCGGATCTGCTTTTGTGTTCGTTTATTTTATTTCTTTTCTTTTTTTCCTGGAAACTGATCAGCTTTTATCTGCTTGCACACAGTAGCCTGTTACTCTGATTGCTTGCACGTTTGTTTCTTTGAAGCAGAATGCACCAAACGATGTGTTGCTTGGATTTTTACTTTCTGCAAAGTGTATGCTGATGAGAGTTGAGATGTGTTGGGGAAGATGCAGCTGGCTTGTGCCTCCATTAGAGAGAGATCACTCAATGATACAGCTTCATGATGTTAGGGCAACGGGCGGGCAATGTTTCCAGTGAGGAGTAGTGTTTCTCACAGAGAATGTCCTGCAAGCTCACCTCACCTGTGGCCAGTGACCTGTGACAGTGGCCTTTAACCATGCCAGGGTTGGGATTTATAATGACTCAGCAAATCTGGCTACTTGGAACAAGCAGTGCTCCTCTATGCTTTGGGAGTTGTGCCCCCGCCTCCCCCTCCACTAATTGGAAACGATAGCTGGAGGGATGTTCCCATGGCAGTGAGAGGAAAACAATAAACCAAAAGATCCCCATCCTCTGCAATACAGAGGATGAGAGAAAACATGCTCTCATTACAGATTTTCAACTAAGCTGGGTTTTCTGACTCCCAGGAGGTTATTCTGGGTGCGGGTGTGTGTGTGTGTGTGTGTGTGTGTGTGTGTGTGTGTGTGTGTGTG
>OU015755.1:10827556-10841207 GCA_907169655.1 Acomys percivali | reverse complement strand
TGTGTGTGTGTGTGTGTGTGTGTGTGTGTGTGTGTGTGTGTGTGTGTATGTGGAGTGGACATCTACAGGATATATAAGTCAGTGTGAAATTCTACAGTTGCCATTCTTAACATGATTAGGGACAGAACCATCCCAATCAGTGAGGGTTCAAGTAGGAGCTAGGGCTTTCATTTTTTGCTTTCTCAGGAATCCCCTGGGACATTTCCCACTGAGAAGATGTGTCTCGGGATGGCATGAGGACGGGCCAGTCCATCAGTAGACTCAGAGAGAAGCTGTGGGCACGTAGGTCATGAGAGAGTGCTCCAATTCCTTCTTCAGCACTGTAAAAACCACCCAGCTATCACTAAGTTGCAATCTAAAAATCATTGTGTGGGCAATAAATTCTATACAGAAAAGCAGAAGCCAAAGAGATCCACTGTAGAAAAATAGACAAATTGCTGCCATGTGTTGACAAATACTGTACTCAGTTTAAAAAAATATATGTTTTCTACACATAAATATACAATATGGTGTAGAAAGAATACACAAAAAGTGCTGTAGAGTTGGTAAAAAACAATCTGTTATTTTTTAATATTTTTTATTGATACGCTCAATATTAAAATACAAGTGTTAATAAATACATCGGTACAGGATAAGTTTATACCCAACAACAGTAAAAGAATGATTCAAGTTGCGGTAACACACTGGTCAGCAAATAATATAACATTAGAAAAGCACACTTCCTTTAACTCAAGGACAGACTGAACCATCAGGTGTGGGTCTGAGATCAAGTAAGACAGGGAACAAGAGTTTTCCCCACACAGGAAAATGAAGGCAGTTTCCCAAATACTGTGAATATACAAACATGGGGGAAGCGATACATTCCATGTTCTGTATACTTCTCTGGGAGCCAGTCCACACATTTCTAAGTGTTCAGTGTTATCTAGTGAAGGCATTGCATGTAAATTCTAGGACCGGTTGGCTTGCTTGTGTATGTGTCTGCTTTCTACCAACCCCCTATTCCCATAACTCCTAGGCTAGTCAACAGAAAGCCTGAGGGGCCTAATTCTCTCCTCCAACCCTAGTACTCTTTTCTGGGTTCAGGACCAGCAGGAACAAAGCACCGTTTGCACCCACTGTGTGGAGGTATCCCTAGACCTGCCCCTGAAATGGGTGCTATGATACAAATGACCCTTAACAAAACTCCCGTGCCTTGTCAAAAGAGACAAAGATGAACTGTCCAGGGGCTGGTCTCCTCTGCCTGGCATTAGGAGTGAGGGGCAACTGGGTTATGACTTCTCCCAGAGTCTCCCATTCAACAGGGCTTCACACAGATCGTATGCCGCACATTACAAGCCATTAGTGCACATTGGTAGCGATATTCGCGTTGTTCTACCTTTCCCATCCCCATTTAAAAAAAAAAAAAAAATAGAAGCACACAGAAAATGCTGAAGAGAAGCCACACGATTCTCAGAGTCCGAGTTTTAAAAGAAAAAAAGAAAGGCTGAATATGAGACACAGTAATGGCTACTGCGTGACAGCTTGCCTGTGCCTCTCCACATGAGTGGCATGTTAAGAAAATGAGACTAGAAAAGAAAACCCTCTTGGGACAAGATCTATAAAGAATTTAGTTTTGGGTTCTTTAAAGAGTGAGCTCTTCACGTTCTTTGTGTCCAGAAAGAGAATTTAGAGGATTTCAATGGAAGTAAAAAGGGGAGGGGGGATGAAAGAGAAACAAAATAAATTCAAATAAGAATTAATGATTTTGTAATCAATGCTCCTCCCCTTGGGCCCAGGTAGGTCGCAAAACTTCAACATCAAGACTATGTGAATATAATAGTTAAAGGGGGAAAAAACAGAAGGGGGGCTGAGGGGCTCCATTCAGTTATGGAAATGTTTTCCTGGTATTTTAATTTTTGGGGGGCATCCTACCCATCTTGCTGTAAGGAGCAAAGATAAGGATGGAGATGGGCGGCAGCTGATTACTATCAAAATTACCACCAGTTCAGATGCTTTTCTGGACCAGTTTTGCAGTAGTCACAAAAAAAAAAAAAAAAAAAAAAAAAAAAAAAAAAAAAAAAAAAAAAAAAAAAAGACCCTCCCGGAAGGCTTTAAGGGCATTTCTCCACAGTTCGGGACGTCTTAGACAGGACTTCCTAAGTCTCATGGGAGTTGACAGTGGCATTTTTTATAGGCAGGTGCATTTGGGGAGCTGAGAGGTAAGCTGTCTCCAGAAAGACAGGATGCTTAGGGTATATTTGGTTCAGCCTTATCAAGAGAGAGCCTTGGTGGACATCCAGCACTATTGTGCTTTTTTTTTTTTAATTAAGTTTTAATCTAAATTCTTTTGGGTTCCTTTCCATTTGCAGAGAGTTTTCAGAGAGTCTGGAAAAAAACAAATGCAACAGCCTGTGATATACACATTTAAACTAGTTATGTGTATGGGGGGGCTGTGGGTATGTATGCGTGTGTAGGGGAATATGTGCATATTTGTAGGAGGCACACCTCGGAGTATGAGCGGCACATGCCTGTGGGGTCAAAGGTCAGTCTAAGGTGCTTCTTCTCTGTTGCCATCTACCATTGATTGATTGATTGATTGATTGATTGATTAAGACAGTCTCTCACTGTGACCTGGGGCTCAGTGATTAAGCCTTAGGCTGGCTGGCCCTTGAATCCCAGGAATACAGGTATCTGTCTGTCCCTCTTTCCGCCATATTTTGATTACAAGTATAGGCCACCATGCTCAGTTTTTTGAGTTGGTTCTGGACATTGAACGTATAGGCCCAAATGCCGGTGTGGCAGGCAGTTTACTTGCTAAGTTATGTCCCCAGCCCCAAACTTTCAAACTATGCAGAATGTTGTCAAAAGTAGGGGAGGAAGCAAAATAGGCCATCCTTCCTCAATTCCTGTTTTCTCCCCCCAGACATATTTTCATGTCCAGTCAGTGATTGGCCGTGCGCACATAGATCTAGCCATGCAATTCCCTCTATCAGTAGGGTTTATACCTGACCCGGATGACTCTCCCCTCCAGGTCTGGCTGAAGATTCTTCACAGACAGCGAGGCTTCTGGTCAGTTTCCCTTTGCCTGCTCCTGACTGGGGATGGAGGAGGAGGGAGGGTCAAAACAAACAAATAAACAAACAAACAACAACCAAGGAAACAAAACCAGAAAACATCCGCAGACGGTCATTACACGGCTGCATTTGTGTGACTATTCCCAAGTCAGACTTCTCAGCCCAGGACCTAATGCGCTGTATGATTCTGGGTACAAAGGGCAAAGAAAGTACCAGAGAACCAAAGAGGAAAAGAGCAACTTAGGTGACCCCTGTGCATGAAGGGTGAGTGAGCAGATGCCTTTCTTGAAATTATCACAAGAAACACCTGACAGAAGGAATTTCCATTAAAAATAGAATCAGGAGGCGAGTTGAGGAGGCTGCAAGCACTGAGTGACACTGCCCATTTGTTTCCAGGTAGAAATCACTTTGCAAGCTTAAAATGTCTGCTCTCAATTTTATCTGAAAACAGCAACAAAATCCTCCCGTGGATGTGGGCTGTGTAAAGCACCACACTGTCTACCACCATTAAAAAACAAAAACAAAAAACCAAACCAAACCAAACCAACCAACCAAACAAACAAAAAACAAAAAACAGAGCAAATCGGAGTACCATGGATGTTCAGATTCTGAACAAGAAACATCCTTATGAGAAAAAGAGGGACCACAAGCCCTTTGCAATGGGACAGCCAGGTCTCGGCCTCTGAGCTACAGGCACAGCTTCTGCTCCCATGGGAAACGTGCAATTTCTTATAACTGTGCTACTCACTCCCCTGGGACCCTGAAGATCCCTACCTTAGATTTTCTTCTTTCTTGGTTCTGAGCCGCCAGTCGCCGCTGCATGGTAGAAACAGAGAAAAACCAAAACAGAAAAAAAAAAAAAAAAAAAAAACAAAACCAAAACCAAAACCAGAAAACCAGAAAGAAATGGACAGAAAGACAGAAGAGTCAGGAGAGGAGACAGGAGGAGAGAGAAGGAAAGGGGAAGACATCATTATTGTTGATAAGGGAGATTTCCTCAGTAGAAACAAAGCTATTTTGACCACTAGGAAGGATACCCTCCTGGCCTAAGTCGCAGTTGTTTGACACGGTCACACACAGTCCTTTTCCTCAGAGCAAACACAGGAGAGAAGAAATGACAGCCTGGCTAGGCTCTGATCACTATGTGGTCACTGGCTTTGATGAGGCTGGCTTGTGGAAAATGCTAACGCAGTTGTAAATCAGATCAAGGAAAACCTATAGCTTTTACAAGCTCAGTTTGCCTTCCATGGAGCAACCCCCGACCCCACCCCCTTGTAAATCCCTGTGTATTTAATCCTGGGTCTCCCCTGCTTCTCCCAGCTGCTTTCAGCTACCACCCTCCGTTCCCCCCCCCCCCCCCCCCCCCCCCGCCCCAATTCTTTTTTAGTGTGTGACTCCAGCTGGGGACTCTTGAGCTTCGGTTTGTCTGATAATAAGACTTAAGTCATAACACGTCTATGACGAATAGAATACATGGTTTGGACATTTCTCGGCCATGAGCTGGGCGTCCACCTTTCCATGCCATAGGGAATCTGTGCCAACAGCCCAAAGCCGCACCTGTAAAGACCTTACGTGCTCAGCTTGAGGTGGTCCTAGCAAGGGGCACTGGGCTCCTGTATGCAGATTCAGTAATTAAATGTCCTCCTTTGATGATTTCATTTTTCACTACCAAGGGCATTTTATGGCATTGAAAAAACAAACAAACAAACAAAAAAAAAAACACCCAAACAATTGGAGGAGGATCCCTCTATTGATGTCCGAATCCCTCAGCTACCAAATTCCTGAGGCAGTATCAGTGCATCCCAGAGGTGGAGGCGAGGTGAGACAGGTCCCTGGGACTCACCTGCAGTTCCAGCTTCTCCTCTTCATCCAGACTTTCTGATTTGAGTATGCCATTTTCCGGGGCGGACTCTGGCTCCGTCTGTCCTTCCTCCACTATGGTCGGGTTCAGTTCTCCTTGCTCAGACATTCTCCCAGGTGCAAATTAAAACAACGAGGTTTTAGACCCTAAAAGGCGGCAGGATCAGAGAACAATACCAGTGCAGGGAAGTGTTTTCAATTATTCTGGAGATCTCTCCTGTCCCCCTGTAAATTCACATCCAGAGGTGCGACCCAGCATCCCTACCCACCGGTTGACACACTCAATAGGACAGAGCAAGACAGCATCGAGCGAGCAGCAAGTGCCACAGAGGAGGCAGGTTCGTCACCTCAGCCTCAGCCCATCCACGCGCACAGTAGCACACGTGCGCACACCCTCTGTCAAAATGAGTCAACTAACGGTAGCCGAGACACATTGCTCCCACTGAACTGTCGGTCCCCACATCCTGCTTCACAGTGAAAGAAGAAAATGGCGACAGTTCCCCAGGGCTTCAACAGGTGACCCCCAACTTCTGAGTCATGAGGTCCTACTGGTGGGGAGGCAGCACCCCTTGTAGGATTCAGAAAAGCATTTTTGAATTTCAGCTCTGGAAACGCCTCCCTAGCAACAAGGAATACAGTGCACTGCATTCAGGGACAAGTACAGGGACAAAACTCAAATGGAAAAGGTTATGACTTGGTATAAACATAGGCTCTACTTTGGGCCATGAGCCTCCCAGGGTCAGAACATTTAGACTTCAAACTAATAGCTAACAGAAGCAGCAACAGCAGTAGCAGCTGCCCCCCCCCAACCCCCAACCTCTTAGGGTCCTACCAGATACCCCTGCTGTGCTGCAAGCTCCTGAGGAGGGAGCAGCCTGCCAGGCAGGACTCAGGGCTGCAGACTGCTGCCCCCTGCACTCTGCTCCACAGACCAGATGCAGCTTCATAGACTTCAATTCCCTCAGTCACTGTCCTCCCTTGCCCCTTTTAATATCCATAAAAATCTCTTGCACTTGCAATTCTTTCCCTCTGACGTGTTTGCAAATCATTTATCATTCATTTATTTACTTCCTGTTCATGTCTCTATGTGTGAAAGAATGAAGGGAGGAAAGAGAAGAAAGATGGAGGAAAGAAAGGGAAAAATGAGAAGGAAAGAAAAAAGAAAGGAAGGGAAGGCAGAGGGGTGTGGGGTTGGAGCAGATGCACCTTAGAAAGTCCTTCTTTTTTTTCCCCCACAGACTTCCCTGTTGTCACGTCCTGGTCATTATGGTGGTAAGTGCCACTGGACAGAGCCCTGTTCCCATGTCTCTGCTCCCTTTACTAATTTAGTAACTTTATTTTTGCCTGGAAATAGGAAGCACGAGACAAATCGACACCGTGGCAAATTCAATTGCGGATTTGCTAAAAACCCACCATGACAGAACAGATGGCTTGTAACAAAATCTGACAAGTATACGGACGGACCTATCTGGCAGAGGATTGTGGGATGGTAGAAGGAAAAGTTTCCCTGAAGGAGGCAGAGGTTTGAGCTGGTTCATTTGCTGCTTTTAAGTTTGTGAGATTTTTAGGATCTTCTGCCTTTGGGCATTTTTTTTCCAATTTGTTATTATTTTTTTATGCTTAGAGTCACCCAATATGTGTGGTTAACAAAATAAGAGTTTCATTTTCCCATGGGTGAACAGCTTGCTTCCTTCTGAGCAGTGGCTAGGGCAGGAAGGCAAAGAACTTCTGTTAACCCTAACTCAATTTCAGACTGCTTCAGTTTAAACAACAAAACAAAACAGAACAAAACAAAACAAAACAAAAACTAACAACTAAACAGACCGAGGAAATGGAGCTCTAATCTTCAGAAAGCACAAGTCCAAGGGCACCCCCAACAGACAGACCCTGACTCTCGGGGTTGCGTGTGGTGAGCTGGTCTGTGCAGACAGGCATGGTTAAGGAAAAAAAAAGGGCAGGAAAACACAGATGAGATGCAGCCCCACGAGTGCCTTTACCTTTTTCACAGGATTCCAGCTGCAGATCTGGACGAATGACTGGCGGCTTCTGTCGCTCTGCACCGAGAGAATCCACACGAGTGATCAGAGGAAATTGCCATCCCATGTCCCCGTCAGCAGTTCAGAATGTCCATCTCCGGGCAGTTCCCTTACACACTTGGATACATGGTCGACAACCTGAAAAAAGAGGAAGAGTGAATCACGGTGACAGCAGCCGTGGCCATCGGGAGACGCACACAGTAAGTAAGACTGGGTTTCTAACACTAATGACCAGCTTCCAGCAAATCCCGCTCCCAGCTTGCTCCAGCTCCACCTGTCCCAAGCTGCCGGCTTCTTCTCCAATGAAGGCTACAGCCGGCTGTTCAAGTCAGAGCGGCACCCACGCAAGGAGCTAAAATTAACAACTGAATTATGCACCGAAGATTACTCACTTCAATTTTAACCTTTTTTAGTGAAATCTCGCACTTTATATTAAAAAAAAAAAAAAAAAACAAGTTTGTGTGTTTGCCTCAATGAGAATCAAAGTCACCTACATGCCAAAGGTTTTGTCTCTTTTATGTCTAAATCGAAGCCTTTGTCTAAATTATAGGTGGATGCGGTATGTTTTAATCCTACATCTGTGAGTCTTTTGTGAGAGGTGCCTTCGTGCAGTAGATGTATAGGCTTTTGACTTTAATGAGGCCTTGTCGACAAAGTTTAAATGAGGGAGAGAGAGAGAGAAAGAAAGCAGGAAACTTTCGCCTTGGCACAGCAGAGAGAGCACTTTTCGCGGCACTGGCAGTTTGCACAACATCCCTAACATCCTTGCTTCATGGTGAATGATCTCTCCACAGCCCTCCCTTCCCACCAGGACAGCTCTGCCAGCTGAGCATTCCGTGTGACAGCGAAGAATTGCTGCCGCAGCAAGCAACAGATTGGCACACTCCAAGCCCCTTGCAAACAATCCACGCTCTAATGTACACTTTCTTTTCTCGCAACTCCTACAGGAGCAGCCGCACAGACAGCTCGAATGCAAACAGAGTCGGGGCTCCTGATAGCATTTGCCAGAAACAAACCCAAACTCTCAGCCTCCCCGGGGGTGGGGGGCTGACTCCAGCAGCACACACACACAGCTCTTAGGTCCTGTTGCCTCTGAAAACCCTAGCTGCATCCAACTACTGCTCTGAAAAGCTAGAAACCCTTTCTCCCTGCCATCTCTCCGCACTAGCTGAGCTGAACCGGACTGGCTCCTAGCTGTTTTGGCAGAGGCTCTGTCAATGGCATATTGGGTTACAAAGCCATTTGTTGTGCAGTGGGAAACAACTGTTGAAAATACAACCATGAATCCCACCAGTAGTTTCTGATTTATTCGTCTTTTATGCTGGTGGAGAGCTTGGTTTTAAAGTACACACCTTTAGTTAGAAACCATGTAGCTATGGGGATAGGCCAGCACACATCTCAGATGAAAACGAATCACTAATTGACGGTCAATTTTAGTTTTCTATTCTGACCTCTTGTGTCATGGCTACTATGACAGATGTCCAATTGTAAATAAATAAATAAACTTTAGCTTGCAAGCTGATTATCTAGAATTAACAATTCCTGTGAAAGTTTCCGGGTGCCTTTTGTGTTGTTTTTCTCTTCCCAAGCTGAATGGCATTATATTGTGAGCCACCAGACGCCTTTGCCTGGTTTCCTTGCCCTCACAGTTGCGTGGGGGCATTTAATCCAGCGGGCAAATGACATGACAATGGAGATTCAACTCTAAGCCTTGGATACCCAGCCAAGGCTGGGTAGGAGGATGTAAGATAAAAATTTCCGAGTGGAGAGTGGGATATGACTTTCTCACGTACTCTGGTGCCTCACATTTGACTATGTCCCCTGGAGGGGGAGACCTGGTGGCACTCAGAGGAAGGACAGCAGGTCACCGAGAAGAGACTTGATACCCTATGAGCATATACAGGGGGAGGTAATCTCTCTCAGGAACAGTCATAGGGGAGGGGAATAAGGGGAAATGGGAGGGAGGGAAGAATGGGAGGATACAAGGGATGGGATAACCATTGAGATGTAACAAGAATAAATTAATAAAATTTAAAAAAAGATAAAAATTTCCCCCCAGAAGACAGAACAAACTCGTATTCTGCATAGCTACCCAAGTGCTAACAGCCTGGATCTGTGTGTGTGTGTGTGTGTGTGTGTGTGTGCGCGCGTAATTACCAGGACATGTTTTGAAATAGAACCGAACTCTAAAGTCAGCGAGGTATTATTCTTACACGGCTGAATCATGAAGTCATCATCACTCCCAAGATAAAAGAGAATATGGACATATGGGAGTGAGAAGAGAGGAGCATATGGATAGCAAATATTTTTATAACTGATTAAAATTGTTCTCTTTGCTGAGGAAGCAATGCCAGGAATGCGGCCCTACTCCAGCTTTCTGCTCGCCAAACCAACCCCACTCATGCGTTGCCATTTCATGCGGACCGGGTCCAAGTTCTCTCATTTTTAACAAGAGCCACGATTATATTTAACAAATAATATTTCTCTTGGCAAAATTTTTTGGTTAATAAATTTGGTTATTAAAATTTTAATTTATATAATAAAAGGACAGCAAGGAGAGGAACTTTTATTATATAATATGTGTAGTATATATGACACACAAAAGACAAGTTACTGGAGTTCTTTTCTGGCCATTATTATTATTTTACATTTAATAACTTTTATGTGAACATGTGTATATGGACAGCATGTGCCCCAGAACCTGAGCGGCTATTGGAGGGCAACTTGTTGGTGTTAACTCTCTCTTTCCAGCATGTGTGACCTGGGGACTGAGCTCAAACAGTCAGGATTGCCATGGGCGCCTTTATTTGCTGAGCCACCTCACAGCCCCAGAAATATTACTTTAATCACAAGTTGGGAGGGATTCCTTAGTGGAACCTCTCAGGGTAATGAATCTACAGAGAACTGACACAATGCGCTGAGCTATTTTATAGAGAAAACATCATAAAATGATGACTGTCTCACACTGTCCATGCTGTTTTCTTATATCTTAAGCTTGCTTTAGAATAAAACACGACAGCAATTGGGATTGTGGTGAGGAGAAAAGGAGCTGAAGAGGGAAATAATATAATTCACGGCATATGTGTCTTTTATTCCCACCAAGAAATCTCACGTGTCCTGTTGTATGTATCTATGTGTTATCTACACTGATCACTGCATGTCCTGTTGTGTGTATCTGTGTGTTATCTACACTAATCACTGCAGAACGTTGGAGAATGTCATTCAGATTCCAGTAGGATCTTCCTTCTCAGGGTCCACTCAAAATGGGAAATTAAAGTTTAAAGTCTGCAAGTTGAGATGCTCACTTCATTAGTCACTCCTTCGCAATATGTGAAAAATTAACACAGAGATGACTAACCGGATGCTAAATTTGTGTAAGTGTTTTGTGACAAGACAACACAGTCAAGTGACACTCATCAGGACGAACGAATGGTTTCTCCCATAGGCTCTATTTTTCAGTAGGTCTCAGAACTGCAAATAAAAATCACTTGCATTTTGAAGTGACATTAGTTATTTTTTCTTTCCTATGAAAGGTAGAAGCACAGACAAATTAAAATATGACACAGTCGCTAAAGACTCGCTTGCTTCAAGTTTTAAAAGGAGTTTTAGCATCTCAGATTAAGTCTTAAGAAGGTTAAATTTTTTAATGTAAGTCCCTCAAAAATGAGGGTAAGAATGCCGTATCCTTAGTAAGTCTAGAATTTCCTCAAGGTTGGGAAAAAAAAGCAAGAAATTTTCCTATAAATTTAACTTCCCAAAAAAGATTTGATTAATATATGTGTAAGGGGAACTAAACCAGGAACTTGACCCTTCAGTTGAACTTTTTTTTTTTTTTTTTTTTTTTTTTTTGGTGAGACAACACATATAAACATTTTTAAGATGATGAAGCTTGTATGCAAATGAGAAAATTGACAATGAAACATTTTGGAAAGTAAACACAGAATAGTACCTCTACATTTAAGAAAATAAATGTTCACACTGCAATTCTAGGAAATTGAAATGTTCTACAGATATCCTTCTTGCAATATTTTATTTTATTTTTTACATGGACCTATTTTTAATTAACATTTTCATGCAACCTCATGTTTATAGGTCAATGTCCATGTCTGAGTGTGTACACCTCACAGGTCGAGAAGTAGATGCCAAAGTAGATGCTTTGGGGACTGAAATGTAGCTCCACGGGCAAACAAATGTTTAAAAATGAGGGAGATCTGTTGTCAGTGAAAACATTTAGAGGAGAAAAGTCAAGTACGAGAGTTTACTTTTCACATAAAACAAGCCCCTTTCAAGGTTCCACTGTGTACAGATATATTCTACAAGACATGATATTTGGGTCAAATAACGCACTTTCCCTTGGAAATTTTATTTTGTCCCTCTCTGAATATGATATGGATAAACAATAAGAAAATTGCTACACATCCCAGAAGATCAAAGGCAAGATATGCGCACACAAGAGGGAAAGCTGGCATCCTGCCTTTCAAAGTTTCCTCAGGCATCTTGGTGACAAATGTATACAAAACAGTTCTGTGATCTAACCTGGTTAGGCTAAAGCTTGACTTGTAAATTGTATCATCACCACTACCTTAGCCATCCTTCCATGGTAAGGCTTTGCTACTTATCCATACAATGTGGAAACTGATGAGGAAGAGATTAGCTAGGGATATCTGAGAGCCACAGAACCTTCCAACATCAGTGTATGGGGGAGGGATGTGTGCTATGCTGGTTAGTTTTTTTTGCCAACCTGCCACAAGCTAGAGTCATCTGGGAAGGGATGTCAATTGTGGAATTTCAGACGGGCCTGTAAACAAGTCTGAGGGGCATTTTCTTGATTAATAATTGACCCAGCCCATTGTAAGCAGTGGCACCCAGGCAGGTAGTTCTGAAAGCAAACTGAGCAAGCCAATTTTACACCAAGAAAAACCTGTAGGCAGCGCTGCTCCAAGGCTCTGCTTTAGTTCCTGCCTCTAGGTTCCTGCCTTGAGCATCGACCCCGACTTCTTTTGATAATGGGCTCTCCTGGCTGGCTTTATGTCAACTTGACACAAGCTAGAGTCATCAGGGATGAAGGAGCCTCAGTTGAGGAGACGCCTCCATGAGATACAGCTGTAAGGCATTCAGTGATCAACAAGGGAGGGTCCCAGCCCATGGTGGGTACCATCCCTGGGCTGCAGGACTCGGGTTCTATTAGAAAGCAGGCTGAGTGAGCCATATGAAGCAAGCCAGTAAGCAGCACCTCTCCATGACCTCTGCATCAGCTCCTGCCTCCAGATTTTGCCCTGTTGAGTTTCTGTCTTAATTTCCTTTGGTGATGTGGAGGTGTGTGCTGAGTAAACCCTTTTCTCCCCAACCTGCTGTTTGGTCATGGTGTTTTGTTGAAGCAATAGAAATCTAAGTAAGACATGCTCTAACCTATAAGCTGAAATAAACCTTTCCTTCCCCAGTTTGTTTTCAGCTAGCGTTTTATCACAGCAATAGAAAGCAAATTAGAGTGTGTTCTTACCCACCATGGGAGCAAGCACTGCTTCTGAAAAAAAAAAAAAAAAAAGTACAGCTCTGCAATTCCTTTCACCCCCACGCAGTGCAAACATTTGACTGTTAGGAATGGCAGATAGAGCTGGGTGGGGCAAGACAACTGAATGGCAGCTGTTACATCTGTGACCCAGTGTTTTGTATTTTTGTTTTAATTGCAGCTCAAGGGGGTTATTAAACTCAACTTATTAAGACAAAACTGGAATCCATGTCCCTGCCACCAAGACTCAGACAGCATTGAGGCTGAGTTCAGTGTGACTGACAGACCATCATCATCTATCCCAGAGATTTTTCAAATGGCTTCCACATCCATACTATTATTCCAGGTATTTTTGTTTGTTTGTTTGTTTGTTCATTTGTTTATGGTATGTGTTAAAGTACATGCCACGGCATCTGTGTTGAGATCAGAGGACAGCCTGAGGAAACCCCCCTTCTACCATGTCAGTTCTGGTAATCACTCTGAAGTCATCAGGCTTGGCAGCAAGCACTTTTACAAGCTGAGCCATCTCTCGCTAGCCCTAGCATCCTGTATTTCTGATGTCACTCTATGAGGAGTGTAAGCATGTCATATCCATAGGTGCATTGGTCCAACCACTTCCAAACAGGTGTAAACTTTAATGTAAAAGATTACATAATGCAGAGAGTCAGAGAGCCACTGCAAAGCTCACCTAACAGACATCAAATCTGGAGGCTTAGACAGGCCCCACCACCACATGGTAGCAGAACTGACTTAACATCAATCATTTTGCCTGGCATGGTGTCAGAGGCCTTTTCAATCACTCTTGTTCCTATGCTGCTGGCTGCCATAATGATGTGAACCTATTTACCTAATCAAAACAATTCACTCACAGGACATGGCAATCAGGTATGTCTTCACTGGGGCACTGTGTTCTACCTCATCAGTGAGGTACTCAACATCACATGGGCACTGCACCTCAGCTCCTGATAAGATCAGAGTCTTTCATTATTTTATTCCTAAGTTCACAAGCAAGGTTGGGCCAAACAGTCTGCTCCGTCTCTCTCTGACAGTCCTGGAAGCCATATGCCCCAGGCATCAAAATGCCCTGTCTATATGTAAACTATTTGCCTACTTGCCCCCTTCATGTCCAGAGCTTGTATCTTCCTTCTTCCTTCCTTCCTTCCTTCCTTCCTTCCTTCCTTCCTTCCTTCCTT
>OU015755.1:10813209-10825770 GCA_907169655.1 Acomys percivali | reverse complement strand
AAGAAGAAGAAGAAGAAGAAGAAGAAGAAGAAGAAGAAGAAGAAGAAATAAAGAAAGGAAAAGGAAAAAAAAAGAGACTTCTCCAACATGAACAAAATCGAGAAAACCCCAGTGCCTTGTTATTTGCTAGAGTTTTGAAATGACCGTAGTCCTGGTTAGAAAAAAATAGAACTCCACTAAGCATGAAGTTTTGTGTTTGCTGTGCCATTCAGTCTTACAAATGAATAGCTCCTGACTCAACATTGCTTTTTCAGAACTAGTATCTGCAAACGCATCTTTGATACATATCGTGGTCCACAGCCCCACAGCAAAGGTGTTGAAATGTTCCTAGAAGCTAGGAAATGGAAGGGCATCTCTGAAGTGAACACATGTGGAGGGTGGGTCTAAAGCAGCGGTTCTCAACCTTCCTAAGGCTGTGACCCTTTAATACAGTTCCTCATGATGTGATGACCCCAGCTGTAAACTTGCCGCTTTGCCGCTCCATCACGGTAACTTTACTACTGCTGTGAATCGTAATCAAACATCTGACAGGTAGGATCTCAATGGGTTGCGGCCCACATGTTGAGAACTGCTTGTCCAGAGGGTCTCTCTGGGTGCAGAAGCTCTCATGGTAGATATGGGTTTCTTTCTTCAAGTAGGAAGAGAAAGAGGGAGAGAGCAGAGTGAGCACCCTGGTTGTGACAGAGATGCCATCCCGCAAGGAGCATCTGGAACTTCCGGACACACAAGGGGACTTTCCAGTCACATAGGGTGCTCTGGAATAAAGCTTGGTTTTAGCATCTTGAAAGTTAGTCAAAAAGGTTTTATTTCTTATGCTTATGTGGCATGTACGCACGTGTGTATGCATGTGTGTATGTGTGTGTGCACCTGTGCGAGCCCAGGCATACACGCATGGGTGTGTGGGTGTGTGTAGGAACCATGTTGACATCTTCTTTGAGCACTCTCCACCTTATTCATGCAGGCAGTGTCTCTCATCCGAGGTGAGAGCTCACCCATGTGGCTAGCCAGGCTAGCAGGGTTAGGGGGCTTGCTCTGTCTCTGCCTCCTGAGTACTGGAGTTACAAAGGGATCAGCAGATCCACCTGGCACTAACACAGGTTCTAGAAATTGGAACTCTGGTCCTCACACTTGCATGGTAAACACTTTAACCGCGGAGCCATCTTCCCAGACAGATGAAAAACTGTTTGCAAAAAAAAATTCAGTATCTAAACCGACAGTACATCTTCCTTCGATTCACTGTTAACAGCGTGATCCATTTAGACTGAGTTTCACAGTTACTCAATTTATCCTCATATCAGCCACATCTATTTTTGTCAGCCACCATGCAGAAATGCCCTGCGTGCTTGCCTTATCTCCTTAGTGTTAATTCAGGTGACTTGATGACCCCGTTACCCCCTGGGTCCCTCTGGGTCCCCAAAATGATCACTCTGTAGCAAATTTCAGAGTTTGAGCCAAGGCATCAAATCACTCTCATCCCCCTGTTATGTAAGATGACAGTCATGGAGATTTATACCTGTCATGTCTCCCTCTACATTAACCCCAATCCCAGAGACAGTGCCTGGTACACATTCCCGTTTGTTCACTTGATAAATAAAGTGAGGTTCCGAGCTTTCCAGCAGCAGAGTCAGTAACGGACAGGCAGCTTGGACCACATTTCTGCTTCCTGCAGCTGTAGGTGAGGACCTCTAGTCACTCCCAGACACCTGAGAAGCAACTTGATAAGTTTAACCAATAGCCAATAAAAGGTGCTCAGGGGCAAAGTGATGGCATGCTCCCGGATCCATGCCTGGATGCATGGTCAGGCAAATTCTGCACTGTTGGACACTGCACTTAAAGAGGGTTGAAGTGCATTTCATCAGAACCCACTGTGTGGAGCATTATATGGCTCTGGAATAGGATACCCAAAAAATGAAGAGATGGGGCACACTTGAAGGGGTCACTGAACAAGTAAGAAAGCAATCTGGAGGTGTGAGACAAATATTAAGAGCATGGAGGATAATAGGCTCCTTTCTCTCTCTGTAATTTTTTCCTTTTTCACCACATAACACAATGTTGTCTAGAATTTCACATTGATGACACTATGTACATGGTTATTAAATGACTGAATTGGGATCAACATTTTCTAGAAATAACTTAAGCACTTATAAATCATAGCAAAACACATTCAATAATCATTACGTCTCTCGGACATCCTATATGACAGTGTAACTTGAAATTCAAGATACGTGGATGTACTTGGCATTGACTGATTCTGTTTATTTAACGTTGTTCTAATGAGCAGCAGCACTGTGTTGGAAATTTTATCCCCTTTTAAAAAAAAAACCCTCTGTAAATCTACAAAGATGGTAGCTGCAAGAAAGTCATAATGGAGCTAGCTCAGAATGGCTATGGATAAACTAAAGAGAAGGGTTCAGTTCAGAGTTCTGGGGGGGGGAATATTATGGGATGCTACATATGATTTCTAGGCCTTCCCTCAGAGATAACTGGGCAGGAGAATCCTGTGTCTTCAGCTGGAGGTTGTCATGTCAACATTCCAGTGGGATACTGGCAAGTTTTGTGAAAGCAGACGTGCAGAAGAATGCCTCTAAATCCTTATTTCTACATCATTAAGGTTTTTCTTTCATTTGCGTTTGTCTTATATTTTCAATATAAATGTTCTAATACAATGTTTCAGTGATGAATGTGAGCACTGGTCTCTAAGTTGCCTGGACAGGAGGGCCTCTGGCCAGCGTATCTTCCCAACTGTGGCTTCATACCAAGCAGGACCACTGCTGGCTGAAAGGATAAATAGATACAGGCCTGCGCAGAAAATATTGTCAAGAAATCTGCAGCATTATCAGTGGAGAAGAATCAGGAGTATCACCATGTGCCCAAAGGCTGGACCAAAGGTAACTTCCTTCTTCAGTAGTTGCACTATGTGTATTTGCATTAGTACTTGGATGCTGCAGCCATCCTTGGAGATGATAGCAGGCCCCCTGTTTAGAAAGTCACACAAGAGGGGACTACGCGGTTTGTAATTTTCTATTAAGAGTTGCTTTGCTTCCTGTCACTCAGTGCCAGGACTGAGATCACAAGGTCTAGAGCTGAGGGTGTGATGACATTTCCCCCTCCTTCTCCAAGCCTGACTTTATGCAAATTGTCTTTAAGTGGATGTTCTTGCCTTAAGAGCCACTGGCATTCAAACCTGATGTGTTTGCATGTGAAAATAATGTGCACCACTTCCTACCAGCTCCTCCAACCTGACAAAGTGCAGTCCGGGGAGGTGGGGGTGGGAAACGGAAGTTTGCTCTTTGCTTTTCTCTACTTCTTAAACTAAATAATGCATGCTAATGACCTTAGAAAGTGACGGCGTGTACAGGCTTTGGAAGCTTTTCAGACACGCCAGCACTACCTGTTACTAAAGACATGGTGAAAGCTGGTCCTCCTTCAGTTCTAAATTAAGGAACTGGCCAAGGTCCCCACAGCACTAGGAAGCCCAAGGTCAGTCTGGTGTGTGACTCTATAGTGTCAGTAGTGTGGGGCTTCTTTGAAATTAGGACTTAAAAAAAATTGTTATTTTCAGTATCTCTAGAAGCAGTATCCCTCTAAGAGTAAGAGCTGTTCGCCCAAATCTCTGACCCTTGCCACTCTGTGCTGTAGGCTTCTATAGAAATCACAAAGGCAAGAATGGGAGCATCTCAGTTCAGATCCTTGGCACCCACATGAAAGGCAGGCATGGTGGAACATATTTATAAGCCCCAGTGCTGGGTTGGGAGCATGGGACACAGGCATGCAGATCCTGGGGGCTTGCAGGCCAGCCAAGCTAGCCAATTCATTAGTTCCAGGTCTAGTAAGAGACAGAGAAGCGATTGAGAACAATGTCAACCACTAGCCTCTGCCCTCACCTGAGCGGCCGAGAGCATCCAACAGCACACATAACAATAAACATTGGTTAATTAAGTTAATGAAACCACAAAGCTAGAATTTCAGTGTATCCTTTCCTTGGATTCCTGCCCACAGCTTAGCTGAACTGACTTCTGTGGATATTTTTTTTGGTTCTCTCTGTATGAAATGAACCTCCTGAAGGTGTCTATGATTTTGGGAAGGACAGGTCAGCTGATGTCCGTGTTTGATCACGTTGTGAATAAATTCTTTTTTTTTTTTTTTTTTTTTGTTTCTATCAGGTTTATTTTTACCTCTTTTAGGCATGAGTGACAGCAACCAGTTGCAACCGAATCCTGTCAGGGGCCTTGAGTTCAGGCCTTTTATTGGAGATCATGGTGCCAAGGTTATGGCTAAATGACCCCAGGACTGTTGATGGAAGTGTTAAAATGTGTTCAGGGATTCTGGGGGTTTTCCTGGTGATGAGGTTGAATATTTGAGGGCATGCAATTACAGAGTTTTACAATGCCCAAGCTAAAGGCCTGGACTGGACTAGTCCCCTTGCACACATGTGGTATAAACTGATTAAATAGTTATGAGGTGTGTGTGTGTGTGTGTGTGTGTGTGTGTGTGTTTGTGTGTGTGTGTGTGTGTGTGTGTGTGTGTGTGTTTTCAAAGGCTTCAAGTAAACTGCTGATAAGCCTTATGAAAACCAACATTTCAGGAAGAAACATGTGTACCTGCCTCATTCTCATACCTCTAATGTGCAACCTTGCCGTTACCCACCAAATATGACACAGAATCCCTACACCAAAACAAGACATCCCAGCCTCCCCAACAGGAGCTGAGCACCTGACATTCCACAACAGAGCAGGTACGTACGACCACATAGTTTTCAAAGCATGAAAATCCTCATATCCAAGACACGGCAGTGGAAAGGTCCAGAAATGCATTATCTGTCCATGCTGAAGCATAGCCACGGCTCAGTTTTTTAACTATGGGCTTCTTTGTAAGACCTTTGAGTTTTAGGCATAGAAGAGTAATCCATGGTGTTCCAGGGTGGAACATTTTCCTGTGACTTACTGTATCCTAACTGAAAGGGACAAAGTCTAAACATGGGAAAACTGTGATGAATGAGAAAAATAACAATGAAATGAGGAAGGACAGAGTACAAGAGGGGGAGAGGGAGGGGAGCAGAAGGGGCAGCTGGCAGACTCCCTGTGTACAATTAATATGGAAAAGTGGAATAAAGCATACTTAGTAACTTGTGACGGAAACTGTAAAAAGATTCAGTTAAAATTGATTAAGCCAGACACCTCTCTAATCCCAGGATCTGGGAGGCAGAGGTTGATAGGTCTCTGTGAGTTCTAGTCCATACAGGGCAACTTAGTGAAACCATCTTTTTAAAAGGTTTTAGTTTTTTAAAAAATATACTGTTAATTTTTAAGTCTTTTCTTAGGTGTGTGTGTGTGTGTGTGTGTGTGTGTGTGTGTGTGTGTGAGTGTTGGTGTGCATGTGAACCAAAGAGGAATGCTGGGTGTGTTCCTCAATAGCTCCATATATTATTTTTTGAGACAGGGTCTCTCATTGGCCCTATAGCTCACCCAACAAGGCTGAGGAGCCATAGGGATCTGCCTGCCTCCATTCCCAGCACTGATGTTACAGGTGTGCACCACCACATGCGGCGTTTTACAGGCATGCTGGGATCTGAAGTTAGGTACTCGGGTGTATACAGTAAGTCCTTTAAACTGAGCATCTCTCCAGCCCCCAAATGGGATTTTTATGAAGATCTAAAATGATGAAAACAAAGAAAGCCATTGGGCCTTATTACCACCACCTAGCAGAGAGGACACTGTTCATAATTATAGATAGAAGCCAGATAGAAATGCCATTTCCATCATGCTATTAAAATATAGCATATAGGAGCATGTGTCCAGCACTTTAGATAATTCACTTATTACTAATGAAGAGATCAACGTGGGAGAGAAACAAGGAACATAATAGGATTCTCCGTGACGACAAGGGAAGCAATTTGAGGCTAAAAGTGCTGAAGAATTTTAAGCTTCTTTTCATAGATGACTACATTTTTGCCTCATAAGCCATTATTTGGAATCCTAATTTAAAATATTTGAATCTGCGTAAAATTTGTGAGAAATCTGAATCCTGCCTATTTGCAAACATACATGTGTCAGACCTCAGGTATTTGAAACCATACGTCATCTAAAACTGTCCTCAGAGCCAGGTATGTCCTGGCCTTCTGTTCTATGAATAGCAGCTGGTATGGGTCACTGAGGTCCACCTCTCCTCCCTGTGGCACTTGGGCATGCCTGCTGATGTGGGGGCCATCAGAACTTCAGCCAGGCAAGAGGAACAAGGACAGGTCACTGGAGGGGCGCGCCTGCTACAGTGCCATGGTGGGGCCACTGAGTCCCCAAGGCATCACCAAACTCAAGGTTACTTTCCAGGAGAAATGGTGCCTGCTTTAATCTCCATCCGTAAACCCACTAATGATGTGTTTATAAGAGAACTGAAAAAAAAAATACCCTTGTTTAAACAAAACCCACTGTACAACCCTGTTTTCTCTTCTGAATGTGTGTCCTGATGTTATTACGGAAATCTAGCTAGAAAATTATAAGGTATTTTGATGTGGCAGTTCCCTACATGTGAATATATGAACACATGTGTACGTACATTTGCACATATGCTACTGAACACATACATACACACAGATGCATGAACATGCGTGCATATATATTCAAAGAGACAAGAGAACAATCTCTGGTATTCCTGCACAGTCTGGTGTTAGTAAGCAGCACTGGTCTCCCTGTCTCTGCCTTACCCTCGCAAACGCTCTGAGTACCCAGGCACACCCACAGCCAAGCTGGCCCTGCTTATCAAATGGGTGCTAAAAGTCTGAACTTATGTTTGTCCTGAAGTTGCTTGTACCTGCTGAGCCATCTCCCAAGTCCCCCGACACACATTAATTTTAAATCAGTACATAGAAATCAGGAGTATATTTATTCTGTTGTCACTCTCACCCTAAAACAACTGATTTTTTTTTTTTTTTAATTTTCCATCTCTCTGGTAGGTTTTGAAAGATAATTACAAGGCTGGCCTTGTCTTGAAGTCACATCAGAGCACAATTTAAGCCAGCTTCTGAAACCATGCCCATCATCCTCCTGAGACCGTGCTCATCATCCTCTCTGTAGCCTTTGGACATTTCAATACAGCCCCCTTTCAGATATACATCCCCTCAGACTGGGATGTAAGCAAAGGATACAGCAAGCACAATATGTATCAGCAAGTGACACATTCAGTTTTCCTTGAACACAGATTTTCAGACGCAAAGTTTCCTTTACTTTTTTTTTTTTTTTTTAAATAAGCACCTCCATATTTAAGTAACTGTCTCACTCAACAGAACGAAAATGAAGGGGCCGTTTGCAGTGAGGAGAGGTAAGGGCATTGCAGGGAGGGCGTCATCAGTCCCCTGGGAGAGGGATTTCTAGTTTCCTTTGCTTGACTCCAGGCTTCTTTAAGAAAGGGGTTTTTGTAGGTGACATTCAACTTGTCAGAGCTGGTCCAGGTCCAGATCCTGGCGCATCAAAGCCAAAAGCCTATCTTATAAAGGCCTGTTTAGTGTGGCTTTCAGTGAAGAGTGTGCTCATATTGTCAAGAGATACGTGGCGCAAGAAACTTTCAAAGTGCATCATTTGGGAGTTATGTCTTAATGCTATTCTGAAATGCTATTGGAAATTAGATTATCAGGTAATATCAGCGCAACACTTTCATTTCACTGCCTACAAGGCCTTTCACATGCTTCTCCTCCTCACTCCTACCCCCTGCCTCTCCACAAGGCACTGACAGTGAGGACAGCCACGGATGGAGTCCAGCTTCCAACAGTCATGACACACGTGCTTGCTGTTTGTTCCGGGAGAATTTCAAAGTGACTGATGCTCTTCTCAGGTAAATGGCCCACACTGGTTGATGGGCTGCCTGGTGGGCTGACCTTTCCAACACACTGTAGCCCAGGCTATTCTGCAATTCATTGTGTAGACAGGACAGCCCCCAAACTCACAGCTATGCTGGCATTTCAGAATAAGCCACCACAAGCAGCTAGAAGTAAGTCTGCTGTTTGTTTTGAGACAGGGTCTCTCTGTGTAGCCTTGGCTGTCCTGGACTCACTTTGTAGACCAGGCTGGCCTCGAACTCACAGAGATCCACCTGCCTCTGCCTCGCTAAGTGCTGGGATTAAAGTCGTGTGTCACCACAAGACTACCCTTAATATTGTTGCCCTGAGACACATAATAGTAACACTTTTTGTATTTTTGTATTATAGTAATAGTTCTAACTTTAAGTAACGGCTTGATAAGTTACTAGATGAGGTAACGGTTAAATTTGTCTATGAGATTATGAAGTTTAGCTGTAGCATGAAGCCACTGCCATCTTATTTCCAAACCAATAGCTGCCTATTCTCATTATCTGCGCTAAAACCACACCAGTGAATACAACTAGCTTTCTTTTATGCAACTTGACACTTTACATGGGAATAAGGTTGAATACTAATGGAAAAACAGGACTGGGCCGAGAGGATGGCTCAGCAGGGAAAGTGCTTTGCTTGCAAATAAGCCATATAAATAGTCCTGGTGTGATGCTTCACACGTGTAATCCCTGGGCCTGTGCTCATGCACACCAGCGTGTACACAGACCAACACACACACCCTACAGAACAAAGAGATCCAGCACTGTGCCAAGGACTGTTAATAATAAAGCCAAAAGTGAACTGTAAATGCATATAATTGAATGTGTGAGAAAAAATAGTTAATAACATAATGGTTTAAATAATTGTTAAGGAGAAAGCTAAAGGAAATACCTCACATGCAAACTAAGTTATTTAGTGAAATGTCAAAAGAATATCCATACTTAACTCACAGAGATTCACCTGCCTCTGCCTCCCAAGTGCTGGAATTAAAGGCATGTACCACCACGCCCTGCCAATTTTATTTGTTTAATAATGAATAGAATAACTTTTCTGACCCTTGTCACATGCTTCAAAAATTCATGTCTTATATCGTGCAACCATTTGGCATGCACTTTTAATTTATACTAGTGTAACTCCATACAATAAAATGAAAAATGACACCTCCCCTCTCCCAAAAAAGAATATCCATACTTATTAAATAATCATTTAAATTCACATAAGATATATTTCTGTGCCTGGAATAAATATAAGAACCACCAGAACAACACAAGTACACTGAAGACCAAGCCAAGAAGAGCTGCAAATGTGACCTGGCTAGGACTTGAGTATTTTTAAGTTTACTTCCTTCTGTATGACACAGATGAAAGGATTTCAGAGAAAACCAAACTACTATGGGCTTTCTAGGAGAGCCCATAGTGGCGAACTTAGAAGAAAGATGCGTGTGACACCTGCAACCACTTGGAGCTAAGGTCTTGACCTCACAGACAAGACTAGAACACAGTGTCCAGGTATCTCTTCAAGCTGTATGAATTCAACGAAGGTGCCTTGGCCTAATTTAAACAGATTATACTAGACTGTAGCACTTGTGGTTAGGGGATTGGCCTGCGGACTTGTGGACAGTCACCCAGAAGAGTCAGATTGGAATCTTGAGTGTTTAATCTGATCCTTTCTTCTCAAATGAGGTGGACATCACATACGTCAACTTCGTGGCATGATGTCAGAAGATGGTTTAACTGCTGCTGAGTGGAAACAGCATGTGGATGTGTCTAAGTTTGCATTTGGAGTCGATAGAGGCTTATTGACATCCATGAATTGGATTTTTGCCCGGAGCTTGCATTTACTTTAGTTTCTTTAACTATCAAAGAAAGGGTTTTGGAGACAGTAAGATGGCTCAGTAGGTAAAAGAGCTTGTAGCTAATTCTGAGGATCTGGAAGGAGAGGACTGAAGTCTGCAGGTCCTCTGACCTCCATACACATTGTAACACACAGTGCATAAGTACATACATACACAAGCAGATGTGTGTGTGTGTGTGTGTGTGTGTGTGTGTGTGTGTGTGTGTAAATAAGTGTATAATATATACGCATTAATCTAAGTCCTCATAATTTGTCCTGGAAGGGTTACTATTTCTTTATTGAAGTGGACACAGACCCTAACAGAGACAAACTAGGTTCTCTAGTCTTCATTCACTTTGTTACGCACTTCTGTAAGGTCCTCTCTCACTAGCAATATGTGGAATGCACCCATTGGAATGCTGAAACGCTGGTCCTGGTCTCTGTCCCTATCACAAAGACAAAAACCACCCACCAGGTGCAAGCCAGAGGCACTCCATCTCTAAGGACAAACTTGTCAGCTGATGTGTGTCTTACACAGGAAAATGCCAACCTCATGACTTATGGGAAAACCCCAGACCCAGAACCACTCCAGCAACCTGACCTGATGAAACCAACATAGAAGGCTTATCTGCATGTATGCAAATGAGGAAGAGTATGGGACAGTCTTGTGAACTCTGTAAATAAGAGCATGAGAAGAAGAAAAAAAAAGGACATGTGGAGGGTTGGACAATGGGATACATGAGACATAAAGTAGAAAAAAGACTAGCAAAAACCAAAACAAACAAACAAACAAAAAAAAAAACGGAGGCATACAAAGCAAGGGGGCGCCTGCTAGAGAAGGAAGGAACAAGAAGCAACAAATATATGTATATTTTTTTGAAAGCGCCATAATGAAACACAATTCGATTTAAAATAATAAATACATAAAGTGGCTGGACCCTTCATCTGGTAAGGGCAGGACAGCCTCTCTCGGCCAGTGTTGGACCCAGGACCTTTCCTCTTTTTCCCATCACTTTTCTTCTAGATCACTGGTTCTCAATCGGTGGGTCGCAACCCCCTTTGAGAGTTCAAGGATCCTTTCACACGTGTAGCCTATTGACCATTGTAAAACACAGATATTTACATTACGGTTCATAACAGTAGCCACATTACAGCTATGAGTAGCAATAGAAATAATTTTATGATTGGGGGCGGGGCGACACCACAACGTGAGGAACTATACTGAAGAGTCACAGCATCAGGAAGACTGACAACCACCGCCCTAGAGAAGAAAAGCTTCCATTTAAGCATTTGCCAGAAAGCACCTTCCTTATCAGATTTCTTTCTATTATTACTGGGATAGAAGTTCCTCTGAGTCCTATACCAATGGCTACATTTAAAACAAAGCAAGACAATCACAGGAGCAACAAAACCCTAAACAGGTTTTGGGGCATGCACCCTCTGCGCAGCAGAAGCAGGGCGATCGTGACACATTTGAACCTGATGTACCTGGCGACTCTCATATCAATCGAGGTACAGATCAAAAACCCTGTCTCAAAAACCAATGGTGTCAGCCGTGGAGGTGAGATTAGGCGCTGAAGGTGCTTGCCGTCCAAGCCTGGCAACCCAAGTTCCAGAACTTTCCTAAACGTGGAAGGAGAGGACTGTCTCTGAAAGGTTCTGCTCTGATCTCTACACGTCTGCCTTGGCATGTCCACTGCCCACAACAAGCACTCACACTTTTCTTAAATAAATTTGAACAAGCAATGGTGTCCAAAGCCACAAGTCTGTGCTCAGTGGTGATGTGGCATTCCCTTCTTCCCTTCCAGCAGCCTAGCTTTTCTCCAGGCTGCTTCTGGGCATATTGGAAACAGACAGCAGACAGAAGCTACGCAGTGTGGGTCAAACTCATGCATTGTGGGTTAGGATGGAAGGGTCAGCCTCCTCTTTACGAAGCATCCCTTGAGGATGTGCAGACTGGTGGGCCTCCAGCTGCATGGCAGTCCTTTTTATGTCTCACTGTCATAAACTTCTCAAGTAATTTGTGTCACTTAAGATAGGGAGAGAGTATCAAGTCTTTTCTTAGTAGCCTGCTATCCTTCCTCTGAGTGCTACCAGGCCTCCCCATCCAGGGGACGTGGTCAAATATGGGGCACCAGAGTATGTGTGAAAGTCAGACCCCACTTTCCACTCAACTGTGAAAAATGTCCTGCCCATTGGGTAGATCTGGGAAGGGGTTTGAAGTTTACTGCATGTATTGTCCTTGGCTGATGCCATAGTTTGAGCAGGACCCCTGGGCCCAGATCCGCCTGTCATAATGTTCTTCTTGTAGGTTTCTAGGACCCTCTGGATCCTTCTATTTCCCCATTCTCCCATGCTTCTCTCACCTAGAGTCCCAATAGGATGTCCTCCCCTCTATCCCACTTTCCTGGTAAGTGAAGGCTTTCATGGGACATGCCCCTTGGGCTAGTATGCAGATATAAGTGAGTATATACCATTTGACTCTTTCTGCTTCTGGGTTAACTCACTCACTATGATCATTTCTAGTTCAATCCATTTGTCCACAAATTTCGGGAATTCCTTGTTTTTAATAGCTAAGTAGTATTCCATAGTGTAAATGTACCACAGTTTCTTTATCCATTCTTCTACTGGGAGAGGTCCCCCTCAGTCACAGTCATAGGGGAAGGGAGTAAGGGGAAAATGGGAGGGAGGGAGGGAGGGAGGGAGGGAGGAATGGGAAGATACAAGGGATGGAATATCAATTGAGATGTAATATGAATAAATTAATAAAATATATTAAAAAAAAGACAGGGAGAGAGAGGGGGAGGGGGAGGGAGGGGGAGGGGCAGAGGGAGAGAGGGAAGAGAGAGAGAGAGAGAGAGAGAGAGAGAGAGAGAGAGAGAGAGAGA
>OU015755.1:10784859-10813199 GCA_907169655.1 Acomys percivali | reverse complement strand
AGAGAGAGAGAGAGAGAGAGAGAGAGAGAGAGAGAGAGAGAGAGAGAAAGGAAGCACAGCAGCTGGCTTAAGTCACTTAAGTCAGGAGTATTCAAGTGACACTCATCTGCTGCCCCTCCCCAAATGCCAGATCAGGCCACATACAGGCTTGGAGCTGCTTCTGCTAAAAAAAAAAAAAAAAAAAAAAAAAGGAGTAGCAGCTGCTGGGAGTTGGCTGCTGTCTCCCTGTCTCTGCTGCACTCCTGGCCTCCTGCCTCCTCCAGGCACTCACTGGAGTACATGACCAAGCAAGCAGCTGAGCTCCCACCTTAAAGAGGAACCGCTACAGCCTTGCCCATCCCTACCCCCTCCACCAGGCCACCTGCTCCATAGCCAACCACCCAGCACCAGCCTGCTGCTCCCTTTTCATGGCACAACAGCTGCTGATTCCCTGGGAGGCGTGCCTGGGCCCTTCACAGTGAGGACAGAGCTGGGCATGGGAGGTCATCTTGAACACTTCGGCCAAACATCTGTGCATTTGAATTGTGGGGAATCAGAAGTATGTGCTCAAGTGGCAGGCCTCATGTCAGATTCCAAACACTGCTCTCGATATTCCCTGAGGATTTTTCCGTAGCACACCCCTTTCCTAAGCAGAGATTTTCATTTTGGTTTTATGCTGGGGTGAAAATATGCCAGAAACATAAGGGGCCTGTACAAGTCACTTTTAGATTCATCGATTTCCAAAAGGAGCCCCCTCTCCTAGGCAACATAATCACATACACACACACACACACACACACACACACCAAGGGGACTGGGGAAATAGCTCAGTTGGTAAAATGCTTGTCTTGTAATGGTGGGGACCTAAATTCATCCCTAGTAGCCAACTAACAAGGTATGCATGGCAGTGCATGTCTGTGATCCTACTGTTGGTAGCTGAAGATGCATAGAGCTCATGCTAGCTGGCCAGTCAGTCAGTCTAGCCTACTCAGTGAGAAACACTGTTTACAAAACAAAAAAGGACAGGGAATGTTGGCCCACACCTTTAATCCCAGCACTCAGAGGCAGGTGAATCTCTGTGATTTCCAGGCCAGCCTGGTCTACAAAGTAAGTCCAGGATAGCCAAAGATACACAGAGAAACTCTGTCTCAAAAAACCCAAAACATTCTTAGTGTTTTGGCCAAAACACTAAGAATGTAACATTTATATATTTTCTGACTGTGTCATGGTTCTTCTTGTTGTAGGTAATATATTGTATATATGTGTAATAATATAAATGTATATGTAAAAAAACAAAAGATTTAATAAAAACCATAAATGGGTAATAAAAAAATAAAAACACAAAACAAACGAACAAAAAAGGCTGACAGTTCCCTAGGAAGGACACCTAAGGTTGTCTCTGACGTTTCCATATACACACACCACATGCATGTGCGTATGCTACTGCACACACAGACAAGAACACATGCAGACAAAATGAAGCAAACCCTTTGGATGTCTTGTGCGTTTGTATGGCCTAGGACTGAGAACATGTCGTCTTGGGTGTCACAGGACCCTGAGGCAGCCTCAAGTGTAAGAGTCAGATGAAGTCCCCTGGTTTCTGGACAATCTGAGCCTTGAAAATAAAAGTGAGCAGCTTGACCCACCCAAGGCCTGTGCAGTGGATGTCCCACTCTTTGGAACCATGGCTCCAATGCCTTCAGCCTTGATTTCAGACCTGGAGATCCTGTTCCTGCTTTGAAACCACGCCCATCCTCCGGGTCATTTATCCAGCCACACAAATCGTTATGCTTGGTATGGCTAGAGTGAATAAAGAAAGTCGAAATACCGATACTCCCGCATGCAATCAGAAGCTCAGAATGCATGATCCTGTTCTGTTCATGTGTTGACATTTTTCTATGATAAAAAAGTTTGATATCTAAAACTTAATCTTGGGGTTTCAATTATAGAGAGATGCCCCACTATGCTCAGTTGTAGGCCAGGGAGAGGCTCTGATCTGCAGGTGAGTGAGTCTGCCCAGGGGAAGTGTGAGAGACTTACAGGCCTCCCAGAGAGAGAGGTATCTGGAAACCTGCTGGACTCAGGTAGGGCCCTTCTCCCTGGTAAAGGTGCAGAGGAAGTGCCATTAACACCGGTTGACATACGTTTGTGCTCAGCTGTCACAGAATATCTGGTGTTGGTGTTCACCTTTCTGGTGGAGTTCAGGTCATGGACACAAATCTCCCTTTCAGGACAAGTGCCCTTAGATGCGTGACTCTGCGTGCCCATGTGCATGTGCGTGCGTGCATGTGTTTGTGTGTGTGTGTGTGTGTGTGTGTGTGTGTGTGTGTGTGTGTGTAAGAGAGAGAGACAATCTGAGAATTTGTGTGCTGGTGCATATTTGTAATGTGTGTATATGCATGCATATGTAGATGCCAGAGGCCAACCTTGAGTTTTATTCCTCACGTGCTGTTCCATTTGGTTTTATGAGACAAAATCTCTCTGATGGGCCTGGAGCTGGCCTATCAGGCTAAGCTGACTGGCCAGTGAACCCTGGTGTTCTGCCCATCTCCACCTGCCCAGTGCTGGGATTCCAAGTGCATACTGCCATGCCTCCCACTTGGTTCTGGAGCATGGAGGTCCATCCAGTGCCTCGCTTCAGGCTGAACCCCCTGTGGAGCCTGGAAAGAAAGATCCTCTCAGATGCCAACTCAGTTCATCTCAAGTCACCCTTTGCTTTGTTGTCAGGTGGATGGGGTTAGAACTCCCTTAGGATGCACACCTCTGAGTGTGACTGTCAGGGGTTTCTGGAAAGGGTCACCTGAGTGGGAAGACCCATCCTGAATGGTAGTGGTTCTGTCTCATGGGTATTCAGGACTTGCAGAAATGATGTGTAGCACAGCATTGCTCTGTCTCTGCCTGCTCCTTGTGGATGTAGTGAAGTCATCTGCCTCCTGCTCCGGCCACCACACCTTGCCTACCAGGATGGACTATATATACCCTCAAATGGTATGAACCAAACTGAATGCTTCCTTTCTGAAGTTGCTCTTGTCATATTTTTTTTTGTCACAGCCGTGAGAAAAATAACTAATCCACTAGGGACTACCACAGATGGAGATCCACAGTCCAGAGGCCATTTTAGCTCCACTTCATGCTTTGGGCCTGCAAGAGGCCATTTTCTTTGTATTAACTCTTGGCAGCTTATCCTTTGGCTCTTCCCAGCTTGCTCTCCTCTCAGCCTCTCAATAGTGTTTGTCTGCGGAGTACTTGTTAATAAATAACTTCACACTGTCCCTGCTCCTGAGACCCTAGCTGTGGTCACTGAACACAGCCTTCCAAAGTCTCTGCAGTAGTTACAAAACCCAGGAGTTGCTCATTATCTGTAAGGGACCTAAAAGGAATACCAGAGGCTCCTGCCTGCCCATCATAACTTCCGGCTACTGGTTCTCAAGTAACCATGTATTTAACTGTAAACAAACTAACAAGAAAACACATTTAAAAAAAAAAAAAAGATGTGGTTTCTTCTAAGGATGTGAATTCCTATCTACATGTGCACGGTTATTATGTTTTTTGGTTTTGTTTTCTTTTCACCTTCACATTCAGAGGGTATTGAATTTACTACCCACAATTGTAAACCCCAAGTGTTAGGTGTTTCGAAATTGCCCCTCCAACTCCAAACCACCAGCAACTAATATTCTGCATAATTCATAACAGGAAGCTAAGGTTGTGGCACTCTGTGTGTATGTTTGTGTGTGTGTGTGTGTGTGTGTGTGTGTGTGTGTGTGTGTTAGTTTTATCGCTGTGATCAGAGGATCCAACACAAACAACTCACACACAGAAGGTATATTTTAGCTAATGGATTTGCTTTCTCTGCTTTCCATGGCAGAGAGAGTGCGGCAGCCTTGCTCAGTTCACTACATGGCTGCCTGGGAAGCAGAGAAAAGAGCATGTTAGCAGTCGGCTGGCTTACTCGTTTTTGATTTTTAGAAATTCAATCTGAGCTCCCTAGTTCATGGGACAGTGTCACCTGCATTCAGGACAGTTTTTGTCCCCACCCCCACCCCCGAGAAAGTTTCTAATAAATGTTCTTACACATACACCCCCCAAAAAGGGTGATTCCATCTCCCAGAGGTTTCTAAATCAAGTTAACATTCAAGATGAACTATTAGAGCTGGCCATGGTGGCACAGGCCTGTAATCCCAGCGCTAGGGGAGACAGAAACAGGCAGATCTCTGTGAGTTCGAGACCAGCCTGGTCTATAAAGCTAGTCCAGGATAGCCAAGGAATACAGAGAAATCCTGTCTCAAAACAAACAAACAATCAATTAGTACTCAAAATCAGTGGTTCTCCACCTCCCTAATGATTTGACCCTTTGAAACAGTTCCTCAAGTTGCAGTAACTCCCAAAAATAAAATTATTTCTGTTGCTACCCCATAGCTGTAATTTTGCTACTGATATGAATCATGATGTAAATATTTTGAAGATGGGGTTTTCCAAAAGGGGTCATAACCCATAGATTGAGAAGCACCCTTCTAAATGTTCAACGGCTTACAGAATTACCTCATTTATTCTCTCTCAGCCTTTACCTTTCTATTCGACACTAGCCTCCTCAAGCCCTACCAGGCCGAATGCCTTTCCCAACAGAGGTCTGACACGCTCAAAAGCAGTAAAGCTGGGACTCCCTTTGTCCTAAGAGATGTGTTATTATCAGCAGGGAGAAGCAGGGTATCAAAATGTAGTGTCGAATACAGCTGATTTTTTAAAAAATGTATAATGGATCATTAGAGATTAATGTAGTTTTCCCCTCTATGTTGTATGTATTTCCAGGTTCCGGTATTCCATAAAAAATATGTACAAAACCACTCCAGAACTCACCAGGTGAAACGGCCTACGTGGGTGTAATAGTATCGGCTTGCCATGCTCCTCGGTGCTGAACAGAACTCACTCCATGACACCATTGCTCAGGACCCGGGGTCTCTCTCACACACCACTCGTGTTTTCCCACTCATTATTCCTCTCTTCTTTTTGGCCACCCCTAGGGACGCTGAAGTTTTGGCACCCCAGGTCCTCTTGGTCATCAGTTTAATAACTGGTGTCCTGAATACAGCAAAGAACTCACAGAAAAATGTCAAGTGGGAAGCAGTATTTGATGGTGGTTTTTTTTTTTTTTTTTTTTTTTTAGTCCAGCAAGGCTTGTATTTGCACTTAAGTTGGACTGAGGAGGGCCTGGCTTTATCTGGCTAGGCAGTCCATGTGCACGTCGGCGTGAATGTTGACAGACCCAATAGTAAGTCAAGGAATGGAGAGGCCTTGTGAAATCAGCCCCTCATGGGTGTTCTACGAGTTATAAGGAGCACACTTTCTTTAAGAAATTTGCCCTTGGGAACTGGAGAGATGGCTCAGTGATCAAGAGCATCCCTTGGGTGTGAGTTTCAGCACCCACAAGGCAGCTCACAACATTCCGTCCGCAGTTCCAGTTCCAGGGAATCTACTGTCCTCTTTTGGCCTCTCCAGGCACTAAGCACACACACGGCAAATGCATATATGCATGCAAAATACTTACACACATAAAATAAAAATGAGTCTTTTTTTAAGAAAAAAAGAAAATTGCAATCAGTTTAAAATAATTGTAAAACTTTGCTAAGTACTTTGTTTTTCAGTAAGTATTGTAGAAAAAAATTCTAAATAAATCCGTTTTATACAGTTCCCAACATTCAAGGAAAACAGACTAACTCATGATTCAAATAAATAAATAAATAAATAATCCCTCTTACATCCAATGACATGGGTAACAGTTACTCAGCATCCATAGTCAGGGGCTAGTAATTCTCTTTTGGAATCCCACCAGGAAAAGAATCTGAGAATGTGGTGACTAGTTCTCACACACCAAAGAGTCAGTCACGGCTACCCTTCTGCTTCCTACACCTGGGTCTGAGTGTGCATTCCTGCCCCGGACCTTTCTTTAGAGATAGCATGGCCACTCTGTGGTGAGAACACAAGCTACATCCAATATCTGAGGTGGCTTAAAAGAGAAAAAGGTCAAAGCTGGGGTGCACATTTAGGGTTTGTGGGAGAGAAGCAGTCGGAACTGCGGCTGCTGGCTTGTAGAGCGACGACGCCAGCAGCAAGGTGAAGCCAAGAGCAAGAGGTCCTCTGGTGACCTGCCACCTGTTTCAGATGTCATAGTGCTCCCTTTTCAGAGGTGTGGATTTACTAGTTTCCCGCGTCCCCTGGAAAAAAACAAAACAACAAAAAAAACAAGAACCACCATTTGGTCCAAATATGGCACAGAGTCTCGGTTCACTTGAAAGCAATGCCTGGTGGCCTCCTCTGAAAATGGCTTTGAGAAGACCGTGTTTAGGAGTGAGGGCACAGGAGACTGAAGCCAGGAAGGCCTGTCCTGACAGGAACTCTGCTCTGTCCCGGAAATGACTCTTATGCTTCCCTGTGCCAGCAGATGGAGCGATACACCTGTCATAACGCAATCTTGTTTTATTACAAGACCTTACGTGAGGTGAGTGAGTCTACACACACAGGCGCCTCATGGACCTCCACCCCCCCATCACCCCTGCCAGGGTGTCCTGACTGAGCTGCCCCTGTTGGGTACAAGGCTTTGGGGGGGGGAAAGCGGGGGAAGCGCTGAGCTTCTGAAGCAAGCATAACTGAGTTCCATTCACCTCATCTTCCTGCTGCTGCTTTCTCTAACAAATCCATCTCGGTGTGACAGGTGACTGCTCTGAGCCTGCTCTAACCCACAGAGTGACTCAGGAGACACCTCTCTAACAATCCCCTGGATGCTCCTGGGGTCACACTAATGTTCCTGCCAGGCTACAGATTCCCACTTCACCTTGGGGACAGGGTCAGTGACTGTGCTTTCTTACCTCTGGGTGCCAAGGACCTAGAAATGAAACTGGACTCTAATAAGAAGTGAGTGTTTCTAAAAATTAAGGTTTTGCTCTTGTTTACGTATTGGCCATTTGCACTTAAAAGTTTTACTATCATATTCTAAGGTTGATTTTTAAAGAGAAGTTAATCCGGGCGTGTGTGCTGCAACCGGAGATCAGAATTGAAAACAGGAAGTATCTGTCAGGTATGTGTGGGCCAACTAGGACAAGAAATCCTTTACTGACAAACAAGGGCACATCAGGTGGCCACTGGCTTATAACCCAAGTCTCCCCCCAAATAAGTGATAAGTCTCATCAATAAATTCTACTTGTGACCAGGCATGATTCTTATCTTCAAAGAATTTCTGCGCACTCGGTGAGAAAATAATCAGTTCTCACCTTCAGGCCACAAAGTTCTGCTTTGCCAACTATGGGAGACAAGAGGGGACCATGAGTAAAATCGCGGGTGAGTCACTGTACTTTAGTTAGGGCGGCCTGTTAATGAGTCCTAAAGATTGGCCATTACTTCAGTGTTTTTAAATTTACCTCTCTCTTTCTCAATCACTGTTTTTTTTTTTTTTTTTTTTTTTTTTTCCCACACACCCCACAACCAACTTAAAACCAAGGTTAAGGTTGACTTGAATTTCTGACCCTCTTACTTCCACCTCCCAAGTCCTGGGATCACCATCCCTGCGTACAGGCTGCTGGGGCTAGTTCCCAGGGCTTCCTTCCTGCCCTCTACCAACGGAGCACATCCCAGGCTGGGTATTTGCAATGAAATAATAAGTAGAAACCACAGACGGATATAGAGTCTGACTGCAGAATGAGAGCTAAGAGTATGTTACCTGTGCTAAGGCTTGAGTCACAAGGATTTGTTTCATGTGTGTGTGTGTGTGTGTGCATGTGTGCATGCGTGTATGTGTGTGTGTGTGTGTGTGCGCGCGCGTGTGTGTGATTCTAAATTAAATATTTCTTAAAATGGATGTATCCAGAAAGAGTCTCTGCTGTAGACCTCAGCGTGTCTCCCTTTCTGTTTGAGATGAAGGAGGAATGATGAAAGATAGATACGCACGCGCATTGTGCATTGATTTCCAGAGCCATCAAGAGAAAATGCAAGCTATGCTGGGGTCCACCCCCCTCCCCCGTGAAATGCAAACACTATTGTGATTCAAAGGCCCTTATCATTAAAATATGAGGATTGATGCTGCTGATGGAGGCAGAGCATCCTAGTTAAAACAAACAGATGATTATCGTGGACAGCATGGTAAACAAGACCCTAATTCACAGAGCTGCTAGCTGCTCTTCCCAGCTGCAGAAGGCTGGCCTGGGATCTCTCAGCATGCAAGGACACTGACAGCAACATCTGCAGAGCCCTGAAAGTCAGCACAGAACACATCAGCCACACAACTAGAGCCAAGGCCAAGGATTGGTTCAAAAAGCAACCTTGTCTTAAAGGCACCTACTTAAAGGGTGCCATGCCTCATGGATGTGCACTTTAGCTCCACGGAAGTCCTGGAATTAAACTCAACTAGGATGCTTCTATTCCTCACCAGACTCACTGACGTGCTCTGAGGAAAAGGAACTTGGGTCCATTTTTCCTACACGAGAGAAAATGACGCTGTATGTTTATGACAAGCTGAACCACAAAGTCGGTGTTTAGATAGCGGTAGTCATAAGCCCCATCACGGTTCATATTTGATTTCACCTTTGACACAGAAGCATTTACACCTCCCATAAAAATAATTGTGGCTTCATTTATATTTCATGCGCCAAGTGCCCAAAGGATCGTTTTATATATAATGTTTATAATGCCTAGTACAACTTATTTATACATAATAAAGAAGGGGAAATGGGAAAGGAGGAAGAAAAAAAATGAAAGTAAAAATAACAACAAAATAAAGATGGCTGACCCAGTGGGCAGAGGTGCTTGCTGCCAAGCCTGAGGACCTGAGGACCTACATGAGGGAAGGGCAAAACCAGCTCCTGAAAATGCACACCGTGGCTATGCCACACACAAACCAATTAATTGGTTAATTAATGGATCCTTGTGATTTAAGACGGAGATGGAGGTAGGATGGAAAGAAATATGTAGGGAGCAAGGGGAAAGGAGAAAGAAGTGAGAGAGGGAGAGAAAAATAGAGGGGTAGGGAAGGGAGAGGAAAAGAAGGAATCATTGAGATGAAAAAGAGTGAGTCCTTGTCCAAGGTCAAACAAAGCTGGAATCCTCCACCCAGGTCTGGAAACCCACACTCTGCCCATTGTTTCCCACCATGTCCTTCTGTGTACACACCTGGGTTGTGTTCACCCAAAATGAATGCAACAACCACACACAGAGTCGTCATTACTTCCTGCAGAAAGACACCAAGCCACCTTACAATACATCTTGTCTCATTAACCAGTGTCGTTTCTGCAGCCCCTAGCCAGACGCATGCAGTTGCTTCCCACCCATGGCACTCTCTCCCACGCACCCTGAAATACACATCTGTGCCCCTGTAGCTGAAGCCCTTTAGTCACACAGACCTGTTACTGGCAAATGCGTGTGTCGCCCCTCACCCAAAATGCAACTGTGTTTAGGGAAGGGTTTTCTAAGGTTCACGGTGTCTTACCTTGACCACTGAGTTTGGGGATCTCTCTGAAGAGTTGAACCCTAAGGTGGAGCTGACCTCAGTTCAAAGGCATCCCCGAGGACTGGGTTCACTGGGGCAATCTCAGATGAACAGGCTTGTGCGGGAGCCTTGCTGGGGTTTGCTTTGAGCCTCGAGAAGTCTCTGACTCTTAACGTCTAAATTAGGGGCCTCATCATACCAGCTGCTCCCCCAGCCACGTCAGAGAAAGAGAGAAGGCTGAGCCTTCTTGTCCTGTGCCCTCAGGGCCTGCCTGATTACTGGATGTGATGAAGTGGAAAAGCAGGCTCACTTGGTCAGCTGCAGGTCTCTTGCCCACCTACATCTAGGATGCTCTCTTTGCTGGGTCATGGAGCATTTGCTGTGGCCAGCAGAGAGTGCCCTGCTGGTTGTACAAGATGAGAGCATCCCGGGACATCTACCAGCATTGCTTCCCATCCCCCCACCCCCAGCCCATGGTACCAGGTGTTTCCTTCTGTCACAGCTGTAAGTTGTGGCCATATAGGTGGGTAAACAGGCAGACCCACTTTGCCCAACAGCTTCCTGTGGGAGAGGTTCAAACAGGAGCATCTGAAAACTCTTCCCTGGTGCCTCAACAAGATCAGCTGTGGACAAGGACTTATGGGAGCCCTCCGATCTCATGGACTGCATGCGATCTATGAACTAGAAGGGAAAATTAAGAAGGATACTGGGTTTACGTCGTAGAAGAAAGAGGCAGAGAAAGAAAAACTTCAAGCAGAGAAAGTGTTGTGTTGTGTTGTGTTGTGTTGTGTTTCGGTCTCAAATCTCAAGTTAGACATCCAGGAATGAAGGGATGTCTAACTCCACCTCTGACTCAGCAGTTACCCTTTGTGCCTCAGTTTCCTTATCTGAAAACAGGAACCCTGAGTCCCCATGCCACCTGGTTAGAGCTGTGTGTGTCTTAGCCACTGCCTGTCTGTCTTTCACAAAGGAAAAAAAAATGCATGTATCCATTCAGCAGTTGTGTGTCCACATTCCATAATTACAGCTTTGGTTAAATGGACTTCGAAGCCTTGGGGAGGCCCTGACCTTCTAGGCATTCATTTTTAGAGGCCCCAGTGGCTTCAAATAGTAGTTCTTCAGAAGGACACTAGCTTCCTTTAGAAGGTGTCTTTTAAATGCCCCTGGGATTGTAGGCAGGAGCTACCAAGCCAAGCTAGAAGCTGGTCTGTTTCTGAGATATCTTTTATATTACTTCTTCAATTTTTCAGCCCACGGGCTTCCATTGGTCATACAAACTGCACTCAGTGAAGAAAACCTAGTTCTTAAATAACGTGTTCTCAACCTCGGATTCATGGACTGGTAACCTTAGCATCGTTTGGGAGCTCCTTAAAAATTCAGACCAGAGTCCCACCCAACCTACAAAGATGGGATGCTCTCTATTTTATAAAATGCTTCACGTTTGCCAATGCCTGTGCAGGTTTGAGGACAACTGCTTCAGGCAAGAACTGTGCTGGGTGTGACAAAAGACGAAGTGCTGCAGTCTGAGGTTTCCCCTGGAGACAACATAGGGAAACACATGTGGTTCTGTTACACTAGGACTCAAGGAAAAACATAGCTCACAGGTGCTAAAATAACCCCTGGGTCACCAATGAGCATGAAAGACAGGGAATAGTGTTCACGTTGGTGCCTGGGGTGGAGATATTAAAAAAAAAAAATCCACATGTATGCATATTCTTAAGCTGCAATTTGAAACTCCTTCCCTTCCATCCATTTTTACACTTTACTGGGGGTGAAGGTTTGGAACCAGAGGCCCATGAAAATTCTCTCCCCTCTATCACTCTGTTCTGTAACCTTATTCTTAATGGGATATTATTCATTAGCTGTAGAATAAGTGAATGCTGAAGGAGCCTGTCTCACTCTACCACAGCACCTATAATAGCAGAGATTAATATGTTCATAATATAATGAGGCCTCAAATGTATACAGGTGTATAAATAAGTTCTACTTATTAGTTTATATGCAATTTATATATTTGCAAATGCATGTGTTTATATCAACATAGCAATATATGTGTTTAGGTATATTTGTTGTTTTTCTCTTCTCTTCCCTCTTCAAAAAAGAGTTTCTTCCTGGTGTTGAATTGATGCTTGTGTGAGTGGTATTAGCTAATGCCTATGATGAAGCAGACAAATGCAAAAATTTAAAGCAATGTGTTATCTATATATGTTCTAAAATATATTGAGAGAAAACAAATGTATTTACCCTTAATGAATATTTCTACAGTTCTGCATTTCTTTCACTTATCTAAGTGGGGAAAACAAATAATATTATTTGATTCATTCCTTTGCTTCAGGTCATGAAATAAGATTTAACATCTCATTAGCAAAAATTAAGCACTGTCTCTAAATTTCCCTGTTTTTTTTTTTTTATGAGTATTTTTAATGAACCCCACTGCCTTTCACAAATACTTGATAAACAGGTTTATTGTACCTATTCCATTTAACTTATATTTTAGGGTCATGCTGCAACTTCTGCTAGCCTCACCACTTCCTTTGTCTGATAAACTGACTCCTGAGGGTTAAAGAGAGAGAGAAAAATACCATGTTGATCCTGAACATCTGCAGAATAACCGCCACCCTTTGCCAAACACAGGCAGAATGCTGATGCTCAGCACAAACACACGTGCATCCCAGGTGTTAGGGGGCTGGTTGGTAGCAGACATGCCAAGGGCCAACAGTATCTGACAGGGGACCACACTGGCTAGTTCTCATTTAAGTGTCCTGGAGGATAATACTTGGAGACGATGGTAGAGTCAAATGGGTAACTTCAACCCCACTATCATTAAAATGCATCCATATGGGTTAAACACAATTTCTTCTACCTGTTAATAATAGTTCTGCACGGGGACAGAGAGCAGGTCAGAGGTGAACAGCCCAGTGTTTTTCTCCAGCTGGAGGGAGGGATGGCTGAGAGTGCACATCTGAAGACTCAGGCAACATGCCTTCACACTAAAGAGCTAAAAGCTGCTATCTCACAGCATGAGCTTGGAAGTCTCTAGATTGAAAACCCTTCAGAGAGAAAAATTGAAAAGGTCATTTTTCTTTAACTTTTACTCATCACTTAATACATATCTACAAAATCATTTATTTTCAATATTAGCTCATTGTCCCCTGAAAAGTTAATTTTTTTTAATATATATAATTCCTTAGTCTGTGGGCATTTATTTATTCTTAAGTACAAACTATTGGGTCCCTAAGCCAGCAGCCTGAGCCAGGTTAGTCTGAAGGGTAAGCTAACCTTTGGAGCATAGGAGCCTTCCCCCCCCCCCCCCCCGTCCTTTGTTATTATTATTACTGCAATTATATAATACATACTGCAAACCCTCTTGAGAAACCAGGCCCTGGGCACTCCCTAATTTAATTTCATTGTCTCTTTTTCCCCTAGTCATCCATGGACAGATAACTGTAGAGCATTCTCAAACTCAAACTTTGTAATATTTAAAACAACAAATTAACATCGCATCACTCTCTGAATTCTCACATCTTTCAGGGTTTTTTTTATTTTTATTTTTTGTCCTTCTCTTTTGTGTGGTGCTGGGAATAAAGTCAAAAGTGGCCTTGAACGTGCTCTGTGAAGGGAGCGACACATGGGCTTGTTTTCACAGTCAATCAGGGAGTAGAAAAAACAGGAGGGGCTTGTGTCTCTATTACATGGGGAGTGTTTACATGCAAGACTCATTAATAAAACCCCAAGCTCCCCATGGCCAATTTGGGCAGAAGAGAAAAAGGAGGAGCTGACTCAAATTCAGATCATCTAGATTACCTCAGGAGAAACCGTGGCAGGAGGACAGGTGAAACTAGGGGCCAATGGCACAGGCATACGTGCCCAGGACAGCAGCCACACCTGGCAAGGGCCCCACCCATTTGTACCAGTTTCCCCCACCTTCCTTCTCCATCAAAATCCTGTTACGTAACCTTCCTTGACCCTGGGATTTTCAACCTCTCGTTTCTAGATTATACATTATAAGTGTTTGTTTATTTAAAAGTGTTATTTAAAAATAAAAACTTACACGCTACAGGTATAGTTCCTATCACAAAGAACATGATTTTGTCTTATTTCCCTAGGGGGGATAAATATGTCACATCAGAGATACTAGCATTGTATGTGATCGCTACCAGAAAGCAGGGTCTCTTAGAGATCACACACGCACGCACGCACGCACGCACGCACGCACGCACACACGTTCAGCACGAAACAACAGAGGCAATGATTTATGCTAGTGATTACTCTATAAAGAGATCTGATCACAAGTAACTAAAATGCAAACTCAGAATAAATTCAACAACAACAACAATAACAACAACAACAACAGCAACAACAGATTTTGACTTATCTTTGTCCAAGCGGCCTTGGCAATCAGCGTGAGCAGCCTACAGAGGTTTTGGTTCTCCACATTAGCAAGATTTTTTTTCCCCTTTTTTTGGGGGGACTGGAGGAACAAGGTACTTCACAGCATAGAAGGAAGGCAAGCCATTCCCACAGAGCAGAACAAATGCTATTAATGAGCTAGTCAGTGCAGAAGAAAGTGTGATGGCCACTACAAATGACCACATGTAGCTCCCCTAACCAGTTTTTAAAAAGTACCACGTTTTTCTTGTTTCCTTTTTGTCTTCCCCAGTATTCTTCCATAGACATCGTGGGCTTTCGCCGATTCCACTTCCTAGCTGTACGTTTATGTAAACACAGAGTAAAATACATCATCAGACACAGTCTGCATGTTGGGGTCAGACTCTCCAAGCTGCACACACTCTGGCATAGAGAGCAAACCAGCTGATCCTTGCTTAGACCCCAACGATCTAATCAATCCACAATGAAACAAGCCATATTTTCTCATCTTAAAACATCAGAACATCTATTTTCACAGCGAGGTTAACAAAATGAGGTCATGTTTTCTCTTGATTTTAGGAAAATATAAATTACTTTAGAGCTTCCACTGTCTGGAGAAATCCAATGGATGAATCTGTTTTTCAAAAGACACGTGCTAGCCCGATTCATGGGTTTTCTCTGCCACGGCAAGAGTCACAGATTTATGGACTGTGTTTTATTTGAGATCACTTCCGGTTCTTAGCTAGTAATCCAAATTACTCCAGGGAGAGTTCGAGAATTGAACTCACTGTTATCACAAGGTGAGTCTGGGAGGGAAGCTGGTTCACTTCCTCAGAAAAAGAGCACACAGAGGTAGTCGCCCCTCAGATGAGTCAGGTGGAGGTAATAAAGTGCCGTGCGGAATCCTGAATGATCCTCACCTGGATCTCTGCTGAGCTGGCTTTGAATAGGGCAAGCCATGCTACCCAATCAAGAGCCAGTCGGCTAGAAAGATGGCCCCGACCTCAGGTGGCCACCTGACAGACTTCTGTGCCCCTAAACATGTGCAGTGTGGCTGTGCTACAAGTGGACTCCAGCTGGGCGTGACCAAAGCAGCCCGGGAAAGCAGGAAACTATGAGGATAAATTAAAATTAAACCCATCGCTGGGATGAACAGTTTGTAGTTAGTCCTTCACAGCAACGCTACTTTAGAAATGAAGTGGGCAATGCAGAATACTTAGGAAATGAACGATCACCTCACGGAGGTGGATCCGGGCCCAGTTTGTGGGACCTCGCCTCCTTATTTCCTTGCTGACTAATCTATATAAGAGCGCCATCTGAACTCCTATTTCACAGCCCCATGCTTGCTTTCAAGCCTAAAGGGAAAAAACTATAATAAAAATTCATGAACAGTACAAATATAAAAACAGACCCATGGTTATTACAACAAGAAGTGTCATTGAATCATGGAAATTATAAACAAAAAAGAGATCTTAGAAATCATGGATCGTTTTATAGATGCCCCTTAAATAGCACCCTCCCCTCACCTCCACCCCCAGTGTACTATTGTGGATTAAGGTACTTGGACATGAACCAAACTGGGGCAATGGATCCAGATGCCTGCTCCAGTAGCATCATCTGGAGACTCACGTTGCCACGCTTTGTTTCGGTCACTACCTTTAATCGATCCTATGAGCCACGCATCAATACAGCATCACCTAAAAGTCCTACCCAGAGAGTGACTGCACACGGTGGACTTCTGCTTGGGTGCTTTCTATCAATGGAAAGAACTGCATTTGAATAAAAAGGAAGAAAGAGGGTCAGGGGTCAGGGGTATCTGGGCAAGGGGATCACCTGGTAAAGTACTTGCTGCATAAGCGTGAGGACCTTTGTGAGGTAAGGTATGAGGCCCTCAGATGCTAGCAAAAAGCTGGGCACCCTGGAGTGTACCTGTAACCACAGTGCTGGTTAGATAGACTGGCAGGTCCCAGTAGCTGCCTGGCCAGCATCCAGATGTGTGCACACACAAAACCAAAAGAAGGAATATTTGATATACACATTTTAGTACAAAATACAATCCAGTTATCTGATTCAACTGCTGTGCTTGGCAGGCAACCACAGGTAAGACCATTCCCTAGGAACTAAGGGTTCCCTATCGTATGGAATCTAACTCCATCCTTTTAACCACAGGCATCTACCTGTTCTCTATAGAGAACAGTTAGAAGTTTTTAATGGATCCATTTTCTAGTGTCTCTTTAGAAAAGCCTACAGCTTAATTTGACATAGTCTCATTTATATATGTTTTATTACATGTAATCAATTTTTTATAAATATGAGATCATTTGTATCTCTAATCTATATATCGATGTATCCATGTAATTATGTAATCATCTGCCTATCACGTGTGTATCTATCTGTCATCTACATATTTATCAATCTGAAGATCGCGCTTACAGCCAAGAGTAAACCAGTTATCAGTGGCTGGGGGAGGATTGCATCCCTTGGCATTTAAGACAGACTGACGCTATTGTCTTCCCAAGAGACAGGAAGATGCCAACTTACTCTGTAGTTTAGGAAAGGTGGTCTTGCCTGAGGAAGCCCTGGTGGGCTAGAGCTCTCTGCTCTCTACCTCTGAGCCTGCCTTCTGCTACTTGGCTGCCCACTTGTCCAGTCCTTGGGGTTGACCCTTCCTTCGCAAGCCAGACTTAATCCCTTCATAATCGCACCTCCGGGAAAGGCCAGATGTCTCCAGCACTGTGAGCCAAGAACTCAGAACTGAGGTGCTTGCTTTTGCCTCGCTATCTCCCAACACTTTGCTAACTGAGTCTAAAGCTGTAACTTCCAAGCAGGTACTCTGGTTTTATGCAGGCTGACGTGGTGGGAGGAGCCTTGTGATTGCCACAGAATTCCTCCTTGCTCCCTGAAATGGGAAAAGAAACTTGTTTGAAAAGGCAAAAGAAGAGCCTCTAGTGCAGTTACAGTGTTATAGTTAAGGGCTTCTCTTTGTTCTTTTTCAGAAAGACAGCAGTCGGCTCTGCTCAGGCTGAGAGTCCATGAAGGAAATGCAATTAAAATTTCAAATAGGACCGATTGGAACCCTCAATAAGAGCTGCAATCAATAATAACAAGAGTCCATCTTAATGCAGTAAACTTTGCTTAAAAAAACCTACTGTATATAATCACTATTACTAGCCTGAAATTGCTGAAGACTGTGAGAAATATGTAAGGGAGTCAGTAAGTGTATTTTGTTGGTTTTTAACACACGCTCTTTGTATTTGTATGCATCTATGCACCCTTGCAATTCTTTTATTTGTTTCTCAGCAAATCTTGTAATAAGAAAGGGTTGTAAACATGCCCTCAGGCTTCTGAGAATTTTCATTGGATAATTGATGGGGTTATCTCCCCAGAAAAAAAAATGTGAGATATTCAAATTGCAATAGAAAATACAATGCACTTGTCAGATTGCCACTACTGCTGTGTGCGGCCCACACTCTTCTGTACCGAGTGCCGCTGTGGTTCCCTGTTTCCTGGTAGGGGAAGTAAGTGGGGACCCTCATCATGACAGCAGCGGCCTTCCTCCTCCGGCCATATTTGCAGGCACAGTGCTGACTCACTGAGCAAAATTATCTGCAGATGCTTCTGGATCAGAGGCCAGCTCAGCTGCTCCTTCCAAACAGAGTGTGGGAGACAGGGAGTTGTAGTCAGGGAGAATGACAGGAGCGGCTCAGAAACCCCCAAACTCTAACCTGTTGTCATAGACTAGAGAATTTTTTTTTTTTTTTTTTTTTAAATCTCCCATGCCACCTGAACTCTGTTGACTGGCTCCCCCTACCTAGAGTTGACAGCAAATTTATTTCTTCATGGAGCCATTCCAATCACCACCTGCTCAGAGATTTGAAAATTGGGCCGTCCATTTTCAATGGTCAAAATTACCCAAGTACAATGCCCTTCCCTTAGGAGCTTCTAGAAGACGGGGCCGTATGCAGTTCTGTGCTCTCTTCACAGTCAGCTCCCCTGAGATTTAGTCACTATCTAGGCGTTTGATTAAGCTGCTCATTAATTTTAAGCACTAACATTGGCTTCATTCATGTTTAGCTCCTGAGCATGATGGCATGTTTACAACCCCAGCCTCTGGAGGTCATGAGAGTCATGGATTCTAGGGTAGCTTGTGATATATAGCAAGACCCTGTCTGAAAAACCAAAACTGAAAAAAAGAAAAAAAAAAAAAAGAAATAAGAAAAAGAAAAGAAATTGTATTTACTCTTAAAGGAAAGGTACTGAACCCTAACTTTCTTTTAAACTATTTTTTTTCTTAAAAGGAGTTGTGTTAGATCAAGAGCACTGATTGCTCCCCCCAGAGGGGCTGGGAACAATTCTGGTTCCTAGTACCCATGTGGAAGCACTCATGGGTGTGTGTGAGGTGCCTTCCAGGGGGTGTGAATGTCTTCTTCTGACCTTTATAGGCACCAGGCATGCATGTGGTGCAGACATACTTGCAGGCATACACATAAAAAAAATGAAATAAATAAGAGAATCGTGTTTCCTTTATGCAATGAAATTAATCTGTCTAACGTGTCTATATGAAAGGATGAAGACTTGATGGTTGTGGATTACACTCCACATTAGCGAGCTCTAGTCCCGGACTGCAAGTGTCATTCTACTTTCTAAGTGGGGATCAGAAGGAGTAAGCAATTTACTAAGTCGTTAGTCACATAACTAGTAGATAGTAGATTGTTAGAGCTGGGGTGCTAGCTACTTCACCAGTTTACTCCTAAGCTAGGGTCCCACAGCTAGTCACTTAACTCAGGGAAGATGCCTGGCATCTAGACCGAATGGCAGCTCAGGTGGTCAGCTCTCTAGTTCTGGGCGTCAGCAGGCAGAGAACTGAGATTTGGAACTGTGGAAGGCAGGCTTCATCTCCTGAACCTCCGACTGAAACACACGTTCTGTTTACCGAATCCGAGGGCAGCCACAAGGACGGTCCTTCATCTCACACAGCTGTTCCGTGCCCTTGTCACACGAGGTCCCAGGCTACTGGTGCACACATCCTCTGCACTGGCTCTAACTTCTGTTTTAATCCCAAACTCCACTTAAGTCAAAATATTTTTGTTTCTAACTTCCTGCATTGCATTTGACCACACAGATTTGTAGACGCCGGGTGCGGTGGCGCACGCCTTTAATCCCAGCACTCGGGAGGCAGAGGCAGGTGGATCGCTGTGAGTTCGAGGCCAGCCTGGTCTACAAAGCGAGTCCAGGACAGCCACGGCTACACAGAGAGACCCTGTCTTGAAACACCCCCCCCGAAAAAAAAATTGTAGAAGGATAATTATATCGGTGCCCTAGAAGATGTATCTTTTTTTAAAGATACATTTCAATTTTGATTTTCAGTGTGTTGTATACATGTGTTTTCACATGCCACTGTGTATGAGTTCCCTTCAGAAGCTAACTTGCAGGAGTCAGTTTTCTCCTTCCACGTGTGGGTCCCAGGGACTGAACTCAGGTCGTCCGTCTTAGAGTAGAGACCTTCACTGGCTGACTCATCTCACTGAGCCTGACAATTCTGTGACACACAAACTGGCACACGGTGTCTAGTTTTCGACTTCCTGATGCTGAAAAGAATTCCTCAACGGAAGTTATTTATAGTTCTAGGAGAAAGCAACAATTGTGAGAGGAAACATGCACTTCCTTACAGTACACACGGTGTTCTGGGGCGTGCAGGGTTCTTCAGCCTTCCCCCTGCAGCTCGATCAACACAGAATGACTGGATGTTCCAGGGATGTCTCAGGATTGAAAAGGATTTCAATCTTTACAAATGAAATGTGTTAAGAGCAAATTTTAAAAGGCCAGAGAATGAGTAACTCCCCCCCCACCCAGAAAAAAAAAACACAACACATAAATCAACTCTTTGCTGTGGAGTTTCTTGTCTCCTAAAACTCTGCCAACTGCAGCACCGTTAAGTAAATTTATAATAAATAAAGCATAAACACATGAAACAATGCAAACGTACACGTGTTAGCTCAGCCATTCTCCTGCAGAATTTTCACAATTCGTTTTGGTGGATGCAACATCAATTTTGTCTTTGTATCATATAGGCTTAAGGAGTCATGAACTGACGATAAACTGTATAGACTCATTTTCTGATAAACAAACAAACAAAAGCACAACATTTCCAACTACAAACTTGCTTAACGCTCAGTTAGCCACTTGTTTCCGAGACACAGTGCTTAGCTAACGCAAGTGCTGCAGCGATGTTCATTCTACTGCGCAGGTGGATCTGCTTGTTTTCTTTTCAGTGATGATGTCATTAAGTCATCACAGCAGGGCTGGGATTCCCACCGAAGTTACACGGAGCTACAGACAGAACACCAGCCCACAAAACATCATTCGTTGTGTTTTCCTACAAATTAAAATGCTAGAACGTCATGTGAGAATTTTTGTCTGTGCTTTTAGAAACATGAAAATCATTTGACAGTTTTTAGTTTTCCCATTGAGCTTATTATAGGTAAGTAAAGAAAAAAAAAAAAAAAAAGAAGAAGAGTAAAGACCCCTGAGTGCCAAGGCGCTAGCCTGTCCCTCCTCTAAATTTGGTGGTCTGTATTTAGATTTTTCTAAACTGATGTAACATTGAGGAAGTTTTCTGAAAGCAACTTGAAATGCTGAGTGCATGGATGGTCTCTGGGCCACCTAAAATACTTGTGAAAACACAATTTATTTAAGCTGGGAGAAATTGATGCCCCACACTGTACTTCAGAGAAACTGAGAAGTTTTATCTCATGCATGTTGATTCCTTTTTACATAATTTTAAATTAATGTTAAATCCATTTATCTTGTGCTTATGAATATTTGCTTGTGTGCCTGTGTGTGCACCATGTGTGTGTCTAAGGGTGGTTGTGAGCCACCATGTGGTTACTGGGAACAGATTTCAGATCCTTTGCAAGAACAGCAAGTGCTCCTAACCACTGAGCTGTCTCTCAAGCCCCTCCCTTATGGTGATTCTTAGTGCCGTCTTAATCAAAATGCCAGGATGAATGAACTTATCCTTCTCCTCTTCATTGACAGACTGCACATGCTGGGATGTTCTGAAGTGAGGGTTGTTATCTAGGCAATACGAATGGACTCCCCAAAGTATCAGCACTCCACCTTCCTGGCTTGTTCTCAGGTTATGATTTTTGCATCTATCTGCTCTATTTGGTATACAATAAGCAAGCAACCAGCGACCTATAAATAAAAGAATGCAGATTATTAAGAACTCTAACACTAAAACGGGCGACGGAGATGGTGAGCTAATCAATCCAGACTCTTTTAGGTAGATCAGCTTTGTGAGCTGGTCTCTAGGAAACAGCTACAAATAGATGCTTTGATATGTCCTTAGATTATGTGTTTCTGCCTCAAAGCATAGCCTCTATAAAAATTGCCAAAATATTTGAAATTTAAAATGATGTCACCATTGTTCTTAAAGGTCTTGACTCCTCTCTTTAAAGCAGCATTAAATTTTGCATGTCGTCACCTTTAAATGAACCTCACTTAAGGAGTTATTGACTTTAACATTAGCACAACTGCAAAAATTTGAATATCATCCCCATTTTTTTTTAAATTTAAGAATTGCATGTGTCATCTTGAAGTCATATGAAAATTGAAAAATGCGGTAGAAGCCAGTTTATAAAAAGAGAGATTTTGTGTCTTACCTCCCCTGGAGAAAAAGCTAATGATTATCTGTTGTTAAGTAGAAGGAGTAATGGTAATATTTTTTTTAAATGTGATGTGAATTTACGACTGGGGAACAGCTATGAATATATGCCTTGAATGAGACACTCCTAGACTAAATGATCAGCATTTCAATAAGTTGCAGTGGCCATTTGATCCGTGTTTTGATTATACAGAGCATAAACACCTTGTAAGATTGTCATATGAATTAAGTTGTAGTTATAAACACTGCCAGGAGAGATTTTCATATGAAAAGGACAGAGATGGAATTTAAAGCATCAATGTATTGTGACCACAGACGACGGTGGTTAACATTCTCTCCACCTGGCAGTACTGAGATCTATGCTCGCAGCTAAGAGAAGAAGAAGAAGAAGAAGAAGAAGAAGAAGAAGAAGAAGAAGAAGAAGAAGAAGAAGAAGAAGAAGACCATGAAGCTAAGGACCCAGTCTGAACCCAGTCTGAATACAGAAAGCCAATACCATGTAGCTAAGTTGACACCTATGTTTTTCATTAACTCTTTCATTGTTCTGTGCAATTATTTCAACTCACTTTTCACCTTGCTTCCATTCTTATTTTTTGCCCATCACACAGATATGCCCCAGCAATGACAGACTCAAGATGCTATGAAGGCATTGGATATATTAAGAAAACATCTTCAGACAGACGGGGATCAAGAGACCATAACATGACAATCTTATCAACATTAAAAGCTGTTGCATGAACTTGACACTTAAGGAATTTATTCTTTATCGTTTAGTGAGTACATGGTGATTTACATCATATCTCAGTTCATATTGGATCTTTACAGACATGAGATGTCTGCGATGTAAATATACATAATTTAGACTTCAGTATCTATTGCCAATGATAATCCAACATGATCCAAATTAATTTAAGACCAGAGCGAGAACTGAAAAAATTCAAATTTTAAAAACTTACCATACAGATATCTTAAAAGAAACTACTTATAACTAAAAAGCAAAAATACAAATAAGTTCAGTCACGTATAGGCTTGTTTTTGTTGCCTCTCTCCATTTTTGCATTCCATGGTTCTTTAGCATATACCTATGACAGTGTTTAAAATATGTTTTTCATACTTAATATGAAGTGTTGGAGTGAACAATACAAAAAAAGTAAAAACCACAGAAACATGGAAGCTCTGGATTAAGCATATCTTAAAATACAAAGATTCTTCCTCTTAAGGGAAGAAGTGGCTGTTTTTAAAAATACAACATCACTGCCTTAAGGTATGTTGGAGAGGGCGACCTGATGCATTGCCATGGAAGCCAGGTCCTTCTGCGATCAGGAGACCTACGGCTTCCTAAACGCACAGCCCAGTTCAAAAGATGCCAGTACTTACCCATGAAGAAATGGCTTTCCGTGTGTCAACCACACTTTTAGGTGCCCCATTCTTGCCCATTCTTATCCCAGGTCAGAAATCAAATTAAACTGACTGATGAACAAATAGTTAAATTTCACCGTCTAGCCCTGTGGACTGTCTGCTCATCCTAAAAGAAGTATCCATCCTATGCATGCCCAGCTATTGGCTACTTTGTATCTTCAGAAGCTGACTCATTCCAAGCTCTGCCCATGTAGCTTATCACTAGCTTGCCCAAAGACAAAACTGCACTTTGAATTCAGATGCGAGTGCCTTCGGACTGGAAAAGCTCAAGAAAGGCACCAGTGCGCTGGTGCAAAAGGCAGGGCCATGAGGGCGATAATAATAGGCCTTGTGGGTGGTTCTCCTCTGGAGATACCATGTTGGAGGTCAAATGAAACAAACAAACAAACAAACAAACAAACAAACAAAAGTCTGCAGCGTCTCCATGCAAAGTATTGTTCTTAGTTGTTTATTTTATTATAAGCTCGGTCACATTCATATTGACCTTTTAAGTTTTTGTAGAGGCATCAATACAAAATAGTATGACTTAGCTCCCCATTCCATATAAACTGATCACATTCTTATGTGTATTAATTTTGAAACCACTTAAGTGTTTTGTCTAATGAGCTTCACTTTGGGGGGTGGGGACGACAAAAGAGTGGCCTGATGATTGCATGCTGCCAAAATGAAAATGAACAAGACACCTTTCTGATTGAACATTGCCACGTCGGTGGCGGTGCCAGCAATGCGGACAGACAGCTTTGGCTTTTTGTATCTTACATGCTATTCTGCGAATCCACTTCGCCTCCCCCCTCCCCCGAGGATAGCATTTTAAAGATGAGTGATGCTACCTCTGAGACATTTTAAAATATGCAGTCTTTAGAGAGATAATCATGGAATGTTTACCCCAAAGTTAAAAGGAGGAAATAACCCCAATGTTCCATTAAGTCCATCCAAAATTTCCTGCCTCCCTTAGTTGTCACAGTTCTGGAGCAAAGTTTCATGTTTGTGACATAAAAATCAAACAATTCCCATGGCAGAAATTCACGTTACCACCACATCTGAAGAAATGGTAGCTCTTTGAATACCACAATGTTTCATAAGGTCCAACCCATCTGCCACAGCAGAGCAATGAATCAGGAATCTGAAATTATGTCTGCACTCATTACCCAACATTCTCACCGCCTATATTAAAAATAGTAGACACGCAGGAAGTCCCCAGTTAGCATCTCCTTCAAGTTTTAAGGAACTCAAATTACTGAATCTTCTTTCTAAGAACCGATGAAGATACGTAAGGAACGCCTAACCAGCTATTCAGAGAGAATTCTCCCACCCGAACCAATTGATTCTCATTGATAAGATTGAAGGACCCAATTCACAGGATTATCTTGGTAGCCTGCTTTACCTTTCCTTTGCCCTCTGCTCTGCAGTCTGTATAGCCTCACAGGGCTCGGTCTTTTCTCGTGCTTCTTTCATTGCAGAGTGAGGTTCCCACTCCTTCACTAAACAGCATGAAAAAACGGACTGCGAAGAACTCTCTAGTGCAGCATGCTCTAACAGGGCGGCTGCTACAGTTCTCAAGGTAACCACACTCAACTGGGACCTGTGACCAGCAGTCATTGGGAGATTGGCAATTTGTAAATCTAATAAAACACACACACACACACACACACACACACACACACACACACTTACTTGTCCAGGTCTGTACTGAATCATCACCAGCAAAAAGAAATCACTATGTAGTGAAATAATTAAGTCACAAGAAACCTAACGGCATCCCTCAGAGCCGTGTAAGTTCCTGTAAATATGCCGGACCCAAAGTACCGTTAAATAAGCATTCACCAAGAGGACTAGTTACTGTATCATTCTGATGACATAAATCACACCCTGAGAGGATAAACTGACACGGATAGCATGACTGTCCAAGGCAATGCCTTTAAAATTACATTGAAACCAAATCATGATAGCACACACAAGCCCAGGCAGCAAGAGACAGTCTTTTCCCAATCTTTTGTAATGAAAACAAAGTGTTATCTCTTTTTAAAAAAAGGCATCTACATTTTTATTCTCTAGAAATATAAAAACAACCTGTCAGTCAAAGCGGTTAAAAAGCAAAAGAAGATGAAGACAAAGGAAACTGTGACTCAAACATAAACAGATACGTACCTTGAAGGGCTACATAACCCCCGAGGGCTGGGTCTTTCATGGGCAGCCCCACGTTAAGATCACTCTGCCGCTTGAAGGAAGTATACCCAGAGCCCGAAGAGCCTTCCAAATGACTGTCTTTCGTGAAAATGAATTAGCTAAAATGCTACTCAGACATCCAAGCCCTATGGTAACATAGTACTGGAGAAGAAAGAAGATGGTCTGTCTACTTGTGCTGAAGTGTGTATCAAAGGCTTTCTGACTTTTACAGAATAAAAAAAAACAAAAAACAAAAAACAAAAAACCAAAAACGAATGCCTTCCTGTCATCTCGACTTCACTCCTTACTTAGAGCAGTGGCTGTACATTTGATCTCCAAGGCAGATGAGAAAGGGGTGGGAACAGTTTGGATTTATTCTGCATTGGAGAAAAATTTGAAAAAAAAAAAAAAAGATTCATTTCAGTTTTAGGGACTGTCATTCTCGCTTGGGGAAGCTGCATAGTTTAAGAAGTCAGACGGTAAGATGATGGTCTCCATCTGTAAGCCATCCTTAGGGAGACCATTTCCAGCAGCCTTTGCCTTGTGCCTCCCATCACACCACCCATAACTTTTCTCTTTGTTTTTCCTTTTAAACTTACTCTCTGGTAACATTCTGTGTCTGTAGAAGGTGACCAAGTTTTGAACTTAACACATCCCTGACATAAATACCAAGCCATACAATTTCTCCTCCCAATAAACTTTTCAAAATACTTGCCTGCTTCAAATCCAGTCCCATTACCATATTTATCACTCGAGACATGTAACCTTAAATCAGAGGCTACCATGAAAACAACTTCAAGATTTAAAAAATAAAACAGAAATATTATTACTCCCCCCCCCCCCGCCATAAAATTACTGGGAACTTCTGTTACAGAAAGCAAGTTCCCTTTCAATTCCCTTCCCAGATTTCAGTTTCTGCCAGATTTGGGTTAAGGGAAGTCCACCAATGCCTTTAGCTGCGGCGAGACATAAAAACAAGATAACAAACAACACAGAGAGACGAACAGGTCAAAGGGAAAGCTCAGATAGATGGTAGAAAGAAAAGGGATGGGGCGGCAAAGGCAGAAAGCCCAACAGTGAGACACAAAAGGCATGAGATGTTCATGTCCCGAGACTTGGCTCATTACCTGAAGGAACAGTGGAGTTACCCAGCGTCCCGATGCCTTGAGTGACTGGATTTCGTTTGGGGTTTTTGTGAAAAATTATTGTTTCTCAGTGAATGCTTTGGTTGGGTCAATTTGGTTTGTGGCTTGCCTTTGTTGTTTGGTCGATTTATTTAACTGCTAGCCAAAGGAGCCCTCAGTTGGCTTGGAGGCAGGGGTCCTCTCACTGCCCAGCACTGCTCTGGTGGGGATGGCGTGGCTGTGGCTGTCGGACTGTTGCTGCTCCGGATGCTTGGAGGTCCTCACTGCTAGAGAGCTTGTATGCCACCCCAAGCTGCTGAGCTCCAGTCTGTCAGTTTGTCAGTCTGTCTGTCTGCTCCAGGAAAAGATGGGGGGGGAGGACTGTCCTGGCTTTGGTCAGCTCCTCTATCTGGAGTAGCTACTGTCTCCTGTCGCTCTGCTGTCCGCCCCTCCGCGTCCTGCGTTCCCACCAGCAATGCGGGATCAGGCTCCTGTCATCGGAGCCCGCAGAGTCTCTGCTACTTTGCGCTCCGGCCACTTCCCCGGGTCGGGTGGGAGGAGGTGACTGCAGGGAGCGAGTGCGCGGGGCTGGCTGTCCCTGTCCCTCCCTCTCTCTGCCCACTGAGTTCTCTCTCTCTCTCTCTCTCTCTCTCTCTCTCTCTCTCTCTCTCTCTCTCTCTCTCCTCTCCTCTTCTTCTCGCCCTCTCTTTCTCTTTCTCTCGCTGGATCTCTCTGGCTGAGTGAACGCGTCCACCTGCCGGTCACTCTCGCAGTCCCACCGGAGTCAACAGCCTCCATGAGTCCCCCTGACCGCCCCGCCCGACCATGCCCTCCCACGCTGCTGGCTCGGCTCCCAGGCGGCGCCCAGCTTCTCCCGCCAGCCCAGGACTTGTCCCGCCGGGCACCAAAAGCACTGCACATGGCCCCTCAATGGCTCTAGCCCTAGACCCGTGTTCCTAATCCCTTCGCGAAGGGAGGTGGCCCTACGGGGACGCCTGGAGATGCCTGGCCGCTGTGCCACCACGCCGAGGTTTGAGCGCAACCGGCGCCAGGCGCTGCTATCCCCACTGCTATTGCCACCCCTGGGCTGGAGACAAAGCGCATGAGCCACGCGCGCGGCAGCGCGAGCATCATTAATCAGAGAGGAAACTGGCGCGCTGCCCCGGCCCCGCCACCCTGTCTCTCCCTCCCAGCCATCGGGCGCGCCCCAGCGCCCAGCCCTTGCCTACCTCTCTGGGGTACCACCTCCAGTCCTAAGGGATTCTTGGCCAGAGCTTCTGCAGCTCTTGTACCCCGCGCTCACTCTCCCGGCCAAGAGCAGAGAGCAGAGAACAGCCCAGGGCAGCAGCACCTCACCCAACCTACGAAATGATTCTCAGGCTTGAGCTCAGATGCCCAGGCTCTGGAGCGGAGAGAGACCACAAGTCCAGCTGCTCAGTGAGGCTAGTCCTCTGGATGCAAGACCGCCCAGATCACTGCTGCCCGCCCGCTGGGCGCTGGTGCGCTGACTGAGAGAAACCTAGCACTGCAGAGCTCAGAGGGGTAGGGCTGGGGCAGGAAGAAGAGTTGACACCTGAAGAAATAAAAGCGCTGATTTACCCATTTGTTTTGGAGACGTGTACTATTTTTATTATCTGCAATTCATTTTTTTTTTCATTGTCTAAAGGCACACTACCAAAAGGAGGAAAGTATAGTGAAGAGAGTGAATAAATTTCCGGAATACCGCCCATCCCCAAGCGACTATATATCCTATTTCCCTGACAGTATAGGTCACCAGCCAAGTTAGTCCATTCTGGCTTCCTACCCCCAGCTGAGAACAAGGCTTGGATTCTGGGCTTCTTGGCTGGGTTGTTATTAATGGGTAACAAAATTATAGTTGTGCACTGCTGTGTGGAATTGCCAAAGCACACTTTGACAATATCTAACACCCGAGCTTGTGAAATGCAGACAGTGAATTAACCATGGATCTGCTGCAGTACCGCAATACATTGGGGAAAGAAACCTAACTCTTACCGGCGGTGATTAGTAACCCCACGAACAGATAACAAATATATAACTACCACAAACCATGCCACAAAATATCCCCAATTTTTTACTTCTATTTAGTGACACTTACCTTTAATGGTAGACTTGAAAACAACACACACAC
>OU015755.1:10752976-10784849 GCA_907169655.1 Acomys percivali | reverse complement strand
GTGTGTGTGTGTGTGTGTGTGTGTGTGTGTGTGTGTGTGTGTGTGCACGTGCCATAGAGTAGAAGGCTGGGCTTGCCCTTGATTAATTAATTATTCTCCCCCTGGGTTTCCACTTCTACTGGCAGGGTGAATCCACAGCATAAAGTTTCAGGCAAAAAGATCCTAAAACCTCCCAAAATATATTAGTAAATGTTTCCAACCATTTGGAATGTAACAGAAAACAATTAAAATGTTTCTAATCACATCCCAGTTCTTCAAACTAAATGCCATCCTAAGAACAAAGCACTAAGTTTCTTCTCCCGCCATTGTTTTAGGTTGTGTGTGTGGTCAGTGTAGGTTTCTCTTCTAGAAACGTCCCATACCCTGCCCCGCCCTTGACATATATACACACACATTGCCGCTTACCCCCAAACAGAATCCAATTCTATCAACAGAGTGGGAATTACAGCCTTTCAAAAGCGGAAGGGGATTCTGCGAGAATTTTTAGCTGAAACAAAACACTTACTCTGACAAAAATGTTTCTAAATCTTAACAATATATGGACAAACTGCATGATGAGGTTTAGCGTAACATCTCTTGTGGACTTTTAAGCTCTGTTTGAAAATAAGAAGCACACTTGGAGTTAAAACATTAATACTGGATTTCATTTTCCATCTTTTCTAACATTTTTGCCAACGGATCAGTGGCCAGAGAAGGCTCAAGTTTATTTGAGGCTATGTGTTAATTGGTATTCAACTATCCAGTTTTTAAAAATTTGTGTCCATGAGTGGGACTGGAATACCCTCTTGGGGGCTGTTAAGGAGGTAGTGAGCAGTGCTAGTATTGCAGGCATTAAGGAGGTGTGCACATTTCCTTAAATGGCCTGAAATGGCTCCTAACAGCTCAGGCCTTTGGCCTGACATATTAGGAGATCTTGAATTCTCTAGAACAATGTTTTCCATTTTGACCCTCTGGGTGAGAAGGTCACGGTGGCAGTAATAGCCTCACTTTAAAGATGGCGTGGGGGAACAGGGGGGTGCTGTTACGCCTCTTCTCAGGGCCCTTGAGTGTTTGCTGGCATTGTGTTTGAAATGGAGGTGCATGCCTGTAACCAGGTAACCCCAGCTTAGGGAGTTGGGCTCACCTACACACTGGCAAACATCTAAGACTGTTGACAAGCTCCTTTAAACACGTATTCCCGGAAGATGCTAAATTAGTGCCCTTTAATGAAGCTCTCAAATTGGATTTTCAAAATAAGGCGAATTGCTAGAATAACCCGGCTACCTTCATGAGCACCTTTTCAGCTGAAGCAAGAAGTAGGGTTTCCGTGCTGCTGAACTGGCAACACTTCTCAACAATTAGGCTGTGAGGAACTCCACTTAAGGGCAGATACCCCCTCCACCATAAAGGCCCACATACTCCCCAGAGAGGCTTCTCATCTGCCCTGTATCCAGCAAAACTGGCTAGGGTCTATTAAATATCAGTCTTGGGTTTGGGTTTCAAGCTTTAGAAACGCACATGGAAGAAAGGCGAGGAGAAAGATGGGGTGGGGTGAGGGTGAGGGTATGGCACGAGTAACATTTCAACAAGAAAAGCCGAGAGTTCCATTCTTATTTTGTACTAAGCCAAAATAACTCAAAAACACATTTCAGAACATCAACAGAGAATGTTACATCATGTATGAATCTGAGCATGAAGAAATGTCACGATCAAAAACAAAGAGGACTTGGGAGACTAGAAACCAAATGTTCGGATGGCACCGATCCCTTGGTGTCAGCTCTGTCTCCTCTGCAGTGGGCTCTGTGCAATGTAAGAAAATTACCCCTGTGAGCAGGCAGACCACAAATGACCCCCTGGCCTGTACTCTCGTGAAGTGATGCTCTGTTGCCAAAGCAGCTCAACATTTCTCTTTTTAAAAAAAATGAATGTGTTTGGGGCGTTCCTGGAGCTTCCTCTGAATCAAGGGAGGGGCAATGGAAAAGCATAGAAGGACGCTGCTAAAGGAAAACCTGTCACAGAGAGATCTGAGCAACAATAGACCCGGAATAAGTTACATGTTTCTTTTCAGCATCCCTTGGCCAGATGCATTGACACCCAGAGCATCCTAGTTTTCTTCTTCTTCTTCTTCTTCTTCTTCTTCTTCTTCTTCTTCTTCTTCTTCTTCTTCTTCTTCTTCTTCTTCTTCTTCTCCTCCTCCTCCTCCTCCTCCTCCTCCTCCTCCTACTCCTCCTTCTCCTTCTCCTCCTCCTCCTTCTTCCTCCTTCCATGCTGGGAAGCAGAACACTGTGTTTGTTCATCTTTACCCTGAGAAGCCCCAGGCTTTTATGGGGTTCTGGCATGGGGGGTGGGGTAGGGAGAGGCAGGAAGACTGTACAGAGAAGGGGTGGGGCACCCTTACTGTCTATTATTCTGGGACCACTTCTGCTAGAAATATAGTTCCCCAGGGAACCCACTAAAGGCATTATTGTTTTCTATTTTTGCTTGTGTACGCAGTGTATGTAGGTATGCAGTTTCACACGTGTGTGTGTGTGGGCACACATGTACCTGCAGTTTGCAGGCATGGGTGTGTACATTTGTATGGAGGCCAGAGATTGATATTGGTGGCTTCCTTCATCCGTCTTGTCTCCACTTTTATTTATTAAAGTGGTGCCTCTTGCTGGAATCGGAGCTCACCAATACAGCTAGGCTAACCGGCCAGCTTGCCCAGGGCATATGGTCCTTCAAGCCCGTCAGGTGTTCTGGTGCATTCTGAACTCTGCCTCCCACCGCCTGGAACCTTTTCCCCAGACAAAGATGTTGTTGATTCAAAACAAAACAAAACAAAACAAAACAAAACAAAACAAAAACCCTCTTTAGCCTAAAAATGAAAATAACAAAAAAGCAGGAACATCAGGAGAATCTGAGAGAAAAGAGAGGTCAATATGGTGCCCACGAAGGCCCAGGAAGTACCCTCCTCAGGCAGAGGCAGATGAGTGTCACCAAGTTACTTAGAACTGGAGATCATATATTTGGCTTCTTGACCACAAGAAAAGGCTATTAATAAGGTGTTAGGAAAATAGCTTCAACTCACCTGTAATGTGAGACAGGACTTTTAGAATTTGAAAACTATTCTCCAAACCTGAAAGTGAGTGGTGCGTGCGTGTGTGTGTGTGTGTGTGTGTGTGTGTGTGTGTGTGTGTGTACATATGAATGTGTATGTCTGTCCACTTGATACTTAAAAAAAATACCTAAGTCTTACTGAAAACATAGCTGTTGTCTCATGCCCAAAATCTCCAGGACAGCACTGCAGAGCTCTCTGAGTAAATGTACAGTTTGTTCTCCAAAGCCACTCACTCTTCAAAGAACATTTTTTTCTATCTTTTCAAAATGAAATTTACATTTATGCAATGTATAGAGGCTTTGGGGGTAAAAGAAGAGGATATCAAAATCAAAGGGAAAAGAGTAAAAAAAAAAAAAATTCCCAGAATATAACCACCCAAACTGCCACAGCTTTTTTGCTTAGCCAATTTCTATACATATGTATCTATAAATCCATGGATCTGTTTTGCACATATGGATTATAGAATACGTGTTATTTTATAATCCACTCCTCTGTTTCTTGCTCTCCTTTCTACTTTAGAATGAATCACTAGAGTTCTTTGCATGGCTTTGACTATATTAATATGTTAATGGCAATACAGTAATTCATTAAATTCTTGAATATACTTATGCTATAAGTAAAATAACGCAGGAGCTCCAACTTGGGAGAAGTTCTCTCTAAAGCAAACAAATCTGCCCTGCCTCCCCCTGCCAAGGTCTACTGTAGCCCAGGCTCACCTCAAACTCATCATGCAGCTGAGGATAGCCCTGGATGGATCCTTTTGCTTCCAAATCCAATGTACTTGGACTACAGGTTTTTGTTTGTGTGTGTGTATGTGGGGGGGGGTTGTTTTGTTTTGAGACAGGGTTTCCCTGTGTAGCCTTGGCTATCCTAGACTTGCTTTGTAGACCAGGCTGGCCTCGAACTCACAGGCCTTGAACTCACAGGCCTGTCTCTGCCTCCCAAGTGCTGGGATTAAAGGTGAGCGCCACCACTCCTGGCTGGACTACATGTTTATGCCAGCATGCTGAGTGTGTACAGCGCTGCTAATCAGACCCAGAGGGTGCTCTCTGCTAGGCAAGCACTCTACCAACAGAGCTCCCTCACCAGCCCCAAGGAAAATCTTAAAACTTGAGCTCTCCATCCAAAAAAGATCTATATTTTATGTTTGGTACAATCTTAGATTAAAGTTATCATACTAGTTTCTGAGTAACATTTGTTTTTATTATTCATATTTATTATCAAGTAGTTGTTTTTTGTCATTGGTATTGATTATATAGAATTAGATGAAAGCATCCCACAAGAATATTTAAATATATCTTCTGAATGAATGAGATTTTAAAAATATTTTTTATTATCGTGTGTGTGTGTGTGTGTGTGTGTGTGTGTGTGTGTGTGTGTTAAGAGAACAACATATGGGAGTCAGCTCCCTCCTCCCACCATGTGGGGCCCTGAAATTGAACTCAGATCCTTAGGCTTGGCAGCAAACACCTTTACCTGCTGAGCCATCTTGCTGGCCCAAATTGTTTCCAATTAAGACAAAATCATTTTCATGTAGTAAAGAAAAGAAATGATCTGGGTTTACTAATGGTCTTTTTTTCCCTCTTTGGTGAACACTTTTACATCAAGTGGAACACTTTCTGACCAGGAAGTTAGGATTTGGTGGACTGGAGATCTGCCTTCTTCTTTCCCAGGAATAAAACAGATCCCTAGGCAGCACTCAAAGCTGCCCAAAGTTGTCATCTGCCGCTGTTTCTGACTGTAGCCACACAGAAAAAGGCACGGGTTTGACTTATGTTCTGGCAATTCCTCAGCTCCTAGGGATACATTAGAAAGAAGGAAGGCTCTGTGGGAAAGGAAAGCATCCCAGGCAAGTCTGCAGTTGGATTTTCTTCGCTTCCTGGACTTGCGACTCAGGCATGCTGCTCTCCTTCTTCCCAGTATTTATCCCACCATCCCCTGCCTTCTTGCAGCCTGATGAGGTCACAACAAATGGACCAATCAGCTACCACGGGAATGGTGCGTATCACATAGAGACAAATGACATTTCTCTGTGATATTCTAGGTTCTTCTTTACCCTCCCTAGTGACACATGAGGTTGGACATTCAGAGGTCTCCATGAACTTGGTAAGCCTCTCAGAGTCTCTAAGGAACCGGCTTTGATGACGACCCAATCAGATACATAAGTTAAGCAGAAAGTAGTACTGTGGTGTAAGACACTGAGACATGGTGTTTGCTGCAGTGTCCACCTAGATTGTCAGGATTTACAAACTACTGGTCCCACAGCATGAGGCAGACACTGGAGTAAACAGAGCCTGGTTTAGGATTCCCAAGGCCAGACTATTACCGCAGAATATGTCACCAAATTAATGCAAGACTCAAGCAACTCATTTGTATCTGTGAGCCTCCATTATATATACTTTTTATTATTACTCTTTTTTTTTTTGCATTTCTAAAATGCAGGGAAGAAACTGTTTTCATCAAATCCATCCCATTCCACTTGACTGGACACTTGATGGTAGGGCTTGGCCTCCATCCAGAAGGAGCTCATTCTGAGAGTAGGTCAACATTGCCCTCTCAATATAATCACACTCTTGTCTTAGGTTGAGTTCTAGAACTATCCTAGAAATCTTCAGAAAATATATTAAAGGTGTTTACGTTAGAACTGAGTTGAAGATAGAGAGTGACTGCAGAGATCCAGTGGCATTTGCCTTTCTAAATGTAAAAATCTGAATTCTCTCCTGTCTTCACCTGTAGTGAGAGTTTCAGCGCCCCTCCCTACCCATCCCTGTTACTTCTGTCCATAACCTCCTTCATTCCCAGATTTAGTTGTTTAACCTCTAACCTATTTTTACTAGTGTTAGCACAGGTGTTAAATAAAACGCTATTTACTATTTCATTAACTCCTACATTTTTATTTTTTTCACTTGAACATCTTAGGGGTTGTTCAGCTATTGTTGTGGCCTCTTAAGGAGTAAACTTAGCTCATTAAATTCAAATGCTTTTCCCTGTTAGCTATGCTTAAAAATATAACCCTGACTCACCTTAGCATCCGTTTGCTGCAAACCAAAGCTTTATTATCATTTTGTCCTGCACCATAATTTGCCATTATAAATCCTTTTCACCCCATGAGAATTTAGAAAATATTTTTACCATTTACATTTAACTTATAATGTGACCTTGTTTTTTTTTTTTTTTGTTTTTTTGTTTTTTTGTAAAGGACACCTCACCTTTTATTACAGAGATTTAATTTTGCTTAATCTCAATGGTTTTCATTAGTTCAGTTATCCTCTGGCCTCTGTGATGCAATCTCTTTTAGTAGTTCGTGTGTTTTGGAAACAACATCTGTCCCTTAGTACAATGCTCTGTGTAAACCTGTTAGCTCAGCTAGGTAACAGTAAACCACTGGCGCTAATGTTAAAGGAAGCTGAGGTGTCCCACATCAGTACAGAGTGTGGCTCTCCCTGTCACTGAGTGACCAGCACCAATGTGGCCATTATTCCTGGAAGCATGTTAACCTTTCCCATACGAATATTGTGGGTTTTAGTGTCTTTCACTATCAATATGCTTTATGAGATGTTAAATTATGTGGTTTTTCCACTATATTTTTAAATAATTACTAACTATACATGTTTATCTACTCATGTTTTTCTTTTATGCTCATTTTGTCTGTCATTAATGCACCCAGAGACGTTTCCTTTTGACCTGCATGTATTGACATACACAGCACTCACGTCACGCCTTCCATATCGTCACGAGGGTATGTTCTGCCTGATGGTCATGTTTCATTTAGACATAGGCAACCAATGGTCTTTTAAAACTACAACCTGGGATGCGTTGGATAGACCTGTCATCATTTACACCACCAGACGGGTCATGCACTCTGTAACGTTCAAAGTGAAAAATCTCTTCCCGATTTAATTTTGAAAAATTTCCCCTTGACTATTGCTTCTTAATTTTCTTTCCTGAGGCTTATATTAGAGACAAACTTGTCTCATTTCCCTGCATGCACACTTCTTTATGGCTGCCTTGTGTCTTACTATGATTGGGTTTTTTTCCTTTCTCTTCCTTTCAATCTGTGCTCTTAATCATCTGTTAGTTTTTTTTAACTATAATTTCATTTTTACACATTTTAGAAGTTCTGCTTTAGGATGCCTCCTTTGCTCATTTCCCAACCTTCTGGTCCACGTTCCTCGATTAGCATGGCCTATTAGTGCCCTTCCGTGGGGGCTCCCCAGTGTCAGAGGACCAGGCCGGAGGAGCGTCCCATCTGCCAACTTGCCATCTTTCTATTTCCTCCATGTAAAGAGAATGCGAATAGACTCAATCACCTTAAAAAGCTGAGCTGGAGAGGCTGGAGAGATGGCTAGGTGGCAGTTGGGAGCACCTGTTGCTTTTCCACAGGAATCAACTTTGGTTGCCATCACGGGTCAGACAGCTTACAACCAGCCGTAGCTGCAGCCCAAGGGGATCCAACATGTCTGGCCACAGTAGGTACCTGCACTCTTGCCATCAGATCACATGCCAACATACAGACCTGCGCACAAGTGAAAATAATAACAACACAGCTTTAAAGCAATCTGTCCTTGATAGGCTTTAAAAAAAAAATAATTGAAGGAATCCGTTTCAGTCCAGTATTTTTCATACATTTGAAAGATTAAAAAGTAAGTTTTTACTTTTACGTGTCTCAGAAAAACTAGTTTTCATTTGCATATTCATGTTATTAGAATATAGCTGTTTTTTTTTTTTTGGTTGCAAACATAACAAACAACTGATATGACATGCTTTGTGCTTTTAAATATCTCTCCTCATATTGTCTGCCTTGGTTTCTTTTGCATTGGTGTGAGAAAATGTCCCAAAAGAAGCAACCGAAAGGAAATTGGGTTTATTTTGGCTTGTAATTCCAGAGGAATCTAGTCCATCATCACAAGAAATGGCAGGAAAGGCATGGCAGCAGGTCGGGAGGCTGGTGAGGAAGGCCTTGCTCAGTGTTGTGGGTAGGATGGGTGCAGGCTGTACCGCCTTCAGTGCGCTGTCCCCACTGACCTACTTCTTCCCCAAAGCCTGCCTCCTATGGGTTCCACAACTTCTCCAAACAGCTATCCTAGCTGAGAACCAAGGCGTCCAAGATGGGCGCCTGCGGCCAGGCATTTCACACTCAAACCACAGCAGGGACACTGTCTGGAGTCCGTGAGCGCTCCATCCTCTTGTGGCTCCTGGAGCTGTGACTCTCCTCTTGAATCTGCATGGGACTCTTTTCCACTACGTTAGCAGGACTTGGATGATTTCCTCAGTCTAATTTTCTTTTCAATCTATAGTTCCTTTCTCATAATTACCAAGCCTCCAAGGATGCTCTTTCTAATTTCTTTGTGAATTTGCCATTTCTATTAACTCGACCAGAAAAGATGCACCAGTGTGAACTGAGAAGCCATAGAAAAATGAACTAAATAATTATTCTAAAGGTTTTGTTAAATTAATATCTTATTTTTTAAATGTAATAACCCACCAACTCCAATTTGTGCTAATCATATATTTTTTTTAGGGGTATGGGGTATCCATTGGAACATAGCGGATCTACTCGAGCCACACCCCAAAGAAACTGACTCCCTCAGCCTCAGAGGCCATCAACTGTCCATAGAGTCTCTTGGCTGACAAACTGGAACATACAGCACCTTTCATAGATTGTCCTTAGAAAACAGTGTTGCATTGCTGATTTACAGCAATGAGACAAAAATTTTATGTAAACCAAACATTCTCACACATATACATTCTTACATATATAATTTCCTGTGCATATATTATAGTATATTTTGTTGTACAGTATATTATATAGTATATTATAGCATGTGGTATATATAATGTATAGGAAGACTTTTCAGTGGGTTTGCATGATAACTTCAAAGACATATTCAAGTTCCTAAATGTATTCTCAGTTGTGCTAATGTGCTTCCTAAAAAATTCATTGGCCTGAGTGCAAGATATATACATAGTATATTGTTCCACACATATGTATGCATGTGTATATATATGTATATAGATGTATGAATGTATATATGCCTACCTAGCATTTTATGTATTAGGTTTGAAGTTTTAAGATTTATGTATTTACTTATTTATTACGAGCATGAGTGTCTTGCCTTCATGGATAGACGCATACCACGTGCATGTCTGGTGTCTGCAGTGGTAAGAACAGGGAATTGGATCCCCTGGAGCTGGAGTTGCAGGTGGTTGTGAGCTGCTATGGTGTGCTAGGAACTAAACCCATGCCCTCTGCAAGAGCAGCACGTGCTCTTAACCACTGAGCCACCTCTGGCTTCAATTTATGTATTAAGTTTTAATTTCCTGTCTACTCAACAAATGGATGTTCAAAGAGTATTTAATGCACTATGGCATGTAATACAACTCATATACATATAGTATGTATATTGTATAGGTAATGACAATATATACACATTCATATGTATACATGTACCTGAAACCTCTGGTTGCTTTAATGATATCTGGAAAGTTTATTTTGTCTAGGAATTTAGTAGCGACACAAACGTTCATGCCTTATATCTTACATTTTAAATTATTTTAGTTTCTGAGATTTATATTATAATTGCATTATTCACCCTTCCCTTTCCTCCCTCCAAACCGTACCACGTGCCCTTCTTTGCCTTCCTTCAAATTTGTGGACTTTAAAAAAAATTAATTGCTGTCACACTTGTGTGCATTTGCTTGTGCGTGTGTGTGTGTGTGTGTGTGTGTGTGTGTGTGTGTGTATGTCCAAATACATAAACACAACCTGCGCAGTCTGTAGTACACTACTTCTATGTCTGTTTTCTGGGCTGAGCGTTTGGTACTAGATAGCCAGTTGGTTTGCTCTGCTCTGGGAAAAGTGGTTTCTCCTGCTGTCAGCGGGCTCAGAGGACTAGAAGAGCCTTGTACATTCTTGAGTCTCTTTAGGAGCACACATGTCCTCTTCAGTCTCAGAACAGCTATAACTTAAAAACTTAGATGTTTTCAGTTTATTTTGCCATTTTCCCACATCTATTTCCTTTTTCATATTCTTTATCTTTTCATTTGTTTAAAGATTTATTTCACTTCCCTCATTTAGTTTAATTATGATCACTGCTCTAAAGTTGTTTGTTACTAATTCTAAAGTCAGAACTACCTGGACATCAGCCTACACACCATCCTATAATTACTGTTTGAGAGTTAGTAACATGTTACCTTAAATGACAGACTGGGTGAGTGGCATCTGGTCCTTATCCTGTTGTGGCCCCGTGGTTTGGGGTGGGATCTTTTTGTTTGTTTGTTTGTTTTAGAAGAGACTTGACCTCAAGTTGCCCACATGATATTTAAATCAGCGACTGCAAATTCAAAGCACCTATCTTCCTCTTCTACAGGAAGGTGTGCACTCTGAGCGGTCCACACCCGATCAGGGGCCCCTGAGGTCTTAGATGAACGAGATGGACAGACTGGCGGCTCCTCGCCACAGACCCTGTGAGTAAGCCTGTGTAATGTAGAAGAGAGGTTTAGCTGTCCCCCAGACCAATTCCCTCCCAACATCCATTAGCTTTTATTCTCCAGAATTCACTATTAGCCTTGCAGAAAGGTTTTGATCTGTTGCGGCAGGGGTGGGGTGGGGTGGGGTGGGGGGGCTGCTTTAGCCACACTAGAAAGAGGACTCAAGGGAACCTTGGATTCCAAAGAGAAAGAAAGGCAGGCTGGAGCCTCAACAAGAGTGTGCACACCTAGGACTTTGATTCTGGAGATGAGGAGGTGACACCCCAGGTTCTCCTAAAACTCCCCTGTCTCATCACTGTGCCTGTGCGTAAGGGAGCCTGGATAGACACATGATTCCCTTTCCCCGTATCCTAATAAAGATGAAGAAAAAAAAAAAAAAGACAGACAATTGTTATCTCACCCACCACCTCCTCTTTGCTTTCTCAATTTGCCTCCTTCATTATGTTGCTCCTGAAACTCGATCAAGAAACTTTCTCTGAAACGTGGGCTTGAATTGACTAACCCCATTAAGTTTGATGAGGAGAGAAGAGAAGCATCCAGGTAGCTAACTGGCAAATTTTACAGTAGAAGTACTTTAAAAATATCACACTAAATGTTTGTTAACAGAGAAAGCTCTTTCCAGGACTTTTGACAAAAAAAAAAAAAAAAAAAAAAAAAATCCTGTTGGTTCTAGTTCCTAATTCAAGGTAGATTGAAATCTAATGTGGTCTTTCTGCTCAATTTGCTAGATACACTGCTTAGGTACCATCATTTTCCAATTGCTTTTTAAAATAAATTAAATTTGATGTATTCCTGTCTTGGTCATTGCCACTCAAATTTCTTACAATCCAATAGACTTAATTGAACAGAAAGAATAGAGGGGAATTTGGAGATTTGGAGTGATGGCTCAGCAGTTAAGAGCATCTGGCTGCTTTGCTCTGGGCAGAAGATCCAGGTTTGCTTCCCAGCGGCCCCTGCTGGCTTACAGCTGCTAGTAATGCCAGTTCCCGGGGATCTGATGCCCCCTTCTGGCCGCTGCACACATGGCGCACTTAACTAATGTGTAGGCAACATACTCTGCACTCATATACATAAACTAAAAGTGGATTTTTAGAAATTGGTGTATGTCTCATCCTGTTCATACCTGGCATGTCATGCAAGACTGCTTCATAGGATTTTGTGTCATTTACCAGAGACAGCGAACCCTTCACCTAAGCAGAGGGGTGGTGAGAGACACAAGGTCATCAATGGACAGCCGGTATTTGGCATCACTATCATTGGGGACATAAGTGAAAGAACACAAACAATAGAGCATTCTGTAAATATATGTCTTATCCTGCATGTGATCTGTGGTCAAAGAAAGGCAAATCATGTTTAGAAAAATGCAATGAGGGTGGGTACCTTCCACAGAACCAGTAGATGTCTAATGAGAAGAAGAGACGTGTTCGAGCAAAAAGAGATTCATATCCTTGCTAAGTGAGGTTTAGATGGAACATATAGACAGAAGTCATGGCAGAGGGCAGAAAAGAGACCATCCAAAGGTTGAGCATTCAGCTACGTGTGTGTGTTAGAATCTCAGTGTCAGTGTTAAACCTAGCACAAAAGGAAGATGCCACAGCCATGGCCACCTCAGTTACATTTGCTGCAACCAAAGGTGTCCATCCCAACTTCACCTTCTAAGAGTTGGGAAACTCCACCTTTGCCCAGCTCTGAGCTGCAGGAGAAACAAAGTTGACAAAACTAAAGCTACCTTGGAATTTGGTGTATTGGAAACTCTCGAGATTTCAAAGGAATGGACATAGGGACCATTTAGAAATATGAGGACATGCTTCACATGGTCTGAGTCTCCAACAAGAAATGTTACTAAGGATGTTTGAACTGGGGAGTTGGTTCTGTGGGTAAAATTCTTTAAGAAAAAAGGACTAGAGTTCCACCCCCAGAAGCTGGCACGGTGACTTGCTGGGGATGCAGAGACAAACAAGTACCTCAGTCAGCCCGACTAGCCTACTTTGGGAGTTCCAGGCCTGTGAAAGATACTGTCTTAATAACAGGGTAAATGGCACCTGACGCTGGGGATGCAGGGGCAAGCAGGTACCTGGGCCTCATTGGTCAGCCTGTCTAGCCTATGTAGGGAGTTCCAGGCATGTACAACACACACACATACACACACACACATGCACACATGCATGCATGCACACACGTGGCATGCATGTGCACACACCCACACACCTGCACACAGTCACACACATGAAGTGTGAAAATCCCCAAAGAATAAAAACAGCTTCAAATTATTACACCAATAGAGAGACGTTGGGGGAGATTAGTGGACGCCAGACAGCTGTCCGGCAGAGTCCAATGCTAGAAGATCATGAATTAAAACTGGAAGAGAATGTGAGCTGAGTTGAGCTGAGGCACAGCACCCAGCGCAGCTGTTCACAAGCTATTTAAAGGGGGGGGGGGCGTGCCAGCACGTGACACCTGGTGACATTGAATACAGACCCTGCTGTGGGGTGGCCTGGAGTCCATGGTTGGGAGCTGTCATCAAAATGTCAGGCCCCGATTTTTTTTTTTTTGTCTCATTTTCAATGCTGTTGAAGACTGCTCTGCAAGTATTGTAGGTAGCCCATCTTCAGTAACTGCAATGGAAGATCAGAGCCTTGCCCACATGGAAGACCTACGCTCTCATGACTTCTCCTGGCTAGGAAAAGGCTGCTCTCCACATTGAAACCCAAAACTCAGAAGCCGTGACTTTTCTTCCTCATATTTCTGATGTGTGGGTAGATGAGGGAGATTTTGCAGCATGTATATGCAATGAGGAAAATGAAGGTTTGTAATAGAATTTTCTGTTCTCTGAGTGGCCCCCACCCTAGGAGTTGGGGTTGGTGGAGGGGGGCGTCAGGGGATGACTACGTCATAAAAGAGGAGGCTGGATGAGTGAGCTTGGCACTCTGATGCAAGAGACCATAGGGAGCTCTCTTGTCTAGTCTCCCCTCTGTGAGAATGTGAGGAGAAGCTGGCGGTCTAGGGGCTGAGGAGAGGGCTCACGGTTCATGTGTTTACCTTGCAAACTCCGGGAACTGAGTTCAGATCCTTTGAAACCATTTAAATGCTAGGTTGTATTCATGGCGGCTCAGGTGTAACTCTACATTTAGAAGGCACAGACAGGATAACTCAAGAGCAAGCCAGCTAGCAAAGACCAGTGCCATTTTTGAGCTTTGCGTTTGGCCAGGGGACCATGCCTGAATGGATATAGCGGAAGAGCCATCAATGCCAGGTTTCAACACGAATATGCACACAAATACATGCTCATCCACACCATATGTTCCCCCCCCCAACACAACATATGCAAACACATACGCACACAAGCCAAGCAAAACAAAATTAAGTTTACACCCTGTCTGTAACCTGGCCTGAGAGACAACCAAAGCTGACCACATCAGGTCTCTAATCTCAGACTTTCCAACTCCAGGTATCTCAGAAACAAAATTATGCTGTTTTGAGACAATCTTGTCTGTGGTATTTTTGTTACAGCACTGCAAAGGATCTAAGACATTAGCATCCTGATGTATAGTATCTTCCATCATATCAACTCAGACACGCTGTTGTTGGGCTGTTCCTACCTATCACATTAAAAAAAAAAACAATGTTCTAGACTTTTCTAATTGCCTTTCTCTTGCGGCCTTTAGTCTTCACAAGTTCTTGTGTAGCTTATTTCTTTCTGCAACTCCTGCCTCAATCAGCTACTATACAGCCAGAGATGCTAACCTTGAACTTCTGACTTTCCTTCCTCCATCTCCCAAGTGCTGAGATTAGAAGCCGGTGACACCATGCCAGGCTGTCTGTCGTGGTGCTGGGGACCTGACCCCAGGCCTTGCATACAGTAAACAAGCACGTCCTGAGCCCCTGATTAAAAGTATTTGCTGAGTAGAAAATAACTTACTAATAGGTGTGACTCTTAATATAACATAGGCATCCACATGTTCATCATCCAGTGAACATCTCTAAAAGCCCTTACAGTCTTATCAGAGGTGTTGAAATCTACTTCCGGAATTCTCTTAGTCTCATCCCAACACTTCTTCCCAACTTTAATCGGTGATTTTGTGTTCCTTTCTTTCTGCCCTCAACTCAATGGCATAAGCCTCTGTGTGTATGTTTCTCAAACCTAAAAGCTATTGCCTTACCTCATATTTCTCTTTCAGATTTGTATGAAATGCACATAAACTTATATAGTTTATATCATCTCTTAGATATGTTCTTTTGTAGCTGAAACTCTCATTTCTGTGATGTATCTGCTGCCGTACCCAGGAGGAAGAGGTTACGCTTCTCACCTGTTATGTAATACTCCACGGTAAATAGTTATTTATTTATTTTTCCTGTGGAAGACATTGATTTGTTTTTGATTTGTGACTATTTTGGGCAGCAAACTGACTTCTCAGCAATTTCCTCAGGGAATGAATGTCTGGCGTTTATTGTTAGGCCCTCCACGTGACCATGACTGTGGAAGCATTTTCTTTTCTTCCTTTAAATTATAATTTATTAAGATCACATCCTGATTGTGACCCCCTCACTTGTATCATCTCCTTCCCACCTTCCCTCCCTCTTTCACCCTATTCCCCTCCCCTAGACCTCTGACAGAAGGGGACTTCCTCTTCTACCAACCATATGACCACAGCCTATCAGGTCTCATCTGGATAACTTGCTTACCCTTCCTCTGTGTGCCTCTGGGCCTCCCTGTCAAAGGGAAGTGATCAAGTTGGGGAAGCAGAGTTCATGTCGGGGGCAGTCCATTTTCTTAACTAATGGCTGCCTGGGAGGCCTAGGCCCCAGGCCCCAGTTGATGGCACCTAAGGCTGTGAGGCTGATCTGTATATAAGAAAGCTAGGTGAGCAAGCCAGAGGTAGTATGTTGGTGTACAGCATTTCTCTGGGTCCCATGTCTCAGTTCCCTGCCTTGAGCCTCATCCTTGACTCCCTTGATGTTCTAAACTTTAAACTAAAGACATAATCAATTCCTTCTTTCCTTCCTCAGCTTGAGTTTGGTCATAGCCTTTGCCATAGCAACAGAAAGCAAACTAGAACAATATATACAGCATTACAGGATGCTTAGTATTGTTTTTTTTTTTTTTTTCCTTTTAAACAGACTCAGATTTAATCTATTTCTATCCGTTTTCTTTGTTCTGCTTTGATGTGGTGCCGGGGATGATCCTGGCCTGTTAGTCTCGCACGTGCTAGGCAAGTGTTAGACCATTGGGCCATGTCTCTAGTCCAGGGTGCCCAAATTAAAGGGAGATTTAGTTCATGGTAGCTAGGCTACACAACATTAATCAAATTTATCTACATATGGCATGACATGTTTTTGAACTTCTATCAGGCATTTTCTAAATTTATCTTACAAACAGGGGGTGGAGAAGGTCTTGTGACCTGGCTGCAACTATAGGAAAGAGGAAGACGAAGCCAACTGGGAAAGCTCCACGGGGACTTTTAAAGTGTCTGAAGAAGCCCAGGGAAGAATTAGTGAAGGGAGAAAAATTGCAAAGATTTGGTGCATGGTGGAAGACAGTGCAGTTCTATAGTGGTTGTTACCATATTATCGTCTCTTTGGAAATGCTACAAGGACAGCCTCAGCAGAAGAGCCTAACTTCTTGTGATAGCACGGTGAAACGATTTTAGGAAATCTCAGCTCTTCACTTGAAACTTTTTTCAACAGAATGTGCAATCCACAGAAATATAGCCCATAATTCTCTCTCTCCAGACCCTTCTCCATCACTCAGAAACAGCTTCCTTATCACACCACCCATTTCCAGACTTTGTTTTCCTATTTTTCCTCCTCACTCGTATATCCATTAAAAAAAAAAATTCTCTGCACAAAATTCTAAAGGCTTTAATTTGATATGGTGGGGTCCAGCCTGGCCTGGAGTGGAAGAGACATGTATCCTTTAATAGCTACTGAGAACTGCTTTATGGGCCAGCAAGTGATGTATCTTGGTCAGTCTTCCATACACACTTGAAAAGAGCCTGTCTTAAGTGAGGCCACACTTTCCACTTCCTTACTGACTTAGCCAGTCATTTATGCTCTCATTTATCAAGAGGAGGATCCTGAAATTTGGTTACATTACAATTATTTCTTTCAGTTTTATTGATTTGTACTAAATATATTTATTAAAAAGCTTCCTTTGTGGACACATAGGTGATCTGCATGACCTCCCTGATGGGCTAAGTCCTTTACTTCTCTTTATTATTACATTCGCACTCTGAATCTGTTTCATGTCGACTGAATACTCATTCGAGGCTTTAAAATTCACACTAGTTTGGGTAGAGTTAAGGGGGTAGAGGTGCTTGTTGCTAAGTGTGACAACCTCACTTGATTTCAATGCCAGGAGCTCAGATACTAGGAGAGAACTGATCCCCCACTAGATGTCCACTGACCTCCACACAGGCATCATGGCATGTGAACACACACACACACACACACACACACACACACACACACACATGCCCACACGCCCACACACGCCCACACATGCCCACACCCACACCCACACACACACATGCCCACACATGTATTGTATCATGGCATGTGAACACATGCACACACATGCATATACACATACACACACACACACACACACACACACACACACACGAATACAAAAAGTAGTTAAAGTGAGAAAGATAAATGATGATAGTTTGCTTAGTAACTTTCACATGGTTTTCCAGTGCTCACTAACATCATTAATGTCAAATAAAGGTCACACTTTCTCCATCTTTGCCAATATCCATCTTAAAAGGAATGGGTGATACCTCACCATGGTTTAATTTCCTTTCCTCTTGTTAGCACTGGGGAGTACTTTTATAATGATCTGTCTTCCTTTGAGAAATGTCTGTTCAAGCCATTTGTTCATGTTTCAAAAAGTGAAAAATTATTTTCTCAATATTGAGAAGCATGGATTCTTCCATATTTAGCACCTTCATACTTCGTCCTATTCTACAGGCTTATCTTTTTGTAGCTGTTTCTTTGCCATATAGAAGCTATGCAGCTTGGGAAAATTATACTTACCTACCATTGTTACTCATGCATTTGAGGGTTGAATCAGTCTTTGCTCATGTCCAGGTGATGACGTGTTCCTCCTGTCTTTTCTTCTACAGCATCGGTTCCCAACCCTCCTAACATTCCTCACATGGTAGTGACCCCCAACCATAAAGTTATTTTCATTGCTACCTCATACCTATAATTTTGCTGCTGTTATGAATCTTGCTATAAATAGCTGTGTTTTCTGAAGGCCTTGGTCAACCCTCCCGAAAGGTTAATAAGCCACAGGTTCATGGGTCCTGCTCCAGAAGTTTCAGTTTAGAGTCTGAAGTATAAGTCCAGAAATCATTTGAGCTGAGCTCTGCAGATGATGCAATGCATGAGCCCAATATGATCCTGTATATGAATATTGGCTTCATTTATCAGAGAGACTGTCCTTTCTCTGTTCTATTTCCTTGGCCATTCATGAAAACCAGTTACTAGAGAATAAACAGGTTTATGTTTGCTTCCTATTATTCTGTGTGAGCACTGTTAAGCCAGAACCATGATTTAGCCTAGAATAATTCTGCCTTGTATTTTGGAGTCAGGAGGTATGATGCTTCCAGGTTTGTTTGTTTGTTTGTTTATTTTTTAATTTGGATTTTTGTGCCTTTTGCTTTCACGGTTTCCCATAACTTTTGAAGTTATTTGTTTATCTTATTTCTTTGAAAAAAGTTTTTGGTGTGTGTTGGAGAGAAGCATATAATACTAACCGTCATTGGTGTTTTGAGAGGGATGGTATTTATAGACAACTGTCTTAATTACTAGTCTACTACTATGAAGAGACACTATGACCCAGGAAACTTATAATAGAAAGCACTTAAATGGGGTTTGCTTACAGTTTTACATGGAGAGTCCATGACCATCATTGTGGGGAACATGGCAGCAGGCAGAGAGACATGATACTGGAGCAGTAGCAGGGGAGGGCAGGGAGAGAGGAGAGGGCAAAGCCCACCCCAGTGATACACTTCTTCCAACATGGCCATACTTCCTAAACCTTCCAAAACAGTGTTACCAACTAGGGACCAAGCATTCACATACATGAGCCTATGGGGACCGCTCTCATTTAACCTACCACAGTAACTGTATTTAGAACAGGTATTTTAATAATATTAACTCTTTCAGTCCATAAAATTGTGTATCATTCCATTTACTTGTGTCTTCTTCCATTTCTTTCATTAATGATTTGTGATTGCCAGTATGGTGAAGACTCACTTTGTCGGTTAAATGTATTCCTAAGACATTTTTATACTCACTCTAAGTGGGATCATTTTCTTGGTTTCTATTTCAGATGATTTTTCTATTAGCAAATGTACACACTACTGATTTTTCCTATTGATTTTTGTATCCTGCAACTTTATTGAATTTGTTCATTAGTTCTAACAGGTTTTCGCCGACATCTTTGTGGTGTTTTATTTAGATAATCATGTTATCCACAAGCGGGCAATTTAACTGCTTTATTTACAATTTATGTGCTTTACGTCTTTCCATTATCTATCATTCTGGCTGGAATTTCTCAAACTCTGCCTGATAGAAATGGTGAAAGCTGATAACATGGTCCTCTGAATCACAAGGGGGAATGTTTCTCATTTGTATGACACCAGCAATAAGTTGGTAAAAAGCACCTTTTTTTTTTTGTGTTGGGTGCTCTCTTCCTAATTTGTTAAGGATTCTTTCGCCACAAAGAAATTATGAGTTTTGTTAAATGCCTTTCTGACATTATTGAGATGATGTAGCTATGTCTTGTATGTCTGTGCCTCAGCCTTTGTGACGATGGGCAGTGCTGTAGAACACAGGGACCATGCATGTTCAGTCGTATTTGTTACCTGTGTGCACTCAACTCTCCACGCATCCCTGGAGTGGGTCCTACTCAGTGAATTTTGGTAATGGTTTTGTCATGTGGATTTAATTTGCTAGTATATAGTTGAGGGTGTTTACATTGGTGTTCTTCAAAGATCTCCTGCACTTTGCCTTCCTTTGTTCCTTCTTTCCTTCCCTCCTTCCTTTCTGCCTCCCTCCCTCCCTCCCTCCCTCCCTCCCTTCTTCTCTCTCTTCAGTCCTGTCCTCTGTCTCCTTTTTCATCCCTTCCTTTATCCCCTTCTTTCTCTTCTTCCCTCTCTCATCTCCTCTACTTCCTCCCCTCCCCCTCCCCCTCTTGTCCTCTCCCCTACATTCCTTCATTCCGCCATCTTCCCCTCTGTTTATTTCTTCCTTTCTTCATTCTGACCTTTTCCTTCTTTCCCCTTCCACTTTTTTTTTTTTGCATCTTCTTTGTCCCTTTATTCCTTTCCCTATTTTCTCTTTGTTCCTTTCTCCCTTCTCTCACCTTCCCCACCCCCACCCCCAAGTGTCCTTCTTGGTTTGTTCTCAGGGTACCACTGAAGTCAGAATCATATTGGAAGCCCCTCACCACCACCTTGAAAGGACTTCCAGAATTTTAATTTGCATTGGTATTTGTTCTTCTTTCAAATGTCTGGTATGATATAATTTAGCAATGATGTCACTTTGTTATTAGATTTGCTTTGATGGGGAACTTTTTAAACCTCTCTTTGCATGTGGAACAGTGCTCTTCCCTATGTAGTTAAGGAGGCTCTTCTGTGGGGGCTGTAGGTGGCTGAAGGGTGTAGCACCAGCTCTAATATGTCTCGGCACAGACAAGACATTCATTGCTCCTGCTCTCAGCCCATCGACCAAAGCTTGCTACATGAAAACTAATTTCAGAGGAACTGGGAAGCTTTGAGGGAAGATGCATATTTGAAAAAAGTTATAAATTTACCTTTGTTACTATAGTCTTTACTACATAAAGATATATCACATGCCTCCTCTGGGGCCCGGACTTTATAGCAAGCAAATTTTTGTTAACTCATGCATATGAATCCCCATATATTTAGCAAAGACTCTAAGAGCCCAATGTCACTCAGGGTCAAGGACTTAGTGCAAACAGGTGTGAGTCACACTCCACATGTGTGAGCATGAGTAACACCATCCCAGGCCCCATTGGAAGAGCTTATCCTGGGACTTTGCCCTATGTCCCAGACAAAGAGAACAACTAAGTCTATGCACCCAGAGTGTCTGCTGTGCTGAAAGTGGCGGTGGGTGGTGCCTCTGAGTGCAGGCTGGATCTGAGCCTTGGAGGCACTTCTGTAAAAGAAGAGTCCTGCACCTCACAAGTATTTCCTCTGGGTGTGAGTTCAGGCTCTTAAATGCACGCTGATCCATTTACCAGGGTTGACCACTGTTTGTTTTACTGATGTTCCGGTTTGGTACCAGTAACTCCTTATGTGTTTACATAAATGTATCACTGTTTTAATTGGCATGATTATAGTTTAAAATTTTTTAGATGCCATTGAGAGAAAGAATATACAATATTTATTTTCTACTCTGATCTCTTCATATTCCGTCTTCCTTTCTGTTCCTTCCCTCATATCCCCTTCTCCCTCAGTAGGTAGTTTCCTTTCTACTTTCATATATATGTGAAAAATCTAGGTTATAAAGATATGTACATCAACATATTTTAAGATTGAATTATACCTAGCATTAATCTAAAACCTGATATGATTTATACAACTATTATAACAAATATTTTTAATTTAAATGTTCCATTTTCTTTATTTTTTTCACTTACAGATTTTAATACCAAACTATGAATACTCTGGGAGATAAAAGAACAATCGTGAGAATACACACTCTACATTTTTGAGTTTGCGCATTTATTTCATTTTCTAATTTATTATACTTTGCACGTGTTTCTACTGTATATTTTAATTATGCCACCATTGCCACATCAAAGCACAGTGAAGACCAAAGCTTACAACAATAACAAATCATGGACTTCACCTAAAGGAAAGGCAAGGAAAGCAAATTTTATACACTGACTTATAACATATTGTCTCTATCTTGTGACCCATTTAATTATTTCAGTCTTCAGTGACACCCAAAAATGTGAGCGGTAATTATTAGGTTAAAGATGTGGATTTTGTTTTTCATTCTCAGCCAAGTAAATACAGTTGCCTAACACTATTCATCATTTATAATCTCATTTGTTCTTTAAAATTACTTACTCTGCTGCTACAGGGGACTGCCTTCATTGCCAGGCACTTAGTTCAAAGTCTAGGGTCCCCCTCCCCCACCCCCTGTAACATGGTAACATGTAGCAATCAGTTCAAGATGAGAAAGAGATCTAGATCCAGTTCCCAGACTCTCTGTGTTACAGGAGGGTTCTGTCCCCTGCGAACCTTCACTTTGGGAGCAGTTATTAGGCAGAGAGCAAATACCACAACAGACACTTGCACCTGTAAGGTGGGTAACAGGTGGTACCCAACAGTTATAGGCTACAGGGATTCCCAGACTCTTATGTTCTTTGGGGCTGATACTCTGAATGCCTGAACCCATAGGCATTACACTATTGTAGCTTTGAAAATCCCACTACACTGATTCATTGCTACCAGTCCTACCCATGGCCAACCATCCCAACCAAGGAATATTCTGTTCATAGTATTCTGTAGAGAAAGACCTTCCTTTTATCAAACACCTCAGTATGTTTGTCAACTTGATAATTTATTAATATGTATATAAGGAACACTTGGATCCACCAGCCTTTTTCTTTCAGTAACAACATCTTCTCCATAATTAAGAGATATATAGATCATGGGTCAGATGGCTCCTTCTTCCTAGTAATGTTTATCATATCTATTAACAAAGTAGATCTTGTATTCCTTATGGCCTGTGACTGTAATTGGTTAATTAGATTTGGATGGATTCCATTTGCCATGCTTTATCTAATATAGGATTGTTCATTTTGATTTATTTCTTGGTTGTCTGGATTCTATCAAGTAGTTATTTCTAAAAGGTCACAAAGATGTATTGAAATGTAACAGTGCTGGGCCCTGTGCTTTGACCGATAGATTAGTTAAAAAAAAAAAGATTTGATGTTTCTATCTTAGAATGCTAGGCAATAAGTTTTACTTTCTTTTCTTGACTCAGTGATGTTTTAAGGAGGGAAGGCAAAAAAGCTTTACTTGAAGGGCACACTGTGACTGGTTGGCAGAGATGTGCTGGACCAGTGTGTTCCAATGAGCATCTGGGCTCTGTGGGGAGGAAGACTGTCATCGATTAGTGATCTCTGGCAGAAGCTCAGGAGGGAAGGGAGATGATGAACTCACTTTCTCCAGACTAGTAGGAAATATCACCTTCTCCAGGGCGGCTGGCATTGCCACAGAAAATGAAGGTACCTTTAGATATAAAGGAATCCATGCCTAAGGATGACTGTACCTGAGAGACAAAGTTGTAATGATGTCATATATATGTATACACACACACACACACACATACGCGCACACACACTTGAAATGGAAGAATTCATGAGAGAAAGTGGTGAATTAAAAGGAAACATGGTAAAGATACTGAGATTAAATGCCAAAATTAACAAGTATGACCTAATAGCTTTGTAGAATGTTTTATGACCTCAAAGGAAAAAAAAAATCTGCTTTCTTCTCAAGCTCTTGAAGCATTACAGATACAGAAAATATGCTAGGAAATAAGGAATTAGATCTAATTTAGAAGAGATCAGACTGTCTGCTAACCTTGATGAAATCAAATTAGAAATCAATAATGTATTCATGGCTAATGCCCTCCAAAATATGTAGATATTAAGTTGCATATTTTTAATGATTAACTGGCTAAAGATGTAATCATAGAAAATATCAGACCACTTCAAGTCTGTGGGAATTAGCTATATGTAGGCTCAGAGAGGCTTGCAAGCATAAAGATCTGAGTTCAATCACACACACACACATATGCCTGCTGTTCTATCTTGTCCCTTAAATTGCAATGGATTCCTGGGGATGTGTGTCCTTGAGTCCTGCTGGTCAGACAGTCTAGTATAATTGATGAGTATGTACATAGGCATGACCATGCACACACACACACACACACACACACACACACGCACACGCACACGCACACGCACACACACACAGACACACAGGCACACATTTAAGAAAGCAAGTATATCTACGAAATGAGGATCTGAGAAAAGCTACTCTGCTCATGTGGCAAGTTTCCTGAAGTGTAGCGATTGGTGACAGGAAGAACAGTTCCTACTATAGGCAGTATTGTAACTTACACAAGATGTTTCAAGGTTGTTAGGGAGGAGAAGAGACTAATTTCCCTTTTGAAGGGCCTTGATGGGGGAGTTAGAACACAATGCAATAGAGCCCTAAGTGGGAGGAGAAACCATTTAATTGAGACTGAGTAGAAAGAGCATTGTGGAGAGCAGTGATGGTGGTTCTGAAGAGAGACAGAGCCTTTAGTCCCTCTCATAGGAGACAAGGAATTGCTTGTTCTGACGGGTTCCCTGAAGTGTGTGTATGTGTGTGTGTGTGTGTGTGTGTGTGTGTGTGTGTGTGTGTGTGTGTGCATGCATGTGGGGAAGGACTGAATGATACAGTTGTCTCTGAGTCATACATGCTCCTATAAATGGTTCTAATAAATCAATGGCCTCATCAAGTTAGACTTGGGTGGGATCATTTCCTGTGTCTGCCTTCCTTCCACCCGTCTAGGGGTGAGGAGACATTTGTTTATATCTCCCCAGGAAAAGTCACACACCAAGAATGTTTACTGAAAGAATACCTGGCACTTACTCCCACGATAGGAAAGAACTGCAGTGTGCCAAGAATTGAACTGAAATGTTGATCCAGGACAGCCTTAGCCCACGCCGTCCCTTACCTGCCATGAGGTCCAGAACTGTGACCAGCCTTTGGACTTCCTCCTATTGAGTTGAGATGTCTCAGCCTCTATAATCCCAAGGCCATCTGTCATCAAGTATGGTCAATCTCAGGCTGGGCTGTGACCTTGTATGAGATAATTCTTGGCTACCGAAGCAAGCCAAAAGGCTGGCAAAGGAAGACTTTCTACTGACAGGCTTCCTAGTAGCAGGCACATGGCCTTTTCTTTGTATTCAGCTCTGGGCACCATGCCCACACCTGCACTACAAAACCTACACTCCCAAAGCATCACAGTAGCTACTTCAACATAAGGGTTTAACTGTAGGCTTCAAAGCCCTTCTAGCATATTCCAGCTGCCCCAGAATGACTCATATTGAGAGGAAACTTGGTGCAATGAGAATCAGAGAGAAGAATTCAACCTGAATTCTCCTAAGAATCAGCCTGTACTGTGACTTTTGGGTATGACAGCCACAGGAGCTGACAGTTACCACCCACGTACCATGTACAAATGATGGCCTTAACTGTTTCACATGTATTTAACTACCCGGAGTCTTTGTCTTCCTTCATTGTAGACAATAATACCTACCAAGCAGCTTTGCAATGTGTGTTCATCGAACTAACACATTTGCTAATTCTCTTTGCGTGCAGTGGGCTCCGCACCCATGGGAACTCCCTCCTCCCTCTCCCTTATCATGTGTGAATAATTCTAGATCCCCAAATACACGGCATGCTCCATCAGCCTTGATATATGATAACAATAATGTTTATAATGGTAGTTATTATAGCTCTCATTTATCGAGGGCTTACCATTTTCTAGTCCGTGTGCTAAGCCTTTGATGTATATAGGTAGATTCATCGTGTCACCAGAATACCCCTGTGTGGCAGAATCATGAGGCTCTTGATTCTATGCTATCCCCAAAAGAAAACCCAAAAGAAAGCTTTTCCCTTCTCAAGCACCCACTTACTTATCAGTCCTTTTCTTTGTATGAGCGTAGGTGTTTGTGTGTTTGCATTCATGTTCACACACACACACATACACACATTCACACTCATACATACACAGAGGTATGCACGTGCAAATAATTCCTTTCACCTTAATTATTTTTTTTAACTGCTTTCATTTCTTCCTCTTTGCTTCCATTTCTGGCCATATTTAATTTCTTTCTTTTGTTTTGCATCCAGAATTATTTCATGCTCAAAAAAAATCACAGTCTTGTAGAGAAAGCCAACACCCGTTCCCTCTGCAGAGCTCAGCACGAGTGGGAATCCTGCCATCGAGCAGTCTGTCCTTGTTCAATTTTAGCATCCTATAATTTCCTGCATAATTGTTTAAATGTCCTCATTCTCATCCCTGTCTCTCTCCCCAAACTTTGCTATTTTTTAAAGAAGGCACCCAAGCTGCGTATCCACTTTACCAGGGCACTTCACAGGCTCCGTGCCAGGCAGCGCTTGAGTTACCAGTGCACCTTGAGTTACCATGGTACCTCAGCAAGCCTGCTGGGCCTGCGTCCGCCATGGAAGCCCTCCAGCCTACCCCTGCCTGGGTCACCTTCCCCCTCTGCCAGCCGCCTGGAGGCCAGGCATGCGGAAATTCCTTATGTGTTGTTGACATTCGATTCCCACATATCACATAACCAAAAATATTAAAATAAACTGCTCATAACATTTTCCTGAATGCCATCTGGGCCCCACTGGAAGCTGACACTATCCGTCAGACCCAAGATAACCACATGTCCCCTCCTTTGTATGTGTTAATGTTTGTCATAATGGATTTCACTTTAATGTCCCAATTACATTTATGACATTCTTTCATCCAAGTGGCACTAATGACTTTCATTATTATTTATGCTCCTCCTTAATTATAAGACTCTCACCTCTCTCATTACACACACACACACACACACACACACACACACACACACACACACACTTTCATCACCCCTACACTTCCACACATGCTCTCTGGTATGAAGCTAATGTTCCTTCGATTCCCATTGTCGCAAACACAATGATTAATTACTCCTGTTAAACCATCCTACCCCAGGGTGATCAGATTGGTGAAACAAGAAGGGCCAGATTGCTGCTCTAGAGGATTTCTAGGGACACCTGTCAGAAAGGAAAGAAGAAGAGGAGCCCCTAACCTCCAAATAAATAAATGCCTGACAGTTCATGTTAGTTTTAGCCTTGGGATTAATCACCAGAAGAAGCAATTTTGAGTTAAAATAAAATAGGTCACGGGCTTCAAATATCTTGCATTGTAGATGATGATAGCATGACCCAGGGAAGTGTATGGAAGCCAAAGAAGCCACAGAGCACACAGCTTTGTCAATTAACAGCCTTCAGAGAGAATTGGCATACTATGATATATGGCAAAATTGTATTAATTATAGGTGATCTTATGTTAAGAGAAAGACTTTAATTTGACCCTTTCAGCCTAAGCAGGGCTTAGGATGTGATTGAAACAAAAGTAAAAGGCAGAGGTAGTGTATTTTATTGTATAAATCCTACCCTAGGAGCCATAAGTAATGTCTGCCCCTTCCTTAAATCCTCAACAACAAACCAATGTACTCTTCCAGCCACATTCACTCAAGAGAACAAATGAGTTGAGTTAACTTAGTGCAAGGGTGAGGAATCACTTATAGGTGTGTGGTGACCCCATAACGGCTATACCACTGGAAAGTATCACCCCAGCACAGATGATGCTTTCCTCATAGTTGTATAGACAAAGTTACCCACTTCAGATGCCTTCCTCTGCCTACACATCCAGATGCCTCCTAAGATTAGGAAACCATATGCAATTAGGGTAGAATTGCACACAAATATCTGAAAGCTACAGGAAGGGGTGTTGGGAACCTTACAAGAGGATCTAGTGATCCTCCCCTTCTCTGAGGGATTGTCAACAGTCATCAGGTTTAGTGGAGATGACCTCTAACAAAAAGGTATAGCTAATCTTATGAAGATGATAACTGTTTTGCTCAAGGACCAAACTCTATAGCATATTTGTTTCAAATCTGGTCCTAGAGGGACCCAACAGCCTCCACTCTGCTTCCTTAATACCCTCTCCATTTCCATGGGGACAAACCCAGGCCCTTCAGGTGGACAGGGGCCCAGATGTTCCAGGCAGCCCTATTGACTTACCAGCTGATTGGAGATGTAAGAGAAAGGCCAGCCAAGAGTAGCCAAACCATAGCAACCAGCCAGCTGCATCCAGTCCAAATTGCCAATCTGCAGATCAGTTAAAGGCAGTGACTGTCGCTGTTTGGGGCGGGGGTTCATTAACAACACAAGATGATGGGTGCACTCATGAGGGGATAGATTTTGGCATGGGGACTGTTATGAAAGTTAAGACAATAAATCATGAAGGAAATTCACTTGACTCCAGGCACGAAATACTTCTAGTTCTTGCTTTAGCTGTAAATTGACATGGCTCAGAGTAACAGAGTTAGGGTAGGGGTATCCATTGGGAGATTTATTTTCAATCAGTGTGGCCTGTGGCAATGTCTACCAGCTTCATCTTGATTGCTAATTGATGTGGGAGGAGGGCACAAGCCATGGTGCATGGTACATTGCTAGGTAGGCGGATCTGGGATATGTACAAAATCCAGATGTGGGGCTGGAGAGATGGCTTATTGGCTAAGAACACTGGGTACCCATCTGAAGAATATGGGTTTGAGTCCAAGAATCCACATGATAACACACAACTGTCTGTAAGTCCAGTGCCATGGGACTCAGCACCCTCTTTTGGTCTCTGAGGGCACTAGGCACACATGATGTTCACAAACATACATGCAAGCAAAACACAGGCCAAAAAAAAAATGAAAGGAAAAATTAGAAAAAAGGAAGCTAGGTGAGTCTGAACAAATGAGAGAGAAGAGAAAGATTTAAAAAGAGAGAGAGAGAGAAGACACCCGTAAGCAGCATTTCTTTACCATTCGTGCTGTGAGATTTCACCCAGACTTTTCCTCAAAGATGGACTGATCTAGAAGCATAGGATAATACAAACTTTCTCTTCCCTTTTTCATGGTGTGTATCACAGCAAAGGGGGTAACTGAACTCAGGAGTTAAAAGGGAGCAAGCATCACTATCCTTGTCACTGTTATAAGGAGAAAATCCAGAATTCTGGGTGCCACAAACTAAACCTCAGGATTTCTCAAAAGCCAAATTGAGATTTCACATCTACCAACTTTGGTTCCAGAGACACTGCATGATTAAGCACTACACTTGCTAGATTGGCCGATAGCCTCTGATTACCTCACCTCACATCACACTGTTCTTTCCTCCTTGCTCTAGACAGGGCTAACAAAAAGAGGTAGCTGGGAGGAGGGCAGAGAGCAGATATTTGGGTCTTTTTCATTCTCTCTTGTTATGTTTAGTATTGATTGCCAACTCCATAGGGTATGGAATCACCTGGGAGACACAATTCCATGCACAATTGTGAGAGGTTATTTGATTAGATTAGCCTCCCAGCATGTCCATGGGAGACAATATTCTTTCATTAGGCTCACTGAGGCTAGACAATGCACTGTTGCCTGAGTTGAGACATGCTGGACTGTACCAAAGGCAGAAAGTGAGTTTGGACACAAACTCTCTCTCCTTCCTCGCTGTGGAGACAACTTGACCACCTGTCTCAGGCTCCCATTGCCAGAACTTTCCTGCCATGATGGGCTGTAAGCCTGAATTGTGAGACAGAATAAATTCTTTCTCCATCAAGGTATGTATCCCAGGGGAATATATCACAGCAACAGGAAACATAACCAAGATGTCCTCACTAGGTAGCAGTGTTGGCCCTCCCACATCCCTGTCACCAGAGCTCCTGGATTTGGAAGAGTTGAAGAGAGCAGCTCAAACAATAGCCAGCACATGTGAACACTGGACCAGAAATGCTATGCAAGGGTGCATTTCAGTGTATAAAATTCTTTTATTAAGAATGATGAGTCAAAGAAACAGCTATGTGGTTGTCTTAGTTACTTAGTTACTGCTGTGATGAAGCACCGTGACCAAAATAATATGGAAGGAAGCATTGAAATGGAGGCTTGATTACAGCGCCAGAGGGTTATTCTGTGGTCATCACAGTGGGGATCATGGCAGCCAGCAGACAGACATTATGCTGGAGGAACAGGAGCTGAGAGCTTATCTGTGACTCACAGGTTGCAGAGAGAGAAAGAGAGAGAGAGAGAGAGAGAGAGAGAGAGAGAGAGAGAGAGAGAGAGAGAGAGAGGATTTGGCATGGGATTTTGAAACCTCAAAACCCATACTCAGTGATATATCTCTTCCAACAAAGCCACACTTCACAATATGGCATAGCCATATCTGATGAGGACAGTGAAAGTTATAAAGCCAGTACAGTTGCTTGACAAAGATCCAGCAAAGCTGAGCCAAATGATGCAGTTACTGTCATGTGGTCTTTTACTTTTTGGTCTTGATCTCCATGTGTTGCCTAGAGGGGGCTCGGGGTGGCTTTTAATATTTGTACAACTTGGAATATTGGGTTGATGAGAAATTTCTTATGCATCATTTCCACATTCTCCCAGGATTACTGCATCTAAGCTTCCACAGCAAAGTGGGAGCATACTACCCCTCTCACCTTTAGGGAGATAACCTTACCTGGCCTACTTGAAGGTCTTCCTTACAACCTGGGTGTTGTGATTCAAATGAAGATGCCAGAGACCTCCTTATGAGGCTCTGACTCCAAGATACTCTTGGAGCATCTGCCTCTGCACTTAGGAACAGGATAACCAGAATAAAGTAAACTTAAAAAGATAAACAAGACTCAATGAGCTAGAGAAGTTGGCAGCTGATTAAATTAAAAGTCTCTTCTTGTTACTGATGGACAAAGAATGGTGTGGATAAATGAAAAAAAAAATGAAGTATTAAGTCTTCCTCTTTCTTAGAAAAGTTAGCTTGTGCAGGACCACTGTGGTGTTGTATGACCAAGGAACAAAAGAATAGCAAGCTTGGACATATAAATAAAGTTTACAAATATATAAAATATAGGCATTGTATTATGGCAGAGACTGAATAACTGCAGTAGCTTTGACCTGAATATTTTTCTTGGGCCTATGACAATTGGCACTCTGACCATTAAAAGTTGATAATGCACTGCTTGGCACACGACTATCTGCCCAACCTGGCTTGTAGATTTTTTTTCCCCTGTCTGATACCCTTGAAACTACAAGATTGCTAAAAGTTTGGCTGTGGGACTGATGATGGAAAATGATTGTAAAAGATAATTCTGTTCTGTCACGGTTTATCAATGGTGACTAAACGTATGACACGGAGGAAATTAAGGCACATGTCTAAGGAAAAAAAATGATATGATCTATGGTTTGGATCAACATGCTGTTCTGTACAAATAAAGAAGCCCTCTGAGTGCCAGTCAGTCAGGCTGCAAGACTCCCCCAGACCCCCTCCCTGTCGACTCCTAATCTCTTCCATGGGACCTGGCCATCATAGGGGCTGGCCGCCAGCAACAATCTTCCCCAAACAGTTCTACTAAATGGAGACCAATAATTAAAAAAAAAAAAAAAACAGCTTATGGGTGAGATTAGCATTCTAACTACCACAGTACTGCTCTCTGAAGACCAGAGTTTAGTTCTCAGTACCCATTTAGGGTGGATCACAACCACCTGTAGCTCCGGATTCATGGAGCCCTGTGTCCCCTCACTGCCTCGGCGGGCATCTGTACTCACAAGTTCACACATTTCCATAAATGTGCACATGTAAACTCATAATTTAAGAATAAAATAAAATATGAAGGAAGCATAAACCAGTGGGGGAAAGCCTGTGCGTGTCTGTTTAAACAGTGGAGCTTCCAGATACTCCTCATCGGCGTGGTTCTTCTTTGTGTAAAATATTAGTTTATCAATATTAGCAACATCTTAAAAATTGAGAGTACAGTTGCTGCCTGTTAGTCCCTTGGCTGAGGAACTAAAGAACATGAATCTCCTTTTCATCAAAAACAAAACAAAACAAAACAAAACAAACAAACAAAAATAAATAAAAAGCATGTGCCCAGATTTTACTTAAAGGAAAACAGAACTTGAGAGATGAAAATGATTACTTACAAACTTCTTAATTGAGTGGCTTTTCTAAGTTTAGTTAAGTTTCCTTTTTTTTTTTTTAATCCTGTTTTGAGAGTGCCCACATTTCAAGGATACTTTATTCTTAGGGACCTTCATTTTCTACAGTATTTACACTAGTATGTTTTCATCACTACAGCACCATCGCCCAAGATGGACAGCTTAAGGATGGAAAGGCTTCTTATCTTGGCTCATGGTTTCAGAGGTCTCACTTCCTTGTCATCTGATTGCATTGCCTTGGATTTGTTGGGGCAGGAAAAAACTATTATGATGGACAGTATAATGTGTCAGAGGAAGCTATTTATGTTATAGTAACCAGAAGAGACAGATAGAGATAGAAAGACAGAAAGATAGAGACCAACATATATTTCAAAGACACACTCATCCCCATTGACCAACTGTCCCTCCTAACAGCACGTTGCATCTGTTACGTTCTCAGTGAATTTGCCCAC
>OU015755.1:10734314-10752966 GCA_907169655.1 Acomys percivali | reverse complement strand
AATAGCTGTGCACCCAATCTCTGATGCATAAGTCTTCTTGGAGGGCTTCAGATTCAAGCTCTAACGCCATTTTTAATTTACTCAAGATATTACTCTGGTCTTTGACTCAAGTTTTAATCCTGCTGAGATATATGTATATACGCCTGTTTCTTGATCCCTCTCAATAAAAATGTGGGCATGAAGAGGGGAAATGGGAAAAAGACAAGGGGGAGTTTACCTGGGAACGTGGGTAACACAGAGTGAAGAAAAAGGAATAACTAACACCAAGGATGATTGGGAAAGTGGTAGGGAAACCGATGACATTAGAAGAGTACTTTTAACGCAGTTATTCCATATGGAGGGCTAATGCTTACCAAACAGCCATAAAATATATCACAAAAACTCAGTACCAGGAAGGAGACATCGCCCTCATGTTGTTGGTCAGAGGGGTTCACGAGACCCCAACACAACATAGGTGACTACCATTGCTTTTGGATGCCTGCCAGAATATGAAGGCAGGATCCCATTACTTAACATATCACATTATTCAGTCACAAAACTTGAAGACATCAAGCTGTTATTGACCTTGACGCCTCCTCTCTAAGGGTTAGCTCTCATAATGTTGGAATGCGTTATCGAATTTACTAGTGGAAAACAGTTATCCACAGTCTAACCAAGCTGTAATGCCTGAGGACCTGAACTACAGGACAGGCGTGAGATCCTCAGCAGTGAAATAGTGGCACCTGCATCTAGGTGGCAACCAACAGCCATATAATTGGCTCTACTACTGTAAAACTAACCAAGAACCCACTATTTGAGAGGTCACAGGATCGGGAGAACCTACTGCTATCATATTACTAAAGCAATTGTTTCCAATTTCCTTTTAAGTACATATCTTTACACTCAAAGATATGTACAACTCTCAATTATCATCAAAGAAGTTTCTTTTCGCAGGCGACAAGGAGTATTAGAGAGATCCACAACCGGCCAAATTGCATAGAAAACATGAAGTTGGGTTGTCCAGCCCCAAACAGGACATCTTTGGCAGCATACCTATATCTAGGGCTCAGGGAAAATTACAGAAAAGGAAGTCGAAAGACTATAAAAGCCAGGGTCCTGGACAACTGCTGTATGACAGGTTTTTATATGAACAGGATAGGGATGTTGCCTGCCCCCCATGAACTCCCAAAATATGGCTGTCTGCTGAAGATCTGAAAACACCACTCAAATAGAAATGTCACCATGGATAAAAAAAAAAATATCCCAAGGCTCTACCCCTATATGAAGAACTATGGGTCGTCAATGGTCGCTGAGAGAGCGAGAACCAGGGACAAGACCTGGACTCCTAATGAAAATAAGAACAATGAATTGGACTAAGCAAGCTGTGTGTGTGTGTGTGTGTGTGTGTGTGTGTGTGTGTAAGAGAAATAATATATATCACAGAATAAATCATGAATTAGAGGCAAGGTGTTTGGGGGACATGGGAAGAAGAGTACAGAAAATATATAAATATGTCATGGTTGCAATAAAATCTTGGAATAAAAAATGAAACATCTATGGACATAGCCCATTCTGAGATCCTTTCAAATCCCTAAAGTGAATTATTTTAAAACCAAAGGCATACCTTCTTTATCTCCTTTGGATGCATTTTTTTTTTTTCAGTTTAAATATTACAAGGGTAAAATATGTATATTGATCTTTTTCAAGAGACTTTTTAAAAGCAGCATTAATAGTTAGGCCATGTCCTGGACGATTCTTCCTGGCAGATGTTTACATATGGAAAGACAACTAAATGAAGATATCAATAAGCCTTCTATCAACTTCCCTATTGGAGGTTGTGGTCACATGATAATTTCCAGGAATGAACTTCAAGCAGAAATCTGTAAAATGAGGCCAGCAGGAATTTACATGGGTAACTCAAACTATGATGATGAATTTAATAAATGATTTCTTACACTTATGGTCATCTTATTCTTGTACTAATTTAAACATAGGACCCATATTCTTCTGCACAGTATGTGATGTTTTAAGCTGTAAGATTTTATAAGATGCAACATCACCAGAGCTGTCACCCCAGTGGCAAATCCTGAGGCCACTGCTTGGCAGGCTACTGAAGAACCTGCTGGGAGGGCTTACAAAGGTTTTGATCTTACCTTCTGTCCTAGGAAATTGTATTTTATTAATCACGGAATGGGGATCCTGATTGTTAACATCATGCTGTTAGCAAACTCCTGAGGTTTTGAGACTCTTTGTTGTGCAAGTTGCTTGACATGAGGAGGAAAGGAAAGGAGAAGAGCCGAAACGTGGGCTGGAGAGACGCTCAGCATTTTGAGCACTTGCTGTACAATCAGGAGGGTGGAGCTCAGATCCCAGCCCTCACATAGCAAAGTAGGTGTCATTTGTACACCCGGAACCACAGCTCCAAGGTAAAGCAAAGACTGGGGGACTGCTTGCTTCAAGCCTAGCTGAGAAAATAGGAACTGTTATTTTTGGGAACTATCTTGCCTCAGAGGAATATGAAGAATGTGATAGGGGAGAACAGTGACAACCTCTTCCAGTTTCCACACATGCACAGATTCCATAGATCGCACAGGTGCATCACACTCACACACACATACACACACACACACACACACACACACACAAACACACGCGACGGGGGAGTAGATGATAAAAGCATAGCCAGGTGCTGTGTCAAATCTTTAACTTTCATTGTCAAAAGATTGTGGACAACCAGCCATGGTATGTGGGAGCTTGGGTAGCTGTGACAACTCTTACCACGTGACCTTGGATGAGGGCTTAACTTTTCTGGGTATAAGTTTCTCTGCCTATAGGAAGAGGGTTTAGACAAGAGACTGATTCCCACTTTCTTTTGTCATGTGACAGTGTCCAAGGAGCTTCTGGGGTTAGTGCAGGTCCAAGGCCTGAGGTACAGTTGATCAGATCAGTCCACTCTAGGGCCCCTCAAGTCCAGTACTCACCTCTGATTTGTTTACAGTGTCAAATAGGATTGAGTCTGAGGAAAGCCTCTAGTGGCAACATTCTGGACATGATATCTCCCCGGATCATCCTGGCTCCACTGCTCAGTGGTTTTGTACAAATAGCCATGAAAGAGATAATTACCCCAGAAGAGGGACACTTGAAAGAGATGGTTGATAACCCAATCAGGCCTTCAGTCTTGGAACAGTCAATAGCCTCTCCATCTGAATGACTTTCAGCAATGCTTTTCCATTGATTCACGTGGCTACCAGAATGAACGGCTAAGGCTGAGGAAACAAGTCTACCGTCATGGCTAGACTTCTATAATTGTTACCCACTACGTATCAAGCCATGCATCTGTTGCCAGCCCACGCAGACCACTAGTCATGACTCCTCGACACTGACCTCTCATATCTCATAACGCATAGCTGCTGTAGCACCCAGAGATGGACAGCTTTGGGAGATGGAATGCTCTCCTACCGATTCTTGATTTTTACTCCTTGGAACCGTTTCTCACCCCATCCATCTCTCTCAGGAAGAAGGTGTCGCACATAAGCCTGAGTTTTCACTGTATCTGACGATAATCATAAATAAGAACGATGATTAATGAATGTAATTTCCTCTCTGTGTCAGATTTTCTTCCTTATCCTGGGGACTCAGTTACATTGTACTCAAATAATAACCGGGCACATGATCACTTCTCCTTGAATCTATCCTTCTCTGCCATCAGACTGAGTGCAATCTGATGGATGGATGACTGGATGGAGAGATGGATGGATGGATGGATGGATGGAGAGATGGATGGATGGAACGTGCATGTTTCCCCCCATTCTCTCTGTTCCTATAGGTACTTGTCTCTAAATCGAGACTATGACAGTTGATTTAGTCCCTAGGCTGTGATTTCACCAAAACAAAAGGCCCCGATGTAGGCCAAGGTGCCGACTACCAATTACATACTTGGGACCTCAGAGAGGCCTTTGAACTTCCAGAATCAACAGCTGCTACCAGTGTTGATGGTGTGTTCAGTAGCTGAACTTCTTGCTTTCTGTGTACATCTCAGGACCCCTCTCTTCAGAGGCCGTGGCTCGACACTGTTTCTCACGTGTCTCATTTATTAGTAATTTTGCTGATCGACAGTTTCTATAAACACAAACAAAGTGTTCTGTAGTTTTCCCCCTCTCCCCACTCTCTCATCACTCCTCCATACTTGTCAGCTTGCCCCATGCCCATCAACCCCTTGCCATGATCATGATCATGACTTTTGGTTCCATTTTGTGACCCACTTAATTTAGCCAGGGCTCTCTATGGGACCATCTGATTGGAAAAGTCTAGTTCTCTCAAGCTACCTTGGTGCTCAAGGCTCTTAAAACCCTGAGCTCCATAAGATGCTTTTTTTTTTGAGCAGGCCTCAGTCACTTTCATTGGAAGATTTTCTTTCTGGAAGAATCAAAGCATAGATGGAAACAGGGAGACCACAGTACTGAAAACGTTTTACCAGCATAGTAGCTGTCATTGTGAAGGGGGTTAAGGTTAACAATTTTAAAATTATTTTAACTCAAAAGCAGTATTTCAATTCTTATTCTGAATTGGTAGCAGTGTGATTTTGGGCAAGTTCCCTTTGATGTGTAAAACACAGTGTGTGTGTGTGTGTGTGTGTGTGTGTGTGTGTGTCTGTGTGTGTGTCTGTGTGTATGCATGAGTGCATGTGCATCCCAAGCCAAGCACAGTCCCAGGCTGATGCTCTTTAAAAATTGTAAGAGTTATTTATTTTATGTAGATGGCTGTTTTGCCTGAATATATGTCTATGTTTGCCTGGTGAGGGAGGTCAAAAGAGGTTGTTGAATCCTCTTTTTTTTTTTGCCTTTGTGGGTAGATTATTAATTTTTTATTAATTTATTCATATTACATCTCAGTTGTTAGCCCATCCCTTGTATCCTCCCATTCCTCCCTTCCTCCCGCTTCCCCCCCCTGCTCCCCTCCCCTATGTCTGTGACTGAGGGGGACCTCCTCTCCCTGTATATGCTCATAGGGTATCAAGTCTCCTCTTGGTGACCTATTATCCTTCCTCTGAGTGCCACCAGGCATCTCTATCCAAGGGACATGGTCAAATATGGGGCACCAGAGTTTGTGTGAAAGTCAGATCTCCTTCTCCACTCAATGTTGGAGAATGTCTGAATCCTCTTAAAGTAGATTTACTGATGGTTGTGAGCCACCAGATGCATGGTGGGAACCAAATCGGGTCCTCTGTAAGAGCAGTTACATTTTCCTAACTACTGCATCATGTCTATGCCTGCCTATGTCACCTTTATTTCTCTTCTCATTTCCCCCTTCAATGTGAATTCCTGCTATGTCTGTCAAGGAGTGGTTTGTTGACTACCCACACACCTCTGTTTTGAATAAGGTTGCATACTTGTCAAAGTCTGATTTCCTTAATTAGTGTATAACCAGAGAGATGGAAAGTGAAGGGCATGGGCGGCATCTTCTAGTCAGCTACTCTACATGTGGAGTGGGATGATCATGAAAAGGGGGGGGAGTTGCAAAAAGATTTAAAAATTAAATCAGCTTAGTGGCATAACCTAGGAAATAACGGGACTCTCAGAGGACATGAATTTACATCAAAGGTAATCTCGGAAATGGAGACATGAAGAACGCAGGCACACAGCTTTGTGACTTCAAAATGAAGTGTTATTCAGGCACTGACAAAAAGCTGTCTATAAAATCCTGCTTTGAAATCAATGTAAGAACATTGGAGTACATGCATTGGATGGTTTTCTGTGCCATGTGGATGGATTTAGATGAGAATGAGTCTCTCTTCCTTCTCTACCCCGCGTTACAATCTAAGGAAATGTACTACCCAGGAGATCCACATGGCAACACAAGGTGGGAGTTCCCACAGCTCTTCCGACGTGGTCTGTGGTGTACCCACACTGAGTGGTTGGCTCTGTCTGCACTTCCACTTCTTCTTTTACTTTTTTTTTCTCTAACAATGCTAATGAAAATTTCACTTCTGAGTCCATACTGCATTTTTCTTTTAACTTTTAGTGTTTTGCATATAGACACCTTAATGGCTTTTTGGCAAAGACACTCATGGGTATTCCTGGATTGGTTTTTAGCACAAGCAGCTGATTGTTGATGAAATTAGTGGGTCACTGAAGTTACTTTTTGAAGTCTCGTTGCTTGTGTGTCTTTGTATTCTGAGATCTCTTTCTTCCTCTGATTTTTTTATATGTATTTTCTTTAAATAAATAACATATTTTTAGGAGGATAGAGCACTTGCTCAATGGTTAAGAGCACTTGCTGTTCTTGTAGAAACTCCAGGTTCCATTGCCAAAACCCAAATCAATGGACTCCCAATTACCTAACACTCCAGTGGCAAGGATTCTGATGGTCTTTTCTGATGTCCACAAGTTCCTTTGTGCCCATGGTGTATATATGTACACTATTCCTTCACACATACACACTTAAAAATTCTTTAAAAATAGTCACTGAAAAGCACACACAGACACACATACACACACATACACTATATTTTGGTTATTTTCAACCTCCACAATCCCCTCACATTCCCCTCTCACTTTCTTCTTCATACCAACAAATCCAAATCTCCTACTTTCATATAAGAACAAAAAACGAAAAACAAAACAAAACAAAAAACCAAACTAAACCAATCAAACAAACAAACTCCACCACCGCCAAACCACTAAGACTGTAAGTTGAGCATAAACTAAAGAAGCTCACAACCAAGAAGACAGCTCTGCAGAAGACCCAAATGGAATATTACACACACAGAAGGGGGAAAGAGAGCGTGTAACACAGGAGCACAATAAAGAACACATTTCATGGGATGAAACGGATAGAAGTGGTCCGATTAAGAAGGTCATCCATCATATTCAACACAGTGCATCAGCAAAGCCTGACACTAAAACGAGTCAAAGAAAAGTTATTTTTCAGAAAGCATGGAGGAAAAGTGAACATGAAGTCCAGTGTGTGGGGAGACAGTGCCACACATGTGTGGAATCACGTGTATTTCTAATATTAACTTGAAACAACAAGGAAATAACCAAAAATTTACAGGAATTAGTATCCCTCTTTCAATAATTATCTTAAATATAAATGCCCTTAGCTTATCAGTTAAGTGACTAAGAACAAGTTGACTGGGCTAAAGACAGTTGTTTGTGGTCGTCTAGAAACATACTCCACTGGAAAAGTTACCCAAAGACTGTTCCTGAAAATATGCATGACCTGATTGTTCGTATTTTCCTGAATTTCTTCCAGTGATTTCTTCATTTCCTCTCTATAGGCCTCTGTCATGGCCTCTCTATGGTCCTCAGTCAGCTTAGCTGTATCTTCTTGTATTTGTTAATGGATTATTTTAGTTTTCTCCATTATCATCTTCATTATGAAAGATTTGAGGTCATTTTCTTGTGTTTCAGTTGTGTTTGAGTTTCCAGGGCTGATTGCTTTGGGATAACTGGGTTCTGGAGATGTCATATTGGCTTTTGTTTTTTGTGTTTTTACACTGACCTTCACTCATCTTGCTGTCTCTGGTCTTGGGTTATAATTTCTGGTGTCCTTCACTGGCTGTTGAGAGCAGCTAGTATGTAAGTGGCTATAGGCTGAGATGCTTTACCTGTGGGAATCAGGGAACCCTTCTGACAATTAGGCAGGTGACCTGAGTTCAGATCTGAGAACTCTCCGTGGATTGGTAGGGTGACCCCATGTTCCACACTGTGGGGTCTCATCTGGGCTAGAAGGTCCAGATACTGGTGCCTCATGGCCCACTGCTTGGTCAGAGACAGAAAGCAAGAGTGTTGAGAACCTGCACGCATGTGGCTAAGGTTTGGGGATCTCTTCTTCACCTGTGTCTGTGCTTGCTTGGACCCGGTAACTCTCCATGGATTGGCCTGGTGACCTGCAGATCCCCCCATGCTCCATACCTTGGGGTCTCCCATGGCCTAGCAGACCCAGACACTGGTGCCCTGCATCCCACAGTTTAGTCTGAGATACAGAGTCCTAGATGTAGAGCACAGAAGCAGCTCGCAGGCAGGCATCCAGACTTTGAGGCCTAGGCACACACATGCAGGGATCCAGGGACTCCTCCATGGACCAGCTGAGGGGCCCAAGACTGGACCCATCTGTGCTCTATACAGTGTGGAACCCCTCTCACCCAGGTTACTACAGCTCTGGTGCTCTGTAGCTCCCAACCTCGCCTGAGGTCCTGCAGATCAGCCACAGTGCGTAATTGGCACCGCCATATTAGATTCCTCTAGTGTACTTTCTTATACAACTCAGTACCACCTGCCCAGTGGTACCACCATGTACAATGAATGGTTAGAGCTCTCACACATCTTCATTAATCATGAAAATAGCTCACAGACATTCCAATAGGCCAATCAATGATTAATCAATAAAATAGCTTATAGATGTTCGCACAGGCCATTCTGGTAGGGACATTTTTTTCAATTGAATTTCCTTCATTCAAATGAGTATAGCTTGCATCAAATTGGCAAAAATCTAACCAAGATACACACACAAACACACACACACATACACACACACACACACACACACACACGTGTCTCTCTAAAGGGTGCAGAATACATATTATCATAGTCCAAAGAGCATTTGCTAAAAGAATATTGATAGGCTATAAAAAAAAGTCTTATCAAGTAAACATAATCTTAATAACTGGTTCTGTCTTATCAGGCCATCAGTGAATTGACGCTAGAGATCAACAGTGAGGAAAAACAATAGAAACTACATAAATACACAGGGCTGAATGAACTAGTGGGGAAACTAAGGAGGGAATTTGGAAATTCCTAGATCTACTAGAAATGAAATAATGGCTTGCCAGACACTTTGGGATGCTGCAATACAATTTTTAAAGGAGAATTCATAGCTGCAAGAGTACCCACATTAACAATTAAGAAAAGGCTCAAGTACATAACCTAAGAATACATCTCAAAAACAAGAACAATACAAGCTCAAGAGTAGTGGAAAGCAAAAAGTAATAACGATCAGGACAGAACTTCATAAAGATAAAAGATGACTTATGGAATCAATAAATTAGAGTTGGATCTCTGAAAAATAAGCAGGTTTGGAAAAGCCCTTAAACATGCTCCCCCAAAGGAGAGGGAAAACTTTAATAAAATTGGAGATGGGAAGTGGGTGGCTACTACACATCCCAGTGTATTTCAGAGTCACCAGGAAGTGCTTTGAGAACATATCGGAAAACAGGGATGGAAAGTGAGCGTGAGGAAGGGCAATGTGTGGGCGTCATGACATGTATGTGTTCAATCACCATCATGAAGCCACTACTCTCCATGCTAACTAGTAATAAAACAATAAAGAGAAGATTGGTACAGGCATGGAGCCATGGCTTGCTCCACTGGGAAAGCTGAGGTAAGCAGACCACCTTCTGAACTGGTCCTTGTGAGGGGAGGAGGGCTTGGGGACAAGGGGAGCAGTGCACACAAAGTTGCACAGAATGTAAGTAGCAGGCACTTAGGACCACAGGCTGTGCCCACTGTTCATCCTTTTCTTTGTTGAGAATGGAGCCACTCTTTCCTCCCAGCCCACTCCTTGCCAAGCAGAGGTAAGTGATGGAGGAAAAGCGGCATCGCAGGCCTGTGGTGGCATCAAATGCGGTTTCAAGTCTGGCGTATCAGACATTGGAATAGCAATGCCAGCTTGGCTTTGGCTGCTACTGACTACGGAGAAGCGTAAGAGGCCTCTGATTTGGATAAGGAATGCATGGAGTTCAGTATGGTCCATCTAGGACTCAGCTTAGGCAATTTATATGCTGTGCTCAATGTTTCTCTATCTGCGCAATCAAATAATAAGCTTATTTGAGAGAGGGTCATGCCTACGTTTTTACATCTCAGTGCCCTATTTCTTAGGTTTAAAGGACTGCATCCCAACAATAAAGATGTTTTAGTTGATATTTTTCTTTTTTTCTTTTCTTTTTATAGGATGTATCTATAAGTGGAAGATTTGAGCAGAGGACAAAGCAAAAATGGTCAACTCTGTGAGCAATAGCACCTATTTCATTTTTCCATAGTTGACACAGCTGTTTCTGAAAATGACCCACTTATTTCTCAGGAGAAAAATATAAAAAGACTGGTTGTAGGGATTTGATTTTTACAAAGTCCTCATTTGGGAGACGGTCAGGCAGCAGGCAGATCTGTCTTTAACCACTAGACGATTTTAAATGGGAAAAGAACAATCCTTCATGAACAACAGCCATGATGCTGCCCTCTCCCCAGAAGCGCCATTGTGCCTAATTCTTAGACATCAATTTGTACCAGTCGTTCGTATCATTTAAGCCACCTGAGCATTGGACTCTACCATTGATGAGCATAGAGAAGCATTAAACGGCCCAGCTTTGGAATTAGGCTTCCTGGAATACAACATGTTCTGTCCAGGACTTTAGACAAATTATATATGGTACATTTAACTGTCTGTATAATTGAATAACAAAGCTCCTTTGGGTTGTTGCGCATATAATTCTCATCACAGTGCCCAGTGCAGGCTCTCCATAATGGTCACTATGAGCTGCATTGGTTCTTGCTGTCATTACAGGCAGATGCTCCAGAGCCAAAGTGCCAACTAGTCTACACATCTACGATGTCATTGTACTGGAAGCCGTTAGCCCTTTGTTCTTCATCCCACACTAACAGGTCCAAAATGCAGTCCAATGCAGCTTCATCTCATATTTCTGGTCTGCTCTACGCATGCTTTCAGTGCCCCACATTTCTTTCTCTCATATACTCATCCTTGCTAAGGAAGGAAGGAAGGTTGCAGCTATCAAAGATTGCCAACTCTCATTTTTATTATGCCATCTCCTGACACTAGTTACTTATGTTATTATCTTTGTGAACACCATGACCAATGTTTCCAAGTCCCCTCTAATGATCTAAATCTTTTAGTTAAAAATATCATTTCATGATTCCTAGTTTACTGGAATGCGATTTGGATGGCTATTGAGGTAATACGCTAGTATAAATTTTTTTTTCTGTTATCTTTTCTGAAAGTCATGAGTCAAATGGCATATCCTTAATCAAAATGCAGTAGAGGACTCAGTGTTTTTAAAAAATGGTGGGGGCCGTTGATGACATCCATGACCCATAATAACAACCAACAAGGCACAGTAACCCCAAGAATGCAGTAATTGTACTCATGTATTGGCAGTACCAGCTCTAATTGGACTAACGACCTGCTCATTGAGAGGGAAATCATGCCTGACACTAGAAACCTAGCCACCTATGCAGTACTAGTGACGTCATGGATCTTGAAGGAGAACCTATAACTGCTGCTTTACTACACCAGCATCGTCCCTAACTACACTCTAAATACTAATTCATCTTTAGACCCACAGAGAAGCAGAGTCCTCACCCCCGCCCCCCATCAAGGACCTTCTTTGCAACAAACAGAAAACCACAACTAAGCAAAAGGCAGAGGGGTGGAGGCCAGTCCGAATTGATAAGTCTACAAAATGGCACCTGCACTCCAGGCTTAGAGAACATTGTGGAAGAGTGTCAGAAAGATCATAAGAGCCAGAGGACCATGGCATTCTAGTCAAGATTGTGTCTCCTAGTAATGTCAGATGGTACACAGGTAAAGTCTCACCAACATGACTGCTCAGTGTGGATGGCAGTGATAGACATGCCAACGTGGCCAGGAAAAAACCACAAGGCCTCAACCCTGAACAAAGAATGAAGACAACTAAGGAATGGTCAGAGTGGGAGAAGCACTCTTCCTCAGAGAAGAGCATACCAATAGGTTACCCAATCCCAAATGGTCAGCCATAAAAACACATATGCAAGTAATGCTATACAGACTGAGCAAGGTATATCTAGAAAAAAATATATGTATATGTACACACACACACACATATGCATGTAACAATACTTAATAAAATATGTCATGGATTTGAAAGAGAGAAAGAAGGGGGTACATGAAAGGTTTTGAAGAGATGAAAGGGAAGAAAAATTATGTAATTATATTATGATATCCAAAATAAAAGAAAATTGTGGGTTTATAGGACTTGGGAGTAGCCACACTGGTACTGACCTGAAGATCCCTCCATAGTGTCTGGCTTTCATAGTGCTGGAAGGTGAGGGTGCCATGCAGTCTGCTGGAGGAGAAAAGTCACTAACTCTGAACACTGCAACAATGGCCAACCTGACAGAGTATACCCATGTGCAGACACAGTAAAATTATTATTTAATTTAACTATATAATTTAATTATAACTTATAATCTATAAATTTATAACTTATAAATTATAACTTATAATTTGACTTAACTATATAAGTACATATTTAAAGGTTTGTTTCAGGTTGAAAGATGCTTTTTGTGAACTGTGATGAGGCTGGAAGTCATGATGGTTCTCCAGGTCTTTTGCAAATGTCTTAAAGTTTAATACCTCATTAGTGGCATGTAATAAGCCTTGCAATCAAGGCAGTGACTAGAAAGTATTCCATGTTGATTTCAAGGTGGTGATTTTCAAAGTAATTTCTGACTTCTCCTACTGTGCATAAAATCAGACACTATGTCCCCAAATAACCTTTCATTTAATACAGGAAAGAGTAGAGCCCAGTGGACCTCCTTGCTGTGGCATTTTGCTGCCTTCTACTCATTGTTCTGAGATAAGAATGCCTTGATTACACTCAGGATGGCAGTCCAGTTCCTAATAGTTTGCGGTCACTACAGCTTCAAGTACTCAACATGATTTGTAGGGACTCTGAACGTTTAACAGGACAATTCCTTGAGTTGAGGTTAATGATAATTTTTTTTTCATTTTCCTTCATAAAGAAAAAATAATAGAGACAGTGTTTCAGATTATAGAGACTATATCCTTGTTTCACTACTACTGATATTATCACTTCAGATGTGCCCTGGTATCTATTCCTCAACTACCCACACTCACTCATCAACTGCATCTGCCCTTACCTACAGTGAGTGCTAGCTGCAGGAAAGTGTTTCTCTGCACAGACTGGTCTCATTGTGAATTTATGACCTGAAAATTCTGGGAACATTTGTGAACATTTGGTAGTGTAATGCCTTAGACCTCAGGCTCTGGCTAGATCATGAATCTTGAGTTTACCTCCTGAGTCTGGTACTGAAGAGCCAGATGACTGAGATAGTAGCATAATTTCTTTATGTTTCAGTTCCCTGCATTGTAAACTACAATTATAATTAGAAATTTTATGAGGGAAGGAGTAAAATTGTCTTTGTTTGAAGATGGTATTATTGCTTATGCCCAAAATTTGAAATAAAAATAAGAAAAATAATGTCCCCAGACTATTGTGATTGAGGAAAGGTGGCTTTAACACAGGGTAATTAATCTTATATATTAAAATTGTTTCCCTACTTATCCTCAAATAATCAAGTGGGATTTGAAACTAGACTACAACACCATTTCCATTAACACCAAGATGGAGGAAAAGTAGAAATGTGCTGAAAGCAAAGAAGTAAATGTGCTTGTGCAAAGGGCATGCTTACGGCCAAGTTCTTCCCAACACCTTGTCTAGAGTTAGTTCAGTACCAGCCCAAGTCACAGTGAATTATTTTCTGAGTCTAACAAACTGACTATAAAGTTGACATGAACGACACAGAGGAAATGGTACTAAAGGGGAAATCTAAGGCCAGAGGATAGATGACAACATAATCCTGCTTTAAGATTCACTTCCACTATAATAATTAGGGCAGTGTAGCGGAAGAAAAGATAAACTGACTCTTGGAACAAATAATAGAAACCAGAAATAGAGGTACATAAATACATACAATTGATTTTTTGTTCTAGAAGGAATCTCACCATATTGCCTTAAGCTGACCTTGAACTCATGAACTCAAGTACCATCCTGCCTCATCCCCTAGAGAAAGAAGCTGGTACTACAAGTGTGCACTGCCATATCCAGCTTAGTCAATTAACCTTTAATGATGAGTCGGGCTACACCCCAGCACAGACACTGCCTCCTCAACAAATGGAGTAGGAACGACTGAAAGTCCACACATACACAAAGGAATCTAGTCAGTCCTTGGGTGAAAACAGATCGCTGGTGTAAATATCACATGCGAAGCCATGAATGTTGCAGGAGATAGCAGAGGAGACAGCGTAGATGACCCTGGGTACAGCGACGACTTCTAGATGCTATGCGAAAAGCATAGTCTATGCAAGAAATAATCGGAAAGCAGTAATTCATTAATGATTTGTAAGCTTTGGGGCCCAAGTAGACAGCTCTTTCAGTAAAGCGCTTCCCGTGCCAGCAGGAGAACATGAATTCGACCCACATTGTCCCATAAAAAGCCAAGCATGGAAGTGTGTGTTTGTCCTCTCAGCACAGAGAGGGGGAGAAGGGCAGATTTCTGGGGCATGTGAAGAGCTCAGACTAGCCTGAAAACCAAGTGCCAGATCTCAGTGGGAAACCATGTTTCAAAAACAGTGAACAGCTTCTGAGGAATGACACTTGGGGTTGACATTTGCCCTTCACTGTCATGCTCACATACATGCACCTGCACATGAAAATAGAAAATTCTGCTATAGGAGGAGTAATGAGATTGTGAAAAGATAACCAATCAGCAAAGAGGCAATAACCATAAGATGGAGGAATAGAAATTCTGATTCTACATAAAATTTCACCAAAAGAGATGTACTTTCTTTACACACACACACACACACACACACACACACACACACACACACACACATACACACACACAGAGGCACTATTGTTATCAGTCATGATGTGACACAACCAAGAAGACCCTCACCAGATCCTGTGCAGGCTACTTGGTCTCTCAGGCTCCAAAACAAAGAATTAAACACACTGGAATTAAATAAACTTCTTTTCTTTTTGAAGTTAGCCTGCCTCTGGTATTTCATTATCGTAGAGAAAAATGGACTGACACACTCAGGATGTGGAGTGTATCTAAGTCTTCATCATGAGTAGACGGAAAAAGAAGTGAAGGTAAATATTTCCATCAATAAAAGCTTAAAAAGACAGAAGATGTTGCTTGTGAGAACACGGGTGAACCGTGCAAGCATTCTGCTGGGTAAAGAAAGCTGGGCACTGAACAGAAAGTGTCCTATGCATGAAGTTAAATCAAACTGACAGAATAAAGAGTAGATAACGGTAACATTGAAATGGCAGTTGAAAGGCTTGAAGTATTAAACATCTGTATCTACATATTCTTCCCTATGTTAGTGACAATTAGCAAGCATACTCTACATTACACAATGGCTGCACAGTGCGTTGCAAATGTTCTCACAACAAATATTTTTTTTTTAAGACTCTGCAGTGATTAATCTGTCAACTAGCTTAAAGTAAAATAAACTCAACCAAGTATTTTTTGTTGTTCTACATTCTTCTAAAAAAAAAGAACCAGATCACTTTGTGTCTTGTAAATTCTACATGATTATAAATAGTCAATTTACAATAAGTATTTTTTAAAGTAAATAAAATGTAGGCTCAGAAAGAAATATTTTCAAAGACAGATTAGACAAAGCAAAGCTTTTGAAAAATTCACAAAGAACTCTTAAGAGTAGAAAAGGAAGACAATTTCTCTGTTAAAATAAGCCTTTTCTATTAGAACTAATATAGTATAGAGTAATGCTGAAGTACACTAACGTGCAGACAAACTTAGCAACATTTCCATACACCAATACCAAGATTTCTAGAAAAGAAATTATGAAAGTGCTTCCATCTTCAACACCTCCAACTAAACAAAATACCCAGGAATAAATCCAAAGAACTTAAAAACAGTCCCTACAGTGAAAACTCACAAAGCTGTGAGAAAAGAAATCAAAGGGGACGTAAAGAGCTGAAAATCACTTTCATGGTCAAGGAATAAAGAGATTGACACTGCTTAAGTATTTATTCTAATTTTCTAGAGATGTCTCAGTGGCTAAGAGTGCTTGCTGTTCTTGAAAAAAGACCTAGGTTTGATTCCAAGCACTCACATGACAGCTCATGACCTCCTCTAATTCCAGTTCCTGAGGATCCAACACTTTCTTCTGCGGGCACCAGGCACACATGTGGTGCATATACATATAAGCAGGCGAACACTCACACATGCAAAGAGTAAAGATAAATAAATGAAAAACATTTTTAAAGTGCCCCAAAAAGAAGAACTCAACCTAAATGAAACAAAAACCTCAGACTGTATCAAAAAGTGATATAAGAAAACACAGAGGGAGACAGAGACAACAATTTCTTTGTAGATGAGACACTAAAATCTCAAGAAATAAAGGTAATAATAATAATAATAATAATAATAATAATAATAATAATAATGTTATAGCAAAATAAAAAAGCTTCTGCACAGGAAACAACACGGTGACAATATAACTCACGTGAAGAGAAAAACTGCATCATGTGCATATGATTTGGAATTAGTATTCAGAACACACAAAGACCTTATAGAATTAACAACAAATATGATCCCATCAAACACTGAACAAAGTCTACGGGTAGATGCTTTTCAAAGCAAGCTGTTTTCATGACCAACAGATTTATGAAAAAGTCACTGTGTGTTTTGGTTTGGGTGTGAAGTGACCCCCAGAGGCTCCAGTGTAGATTCGCTAGTAGCTTCATTGGCAGCTAAGTGGATTATGACATCGACAAACTCATTGATGGGGGAAGAACTGCAGCTGGCTGGAAGGCATCTGTGCTCTCCTGCCTGTGTCAACAGGTCCAGCTACTCACAGCAGACTTGCTAACTTGGTAAAGCCTGGCTGGTGCTGTGTGAGAAAGTCTATATTCAGAAGTCTTTGAACTTCTCCCTGTTAGCCACAGTTATTTGATATGGACACAGACCCAGTAGAAACCTACTCAGGCCATTCCTCATGTACAGTTAATTCCCCTGGAGCCAGCCGACCTTACCAGCTGCAGTGCGGAATCTGGGGGAGCACTGTCAGAACTCTTTTGTTTTCTCTTGTTCTAGCTGGCAAATCACTGACATATTAATGAAAGGCTTTATCTTTCACATAAAACACCCATCTCCATAGCTCTGAGGATGCGATGCGGGTAGTAAGAAAACAGAAACACACTGCAAAGACTCCTGGGAAAGAAGAAGAAGAAGAAGAAGAAGAAGAAGAAGAAGAAGAAGAAGAAGAAGAAGAAGAAGAAGAAGAAGAAGAAGAAGAAGAAGAAGGAAGCATGATGTTACACTAGAGTGTCACTCCATGCTTGCTTGTCAGAACTGGAGGCAGCTTCCTTGATAATCCACTTTCCTCAGTAGTCATAAAGTATGTGTTGGCCAGCCTCAGTGGAACACCTAGGGTTGGTTCCCTTAATAGTTCGTGCAAACAGACAAGATGGAAACAAGCCAATACTTGTTAACCCATCTCTGCAAAATCCATGCTTCAAACATTTCCATCCTATGTAGTCATCCATCAGGGAGACTATCTTAAGTACAAACTCTCAGTAAATATTCAAGCAATTTTCTTTGGAGTCATTCAGAACTCTCTGAATGTGCAGGTCTGGGCTAAAATAGAAATTAATTGAGCCATACAGTCAGAATAGCCCATTACCTCTGTGGGGTCTAAAACTTGGGGTATCAGAATCACAGCACACATGTTTTCTGAAGTATTTATACACACAGGGACATTCCATGAAAATGAGGACTGAGCAGTCGAGCCAGAGCTAGACAAGCTCTCTGCTCACCAGTAAGACTCTTTGAGATAATCAGTTTTGCATGGAAAAACACAATCTGACTACAATCTACCCCAAGGCCAAGGGGCTCAGACTGTGTCCCTGATGGTATCCCAGCTGGAATGGTGACGTCTGTCAGAAACCAGAAACTCATTCCCAATGAGGCTGGCTGGCTCCATCTGACTCCATCATCGTCAGCTTTGATAATTCCTGAGGTGGAGAGACATGGTTATCACCATCACCAGACCCACTTTGGTACCATGTTGGCACCATGAAGCACCCATGCTGGTACTTCACCCGTCATGAGGCACAGCCCTCCTGTGAAACTGGAGGCCAATGGTGCAGGGTTCGGTTGCAAACAAACTCTCTGCGTGTAGGAAATAAAAGCGGCATCTGAGATTGTCTGCTTGAGACCTTATGTTGCCTCAGTGAATCATGAAGGCATACTGGGACAGTCAGCTGAGACAGCAGAAACACAACTGTCCCCACAGCTCTGAGCATCAGAGATGGAACTCAGCTTTGTAGAGTCTAGGATCTCCATGTGCAATGCAGTCCATAGGAATATCTGTGATTAATTTGTTAAGAACCTAAGATTTCTGCCAAAGTTATAAGTTAATAACTGTTGGCCTTTGTTAAATGTCTTGCATAAACCTATTTAGGATAGATTTGAGTGAATTTTACCTTATAGGTGTTTTTTCTAAATTAAAGCCATCTTAATTTGCGGTTTCTATGAAAAAGTTAACCTCAACTATCAAGAACTGTATTTTTAATTAAAAAAGATTTTTTTTTTTTTGGTTTGTCAAGACAGAGTCTCTCTGGGTAGCCGTGGCTGTCCTAGAACTCTCTTTGTACACCAAGCCAGCCTCGAACTCGCAGAGATCTGCCTGCCTCTGCTTCCCAAGTGCTGGGATTAGAGGCGTGCGCCACCACTTTGGGCAAGAAATGTCTTGAGTGGTGTAACAATGGGGACACTCTCAAAGAAGTAGGACTAGTGTGTGTGTGTGTGTGTGTGTGTGTGTGTGTGTGTGTGTGTGTGTG
>OU015755.1:10716510-10729049 GCA_907169655.1 Acomys percivali | reverse complement strand
CAGGCAGGCAGATGACAGACAACAGCCTCTTCTCATACATAGGTAGAAGCAGAGATTCATTACAGGCCTATCTTTGTCCAGATATAAAACTGGAATTTTCTTTAAGTCTGTGATTATTTCTTTCCTGTGTTATCTGGGATTTTTTAGTATTAGTGTAAAGTCTATGAGAAAGCACACTGCTTATCTTAAAGCAAAGAAGACATTTTCAGCATTCTGAGGAAAAGAAGAGAATGAGAACATGAAAACAGATACTTCTTTTAAAAAGAAAGAACTGATTTCTGAGACAGGACCTTGCTCTGTAGCCCAGGCTGGCTTCTACCTTACAAAGTAGTGCTGGCCTCAAAATGTGCAGTCATCTGCCTGCCTCAGCCTGCTGAGTGCTGAGATTTCAAATGTGAGTCACCGTGCCCAGTAACACTTCTCTGCAATATGTAGTGTTAGGTGAACGGTCTGCTGAGATCCCTGGCAAGACAGAAGACAGAGGGCGGTTTCCTGCAGTTGGCAGAACATGTGATTTGGACAGGACTGGAGGAGGAAGACTCACCTTAAAAGATATGGGAAGCGGAATGACCTGACTGGGGAATCCTGGGCCTGAACAACCCATGGTGGCTCTGTGTGAGCCTGCAGAGGAGGTTAAGTTATGGTGACTGCGCCACAGGCTGGCCTTGCTCAGATTCTGTGTGTGAATAATTAAAGAGGGCTGAAGCGAACAGCTGTCCACCCACTGCTCTCTCTGCTCCTCCTGGAATTGCCCTCAAGGTTGTGCTTCCAAAGATGACATTGTCTGACATGTGTTAGGCTCTGTTGTGCTATTTATCCTCAAACCGAGTTACAGAAACAAAGAAATTTAAGATACACTAAGCTTCAAAAAGTCTTATCTGGGACTCTTGGTTAAATTTAATCAGAGATAGAGTAAACCAGGCTAAGAAGAGGCTTTTGTGATTTAGGGCCATCTATTTATAACTTGTGAGTCAACAAAGGAATCTACCTAAGGCTTCAGAGAGAAGATTCTAGGGAGCCTATCCCATGGAAATATTAACTGTACCGGGTAGGAACGTACATCCGAGTGTTAAAAATAAAGTCTTCTCAGTTATCACATGAGCCAAGGGCCGTTCAGTCTCTGGGGAACTGCGTACAGCACAGCAGCAATACAGTGTTTATAAGAAATATAGCTCATATCAGAAGTTAGATTCTTAATACTTTTGAAAGTATAAGGTGTACACAGGAAAAATATATATACAAACCACCTCTTACTACAGACACTATTATTGAGATTCCTTCATTTTCTACAAAATGGTAAACTTATAAACTAGTAATGTTTACACAGATAGTTAACACCATGGCTAAAGAATAGAACAGGGCCTCATCTGTGAGTCTACATTGATGGCAAATTCTTAACACTCTTCAGATCAGTAGTTACAGACTCAGATCGGCAGCACTGCCAGTCCTGCTTAAGAACAGAACACTGTATACATAATAAAGAAATAAATCTTAAAAAGAAAGAAAGAACGAAAGAAATTCTCTGCTGTCTAGAACGTAGTCCTCAGAAAGTGACTGCAGGGCTATCACACTGATGTGTGCACCCAGCTTCATCAAAGGGGCCATTAGACAGAAATGTGACTGCCCAATCTTAAGGCTCTTTTTTGTTTTTTTCCATTTTAAGTCCATAGACTTCAGCACTCTTTTGTGTTATTTTACTTTTTAAATAAGGTATTTACTGTTTATTGTTTTTTATTCTAGCTCACAGTAATTTCCAAGTATAGCCACGACTTAGCAATTCTTATTGAGCACCAACAATGACCTTTCAGCATCTGAACAAACTTCATCTGGTATCTTAGGTGCACTTCAACACTCTTTAGATATTTGTTCTTTTATATTTGTTAGTTGGCAATTTTTCAAGTTACTTTATAGAAATCATACTATTGGAAATTTTATAAGATAATAGTGTACTATTGATCTGCTATAATTATATATAAGTAGCAGCTAGTCATTTTATACTGTATTCAGTGCAGTCATAGACTAAGGATAATGCTGCTATCTATTTTGCAGATTTACTGAGACATAATCAATAAATAAAAATGTGTAGACACATATAAGGTATACAAATGATTACCATAGTTGTGTTTGTTGTTTTTGCCACAATGTAAGGAAATGTTATTTTGGCTCATGGTTTCAGAAACATTTCAGTCTTGCACAGCATTCAAGGAATGGTGATGGGAGTGGGCGGTGGGAGTGGGAGAGGGAAGTGGGCAAGGGGAGTGAGTGGTGGGAGTAGATGGTGGGAGGGGTTCTCTCTGTCTCTTACAGAGGAAAAGTGCCACAGAGCCTTGTACACGTGCTGGCAGACAATGTAGAGAAGCCAGAAGCACAGTGGGTCCTACTTTCCAATGCCCGCCAGTGGTGGCCTTCTTCCAGCAACTTGGTCCCATTTTGAAAGGCCCATAACCTTCTATTTAGCATTACCAGCTAATTACTGTGAGTGCTCACAACTTGAGGCCCTACGAGACATTTCAGAGCCAGATTATACAAGTGGCCATGCTAATCAACACCCACCACCTTACATTGTCACATAGCTACCTTATTTTCATAGTGGTGATTGCATTAAGATCTGCTATTGGCAAATACCAAGTCTACAAAGCAGTATTATCTGTGTTCGCCACATTGTCTATCAGACCTCTAGAGTGTATCCATACTGGGACTTGGTACACCTCCATCATCACTGCTCCCAGCTTTTCATCTTCAGCACCAGTGACCATCATCTTCCTTCTGCCTCTTAGGGTTTGACCTTTCCAGGATCTGCAGAGGGAGACCAGGCTGTATTTGCCTGGCTCATTTCACTGAGCTGTGTTCTTACTGGGTTGGTAACTTCCTGTGCTATGTAGAAGTTCTTTGGGTTGATGCTTTGGGTTGATGCAATGCCATTTATCTATGTCAATTTTTGTGCTCATCCTTTTGAAATTGCCATGAATGTTGTGAACCCCCTTCAGCATGTTTTCAATTGGAGTAGTTTTAGTTTCTGGTCTTTCATTTATGTCTTCAATTCATTCTGGGTATGGTGTCGGGGTCAGGGCACTACACCTGGAGGCCTGGTTTCCTAAGGCCATGAACTGAAGACACCACCCTCTTCTCTTTACACATTCTTGGCATATGTGTCCCAGATCATTTGTCTATAAGTGCTCACATTAATCTCTGGTTTCTGTATTGTGTTTCACAGTCCTCTGTGTGTTTTTGTATGGTTTGGCATTCTATTTTGAAATCCGGTGTTATGATACTTTCAACTTTTCTGTTTGCTCAAAATTACTTCTGTGTTTTGAGGTCCTCTGTGAGTTTGTATAAATATTGTTTTTCTTTTCTTATGAAAAAAAAATAGACATTTAGATTTTGACAGGAATCGAATTGAACTGCGGGTAGCTCCAGGTAATGTGAGCACTTAAAATATTAACTCTGCTCTAAGGACACGAGTGTCTGGCCACATGTATGTGCCGCCTTTCATTAAAGCTTTACAGTTTTCAGTGAGGAGATCTTTCACCTCCAAATTACATTTACTTACAAGAATTGTACAATTGTTGCTCTTACTGGAGACAGGAATTCTTTCTTTCCTTCTTCCTCTTTTTCCTCTTCCTCTTTGTCGTCTTCCTCCTCCTCTTCTTCAGTTTTCAGTAAGAAAGTACAATGTCTCTTATTGCATAGAAATAAGTTTTTGATTTTGTGTCCTGCATGTTTACTGAACCCATTTCTAACAGTCTCTAGTACAGTCTTTCAGATTCTATGTAGATTTGACCAGCAGATATGAAATTTTATGCATTTGTTCCAGTAATGTGCTGTTTTGTTGTTGTCATTTGTGTGTTTTTCCCCTCTCCCCCCTGCCCTCACCTCCTCTCCTTCTTTGGTCAACTTGACACAAGTCAGGACCATCTGTGAAGAGGAAACATCAACTGAGGTAATGTCTCCATCAGATTATCCTGTGTGTGTATGTGTGTGTAGGGTGTATGAGGCATTCCTTGACTGGTGACTGGCATGGGAGGTTCCAGCTCACTGTGGATGGTACTATCCCTAGGTAGTGGTCCTGCCTTGTACAATGGAGGAGTCTGAACAAGACACAAGGAACAAGCCAGTAAGCATCTGTCAGCTTCTGTGTCAGCTCTTGCCTCCATGTTCCTGGTTGAGTCCCTGCCTTGACTTCTCTTAAAGCCAAAACAAACCCTTTCCTTCCCAAGTTACTTTTGATCATGGTGTCACAACAACAGAAAGCAAAGTAAGTCAGGGTGGGATTTCTTTTCTTTCTTCTTCTTGCATAGTTGCCATGACTAAGACATCTGGAACTTACTGAGTAGAGATGCCACTGAGTGTATCTGTTCCTCATCTTGCATCTGCCCCTAAGGAGTATGGTACCCATAGCATTAACCTTATCATATATGGCCCTATTCTGCTGAGTTACATTAATTTGATACTGAACCCATTGAGAAATTCACTAGAAAAGCCAACTGAGTTTTGTCAGAGATTTCTATTTTGAACATTTGCTGGCAGAAGGAACCTGGTGCCTTGGTTCATTGGGCAAGTCTGGAGCTTGGGTCTGAATAGGCAGTTTGGTGCCTTAGTTTATAGTTTGGGCTGGAGAATGGGATCTTTTGGACCAACCTCTCACTAGGGATCTGTGTGGTGAGTATGGACCCTGTGCCTTCAGGAGCTAACCTGAAGCAAGGGTCTCTAAAGCCTGACTGGTGTTCAGTTGGGATTTAAGATTAGTTCACAAAGTTGTGACTAGAATGAAGTAGGCGTGGTCGATGGGTCTGCTGGGGGACAGGACCTGAAGCCTGAGTCTTCAGCACTGAGATGGGTTTTGTGGCCTCAGTTGTTATTGTTTGTCAAGGTCACAGGTGTCAGCCTGGCTTTGTCATGGGCCTGGACCTAGCCCACAAATACTATCCTGGAGTTTCAGTTTTCAGGACTCTCATGATGCTAGGTGTTCTGAAATTTTGTGACTGAAACAGTTGGCCTGTTTCTAGGCTTTCTTGGGTGAGGCCTGGTTCCAGAAGCCATGAAATATATTGCCCAGTTTGGTCTCCTTCTGAGAAGCCATCTCTTTGCAAATAGCACGGTGTATACGGTGAGGAGAATTGTGGGATATTCTTCCGGCCCTGTGCAATGCATCTAGTTTTCTGTGCTCCATCAAGGTATTATGACATTCCCTTGGGTTCCTTAGCTCCCAGGGAAGGTGCTGTCCTGCTGCAGAGGTTGTTCAGATCTGTTTCTTTGAGGGGTGACAACAGGAAACCCTAGTCCTGTTGTCTCCCTGATGTCACCCAGAACACCTTACTTGAATCTTACGTGTCATCGTCCTTCACAGAGATTAATAGAGTGCCTGTTCAGCAAAGGGTCATCCTTTCATAGCAATTAGGTAGAATAAACATTTCAACTAGGGCCAAACACATTTTGTTTTCTGTCCCTGGGCCCCAAGAGCAAAGCTCTCCATCTGCTGTTCAAAGATAAGGCAATGCCCTTGTTTGTGGGGAAGCTGACCCATATACTGAGTACGCTGCATTGTGGCAGTGGGATTGCAGAGGAAAGGTCTTTCACTCAGAATGGGTGGTGGGAAAGCATCTGACTCACACAATCAACTGAATGTCTGTGCTTCTCTGACTGTGTTCATTTGCCATCACCGTCTTTGAGGTGCAGAGTAGGTTTTGCTGCTGTTTAGTTTTCTTTGACTTGTACAGGGATTTTGAGTGAAGCCAATAGAATCAAGTGCTAGCTTATATGTAAGAAAGCTGCCTTCATAAGTGTGGCTGGTTAGAAAAATGAAAACAATCTATGCTTAAGTAGATCTTTGCCTATTGCCCACTTGTGCTTGACTTGGTTGAACAAAGACACTTTGGCAAGATAGTTAAGAAATCAATGTGAAATCAACCACTACTTAGTTGCCAATCTATAAATGTTTTTTTTTGTTTCCTCTGATTGGGGGGATGAGAGCTATATCCCAGCTTTGCAAATAAATGGCTTGAGGTAAGCCTAGAGTGTTTCAATCTGTCTCTAGGCCTGCACCTGAAGCTTCTAGCCTATGTACAACCTAATCTTTAGCAAACCTGGGCCTTGAAGGCTTCAATTGGCAGCTTCTGTCTGCTAACCTAGGCCTAGAATGTTTTAAGTCTCTAAGACTTACTGCTAAATAAACTCATCCTTTCAAGTTAACCCTTTCTGAGCTCTGGCTGGCTGGTTCAACTCAGCTCTTCTGGTTCAAAATTCCTCTCCAAGCTGACTGATTCAAACTGGCTTCTCGTGGTTCCTCACTGAACTGCTCTGCTTGGAAAAACTGCCTCCGAACTCCACAAACTGAGCTACACTAACTGCACAGGCTCAACTTAATTGCACCAAAGTTAGTTTTTCCTCTCTCTCTCTCCTTGCACTTCTCTTAAGTTGCATTTTCTTCCTGTTGGCTCTTGTGAGAGTTGGGCATATCCTACCGCTGACTCATTCTGTCAAATCTTTCTCTGATTTTTCACTTTGTCTGCCCCTCAATTAGTCTTCATTGTTTGAGATGTATATTAAGACTGTGTCTATATTCCAGCCAGAGGGGTTAAAGGTGTGTGGCATATCTGCATTCCAGCCAGATCACATAGACCTAGAAGGTCTTTGGATAGGATCAGTTGCCAGAGCAGCCATGTTGCTGGATTAAAATTCCTGTATATCAGGCATTCAAAAGACATATACCTGAGTCAAGATGCCCAAATTTAGATGTTAGCTCTGGGGGATTACACCTATATGATCCTAACAATTGGGAAGGAGGGATGGGAGAAGCAGGAGTTCAAGATTTGCCTAGACTATATTGAGTACAAGCTCAGGGCGGACTATGTGAGATCCTGTTTCAAAAAAAGCAAAAGAAAAAAAAATTAAATTTAGGCCTAGCTCAGTTATCCCACAGGCCTCCTATCCCATTGTGGGTGTAGGTGTGGCGGTCATGCCAATCTTTCTGCCTACAGCCTTCAGGCACATTATGTAAGCATTTAAACCCTACAATATCAGTTCCCAATAGAACAAGGAGAAAGCTGAAAATAGCATCTCCTTTGAAACTCTGAGATCCAAGTTTACTCACCTTGTGAGAATCTTCTGAACGTTCTGTCCTGCCAAGCATCTGATGGGCTCTGTCAGTGAGTGTCAGACTAGAGAACTTGGGAAATGTCCTTTGAAAAATGGAGCATGAGACGTTGAATTCTGTGCATTTGCTTAAAGATAGAGAGCTGCTTACGCAGATGAAATGTGTTTTCAGCATTCCCTACTTACTGAGCATTCGCAAGAAGCATTTTCCAGCAATGGAGTAATGCACCTACGATGCAGCGTTTCTTCCAAAGTCAGTAATCACTGCTATTACCTGCCCTCTCCCCCCCATGACAAATAAGATTACCATTGAAGAGCTGAGGAGAGATTTCTTGGAAGAGAGAAAGGGTAAGCTTGAGGAGTTCAAGACTCAAAGATTTCCTCCGGTGGGTTTTGGGTAGAGGTGGGGCATTTGTCTCAAGTGGTCCTAAAAGAATGACAAGATTTCTAAGAACTGAGTGGGAAGGAAGAGAAAAACAGCCCAGGCTTAGTCTGAGCAAGCTCTAACTCCTGCTGGCCACACCTCCTCCATTTGGGCTAGACTCCTACTGTGTTCCCTGTGCTGCTTGGAATGCAGAGCTCCTTCTAACACCAGGACAGCAGTCAGCAACTCCATCGTCCAGAGAGAGAAAAACGAGGCATGAAATTCATAATAGGCTTGTTGAAGCCTATTTATTTCACTGGTTGTAGAACCTCCGTCATTAAATGCCAACTTAAATTCAGGCAAACCTTGCCTGATTTCATTGAAAGCAAAATGCTTGGCCTGGCGAAGGCAGAATGAGCACCAAGCTGCCCATTTAACAAACTGCACAGAGATCCCGATGCCTTCCAGACCTCCCCTGTGTGACCCCCTGTTCCAGCTCCCACCATCTCATCTCTGCCAATACATCCAACACTGAAGACAGGAGAATGAACTGGTAATGAAGCCGGAGAGTGTCAGTGAGCACCAGCTGTCTCTAGGGAAGACTGGAGAGAAAACTATGTGTGCTTCAAATTGTCCCTCAGAATTTAATTATTGAAATGTGCTCGACAATCATGGTTTGAGATGCTCTGGCCCCATCAACGCACTTTTATGACCTCACACAGAAGCTCTTTTCAGGAACAGAGTAGTGGCATCAGGTTCAGTCTACAGAGAAAATTGTTTGCGATGTTCTATTTAATATCCATTTGTTTAGAAGTCAATAGGTTCAGGAGCAGGAGACTAGGAGCCTGTGGTGTACCAAAATTTTCATAGCTTCAAGGATTTTACAGCCAAGGGCAGGCACAAAGTCACTATGCCACCACCAAGTATTTTTATTGGTTATCACAAAATGAAAGAGTTGAGGAGAGTAAGGTTCTTTTCCCACCTTCTCCTACACATAGTCACTGTAATGTCTTTAAAGACGTGATACAGGGGACTGTGCTGACTTACAAGGAAGAACGGGGACATGTGGAATAGAAGAGGTAGAAGTGGACAGACATGAGCAGAACGTAAAGAGCTAGATAGGAGGAAGAAGTAGCTGGGCAGTTCTGGTACCCATGTTCTAGGCAATGAGATGACGGGAGTACAGTATGAAGTGACGTCTTTCATCATTGTTATGAGCCAATCAGGGGTGACCAAGGACAGAGGGTGGAGGCCGTGATGGACCAGGATTGAGACTCTTTTTTGTTTTTGTTTTGTTTTGTTTCCCTGCCAACATGAAGAACTGAGTTTCCTCTTTATCTGTGAGAAGAAAGTAGAGACTCCATGGTCCCTAAGACTGAATAGTCAGCATGCCATTCAGATGGGAGTGGGGGCAGGTCTAAGAAGACTAAATACTGGCCAGAGTGGAGTGATGTCACACAGTGTGAGGACTTGAGCTTGAGTGTCTAGGTTCCACATTTAAAAAGGCAGGCAGGCACATAGACTAAGTGTCTATAGGCACAGTGTTATCCACATTTACACATGAATGCATGAGCATGTAAACATATGCATAGTAAATGCACACATTAAGAGCTAAGTGCCATTGGAAGACATACAAACAAGGCAACTCTTAAATCTGATGGTTGGAGGCATGAGCATGCTGTGCTCACGGATGGTTTGTGCAGATGAAAAGAAGAAGGAGCAACGTGAGAGACAGGACTGGAGAGAAGGTGGAGATAGCTACACAGTGGACCCACTGATGTGTATAATGTCTGTATCAAACCCTAGCATGCCCAGCTGCTGCCTGGCTCCAAGGGCATCAGGAATAACTTCCCTTTACATACTGAGTCATAGTTCACACAGACAAGTTGGCTGCTTTTAGCTGGTCCTTGCATAAGAGAAAATGTGCACTTCTTGAAAATGAAAATAAGGGTGTCTGGTGCTAGATGGAAAAATTCAATTTCTTACCCCAGGATAATAGAACAGATGACTCTATTGGTCCTGCTGTGTTCAAAAGAAGAGGGGATCTTTGTGGAAATGACATCATATGACATCACATGAGCCATTTCTCCAGTAATGCTTAAGACATTGCATAGAACCCACCTTAAAACTATCTATTTACAGCTTTCACACCTGCTTATGGAAATTTCCCAGCAGTAGGCATGACCGATAAGAGAACTCCGGACAACCAACTTCATTTATTTGCAGCCTATTTGTGCCGTCCTGCAGTCGTGCTAGCAACTTGCTTACTGTGTGCCTCAACTGTCTACGTTGAGTCCCTTGTTTCCCCATTTTCTTGCAGCAATAGGAATGTTGTGTATTGATGAGGCAAGTCCTCACAGACTCATATGTTGGGACACTTGGTCACTAGCTGGTAGCGCTCTTTGGAAAGTTGCAGAACCTTCAATGGCAGAACACTGCAGAGAGCATGTATTACGGGGGTTGATTTTGAGGCTTTGTAGCCTGGTTTTTCTTTCTCCTTCCAGAGCATAGATGGGATGTGATGGGCCTCTCAAATGCTTTTGCCTCCCCACTTTCCTCCCCATGTGTATTCCCTCTGGAATTGTAAGAAAAAAACAAACCCTTTCTTCGCCAATGTGATATATTGTCAGGGTGTTTTATCATAGCAACAGAAAGCTAATGCAATGAGTATATGTTTATGTTTCCCTTCTAATTTTTCTTATTTAACATTTGATGAAAACACCACTCCTGAACCAGTGCGTCCTTGCTGGCCATCAACAGAGACAGATTCGCCTTTGTTATACTTGAGCAAGTCAGATCCCTGGAAGGACACTGGGGGTTCACTGAAGTATTGGAAACCAAGGTGGTCTGGAAGTACAAAGCAGCAGAACCAAGCTCCTATATAGGACCATGCATGCATGCGCATGTGCTCACATGCAGAGAGAGAGAGAGAGAGAGAGAGAGAGAGAGAGAGAGAGAGAGAGAGAGAGAGAGAGAGAACCTAAAATCACATGCTCTAGTCTAGCAAGGAAAAGCCCTCTCTGAATACCTCCTCTGTTCCTCCCCTACCCACATTTGTCACCCATCCTACAGTACCCAGCAGCCACCTGTCAGGGCTCTTCCTGGGGTGGAAAACAGAATCCTTGTTTGGCTCTTGCCTTGAGCTTCGCACAGTGCTTACTCTGTTCCACCAACAGGTATCACCTAAGCCTACACTCGCCAGCACTCAAGTGTCCCCCACAATCCTTCACTGGGACTTTTGGGTTGTGGTCATGAAGAGGCTGTGCTTTAGCAGAACCCCCAAACAAATTAAAGCTATTCTTTATTGGGCAGCCAATTATTTCAGAAGAATTCGTGACTAGCCTTCCCTGCCTGAAAACCTACAACACTGCACTGTTTTTTGTTTTTTTTTGTTTTTTTGTTTTTGTTTCACTCCACTGGGTTTCTTCCATGTCTAGAAACTTGTGCATTCAGGTTCTTATTAATTATATAGAAATTAAATCTTGCCTTCACCAGCTTTGTTTCTTACCATGGCAGGAGAGCAACATTCTCACTGCCATGTGTCCTGCCATTTGCCATTTCTAGGGAGAAATGAGCCATTCTTCTGGAGGTGGGAGATACTGCAGTGCAGTGGTGCCCCTGTCCCCATCCAAGCCTGTCCCTGCGGCTCTCACCATAGCCTCAGGTCTAAGTGTTTAGTTCTATATGAGTACAAGGAGATATTTAGGGAGAGCTGTGGCATTGGGATTGTTCTCTGTCCGACACCAATGCCTTGAAAACTATCTTCTTCACAGTTTTCCACCAAGTGTCTCAGACGACAGTGTCTGTGACTCCTCTAACCCAATGCTTGCCTGTTCTGTGGTCTACTCACCTTCCCTGGAAAACATATGCATTGCATTTCCCAAATTAATGTTGCAGGGGAAAAAAAAAAAAGACTCAAAAGTAGAATTTTTATACTCAGATCGATCAGATTCAGTTCACGCCTCTGGAATTACCCATCCTCTAAAATATGTATCTTTTCTAAGGTAGTGGTTAAAACATAACTTTTATAATTTTTAATTTAAACAATTCCCCTAGGGCTCCATTCAGCTTTATAATTCTTGCTCCTCATATTCAAGTCAGGTAGTCAACAAACAAATGCGTTATTGCTGCCAAAAATAAAAGGAAAAAACAGGAGAGGCTTGCCCCCACCCCCCCTGACCCCCCACCCCACCCCCTACCCCTACCCCCAGTCAAGCCCCTCTCCATTCCTTCTCTGAGTTTTTTCTCATGTGTTTGGCATGGCGCCTCCACTTCCCTCCCGGGGCTTTTTAAAACAGGCAGCCACGCACACACACTCATGTCGTACACTGTCATATCCTACGCTGTGTGGTTTGAAAGTACTAATTTTGCTATTTTTGTGTCACGAGCCTCACTCCTTAGAGATATTCTGCATTTGGAGGGAGTTGTTTTTGTTTTTACTTTTATTTATTTATTTATTTATTTTCATTTTTAATTTTATATTATTTTTAATTTTTTTTTTAAATCCCTCTCATTCTTTGCAGAACTCTTCCTCCAAGCTCCCAGCAAGGATTTGCGAGCATCACTCCTCCTCCCCTGCCAGCAGGATCTTTGGAGCATGATGGTGATGACGGTGATGCTTTTCTTGCTTGAATCTTCTCCATAGTTTCCGGAGCTCTTGGCCACAGCCTTCCTCCTTGACTGCTTCTCCCCCTCGCTGAGTCTCTTCCCCAGCCACTCGCCCTCTGCTCCTTCCTTGGACACTTTCCAGGATCTTTTTTTTCCTCTTTGCTCCTCATCGTTATTGGGATTCTTCCCGATCCCCGACTTGATTCTCTCCAAAGGCTTCGAAGCCTCTGAAAAGCCTCCCTTGTTCAGCATCCTGCACCTCCCACCCCCACCCCCCACTTTTGTTTGATTTTTGCCTCTTGCCAGCTGTAATTGACTCTACGTATTAATTTGGCTTTCTTGTTTGCTGCGAGGCTTTCCCTTAGACCCTCAGATCGGTCTGTGTTGCTCCTTCTCATTTCCCAAGGGGCTAGGGCAGTGCTTGTGTGTGTGTGTGTGTGTGTGTGTGTGTGTGTGTGTGTGTGTGTGTGTGTGT
>OU015755.1:10694466-10716500 GCA_907169655.1 Acomys percivali | reverse complement strand
TGTGTGTGTGTGTGTGTGTGTGTGTGTGTGTGTGTGTGTGTGTGTGTATGTGCCTTCCTGAAAGAAGGATGGCCAGAGCAAGTCAGTCAGTCAGTCTCTGTTCTTGAAACTGTTATGTGCTACTATTCCACTGAAGAGCAACTTCTTCCGTTAGTTCTCTCTCCTTCTTAGCTGGTGATATACTGATATATATATATATATAGTGACTGCAGACAATACCATAGTGAATATCAAGGGAGCAGTTACCTATAGAGGGTGTGTAGGGATGGGGCAAGTACAAGAAACTGTGGAGGACTTTTGTGGCAGTTGGCAAGGTCTGCTGCTTCACTGAAAGAGGATTAACTGTTCCCTGATTTCTCCCTATGGGATAGGACATGCATATTATATCTGCCCCTTGGTGGCTGAGATTCACTTGTTACATAAAACAGGAAGGCCCCGAGGGGAGGGGCTCAGTCGCATACCTGCCTCTGGCTCACACCTCAGATTCACAGCATGGAAGGGAGTGAGCCAGGATTCCCTGGCCTTGGTTTATGTGTCAGCCACCATGTGGTTCGTTCCCTCTTTGAAGGAACCTTTTATCAGGGCTTGGTTGGTAGGGCCTTATCTAGTGTGCCTGCTGCGACCCTAGGTCCTCAGGCTGATCCTTAGCAGCATGGAAGGCAGGTGTGCTGGGGTGTGCCTGAAATTCCAGCTTTTGAGAGGAGGTAGGAGGAGCAGGAGCCCAACAGTTCAAAGGGAAAGGACTTTTTGTATCGAGAAAAATGCTTAGCTACAAAAAGGACAAAACGAGTCTTAAGCTCACATCAGTAAAACTCATTAGCAGAATATTTTGTGCTTAGGTCAAAATTATAATATGATAGTTAAAAAAAAAAAAGTAACATTGCTTCTTGGAATAAGTCATATTATCTTCACTCAAAATGAGCCACTTTCAGGCTAAGGTTCAAATAATGCTTGCAATTCATAAATATAGAACTACTTTGTGTATGTAGGCCATGGTTTTAAAAATGTCCTTTAGAATTTGATAAAAGGTTAAGAGGGGGGAAAAGCTGTTGACGTGGGCTAAATTTTCAATTTGTTTTCATTTTTGTTGCTGTGTTTCCAAGCTGGTAAATGCACACCCGAATGCATGCCAGACTCTCGCCCAAGTTTCAGAAGAAGTAAAAGGTTTAGGTTGATGTTTCTTTTAGAGAGAGAAAGCAGCTAGAACCATCCATCCACTTCTTCCCAGTGTTCTTAAGTGGCTTGAAACTATAATTGCCCATCTTGACGTTATTGTTATTTATTGATTTAGTCCCCATCTTTCCCAAGATTAAAAGAGCTATGGAGTCTCCCCGCAACTCATTTCCCCTCCTAAGGCTTGCTTATTTCTTGCCTCGCAGTAGCTGGTCGCAAAGGTTAAGTATGTATAGATTTGGGCTCTTTTTGATGTGAGAATCAATCTACAACCGCGCGTTGAGCTGGGCTTAGAGGAGGTGAAATTCGCAGTCCAGGCATATGCTCTCCAAAGTGAAGCACTTCCTCTCGTCTTTGTGGCGGTGATGGGTGCTCTGCTGAGGATTTCAATTAAGGCAAGGCTACATGGCTGGTGCCCACAATGCTTGTACCAGAAAATAATTTTTCCTCTTGAAGCAAATCCAATGTGGATGTGTATTATAGACCGGGTACTATGAAGCCCTCAAGGGAAGAAAGGCTGAAGACTTATTCACGTCTGCGTTTCCTTCCTGGTGTTCACAGGGTACGTTATAAAAATACTACATGAGCCAAGTATTCTGGTGCTCTTCCTCAATCAGGAATCATGTTGATCTTTGCTGAATACTTAACCTAGTGAGTTCATGCATTCAGTTTCCTTACCTTATTCATTCAACACACATTTGCATGACTTAAAATATATGTTTTATTCCATTTATTGATTTATTTATTATTGTATGTATGCATATGTGTGGGGACACACACATGCCAAGGAGCACATAAGGAGGTCAAAGGGACGTCTGTTTGCCCTTTGCACTATGTGGGTCCTGGTATATTAGAGGCCTCAGAAACTAGGAGCCACCTCACTGGGAGTGAAGATGGCTACCTTCAAGAATGCTGGGCCATGCTCCTAAGAGAGAGAGACAAGGAGATGGTTCAGGCTTTGTGCCTGCCAGTCTAAGTCTTGCAAAATGAATGACAAAGCAGATTCTGGACTCTGCATGCACATGTGTTCATACACCCATACATACATGCATCACATAAGCACACACAAAAGTCTCATATTCTTAGTCCGAATTTTATTTATTTCATAGAAAAATGGTTATGACTTCAAGTAATTTCCCCCCAAATAATATTTAGATGCCATATTTTCTATGTATCACATATCTCAGGGTGTGAGACTTGTGTGCCAGAGTTCTGCCTGGATCTGAAGAGGAACCTCATCCTTAGATGTACTACTTGGAAAAGGCTGAGGAGAAGCTCAGTTGGCAAGAGTGCTTGCCTAGCATGAAGGAAGCTCTGGGATGGAGTGTTTAACTTCACATAAATTGAACATGGTGGCACATGCCTGCAATTCTAGCACTCCTGAAGTTGGGACATGAGGATCAGCAGTCTGAGGCTAGCCTGGAATACCTGAGATATCTCGAGACAAAATAAATAATCAGGAAGAGAGAGAAAGTCAGTGCAGAAATAAGATTGTGTTTTAAAACTGATATTCATTCTTAAGTATAAAAATAAGAAAAATTAGCTGCATCCCTTGGCTCTTAGATGCAAGGCTTGCAAATAGTGTTTGAGATATGTGTACAAGTGACACCCAGAGAAAGCATCAGAGAGCAAGAGAGCTGGGATGCTGAAGGACAAAGTACTGGGAAACAGCCAACATAAAATCTGCAGTAGATCTCTATGAATCCACAAAGGGTCATTTTGACCATCAGGAGACATAGCTATCAAGAGCTAGCTTCACCCTATGAGCATATACAGGGGGAGGTAATCCCTCTGAGGAACAGACATAGGGGAGAGGAATAAGGGGAAAATGGGAGGGAGGGGAGAATGGGAGGATACAAGGGATGGGATAACCATAGAGATGTAACAAGAATAAATTAAAAAAAAAAGAGCTAGCTTCAGTCTTCCTCCATTCTGTCATATAAACTCCTGTCTCCACAGAATCAGAAAGAGGACATGTAAACCTTACCCTGCAGGTCAGTATCGTAGTATGCAGCAGGGTCTAGTGCTGGGTAAAATTATTGGTGTCTTTTCTCCCCAGAGACCTGCTTACTATCATTGTCCCTAGGACAGATACTACCTTATTTTTAATAGAGTTGTTGTCTTATTGTTGAGTTTTAAGACGTCATTTTGTATTTTGACTACAAATACTCTTATCAGTATTGATGATTTATTTTAATGGTGGTAATTAGAAACTCTCTCCACTTGGAAAATATCAGTTGGTAGACAGATTTCTGAGGTTATATTTCTCGGGCAGACATCTGGACATCTCATTCCCCAAATAGCTGACTTCTTAGAAAACTAAGTCATCCCACCAAAAAGGGAAACTCTAGGACAAATAGCAAGCAAGACCAGGAGTCCTGTGAACTCTTCGAAACAATGGGGTGTGTGTGGAAAAGAGAGGCCACAGTTGACTCAGCTGAGGCCTGAGGTCAAGCTGGCAATGAGACAGAATGAGTGTCTTCTAGAGCATCGCCCAGTAGAATGGACTCTTCTAGAGAAAGCACATGGGCCAGTCACACAGGAGAAGGCATGATACAAGTGTTGTGACAAGGCCTGTGATGACTGGTCTGATATGCTCCCTCGAGGTTGAGCTTGACCCTGGTACATGATCTTTGGGGACACAGAACCATGGGGTTCTGTGGTGTGACATGTACCTTGACCTTAGTCATTACTAACCAACTGTTAACTATTTTCTGATTTTTTCTCTTAAAAATAAATAGTGCTTGGTGCTCAAGAATGAGGACGTGGGTTTCTGTCCTGAGAGCCTCTGCCAAATAGTCAAGGCATAGTGGTGCCTGCTCATAGTCCAGTACCAGGGAAGTGGAGACTGGTGGACTCCTGCGGCTCACTCACCAGCAAGGTTACTTACATGTGTGAACTGAGCCAACAAGAGAATGTCTTTTAAAAAGGTGGAAAGAGTTATGTCATGAGAAACAATAACCAAGGTTGACTTCCAGCATCTACATGCACATGCAAACACAGGAACACACACACATACATATACACATACGTACACATCACACACACGCGTGCACTCACACACACACACACACACACACACACAGAGATTGAGAGAGATGGGGTCCAACCTCATCTCCACCCAAGCCAACGCTAAGGAGTTTTCTAAAGTATTGAGAACTCACATGCCACAGTTTTCCTTGATGTAGCAGTAAATAGGTCCAGTGGGTCATATTTACTTATTTTTTTTATCTGTAATCATTTTACAAACTTGTATCTAGTTTCTTTCCCCCAGTATATTTCTTAGCTGACTGACTTCTTTAAAGAATTTTCTTACTGTGGAAATAGACATGTGTGGTGTTTATTTGTGCTACAAATAAGCATTTCCTCTCCAGTAGGGAAGGAGTGTGGAGCCCACTTACTTGTTCAAAAGCAATCCAATTTCCCTGTTGACTGTCAAACAAGCCAGGGATGAAATTGATCCATTTCAGGAAAGTAATGAAAAGAATTGACAAGGGATTCAAAATGGTCTATTTTAGAAGAAAATCGCTACGCAGATATACTTCAAGTTAATAAAATTATGCCCAAACTCAAAAGCTACCAGCTTTTGATACCAACATCATCTGCAAAGCATTTATTGGGTCTCTTCAAATGTATCAGATTAGTCCTAGCCAAGGTTCTGTTCTTTGCTGTTGTTCATCTTTCAAGGTCTTCACGTAATGCTTCCTCTCACAATTACTTCAGATGTTCCTGCACTTTGAATGAGTTTTCCATTGGGTAAACATAAAATGAATTTGTGTGTGGATGTATTATAAGGTGAGGGGAGTTCTGGGAAAAGATAGGGAGGCAGTCACCCACAGCAGGGAACAGAAAACAGGAAGGGCTGTTGCTAGGTAGAAATAATAGCATCGGATTTAGGTCCTTGTTAAATAGAGAACAGTGGGTGGCTACGCTGTACATAAGATCAGAGTAGACAATGCAATTTTCCCAAGTGGCAGGTTGAGGCATTAGAAGGACTAAGGTGCTGTTTGGAGAGTTATGTCTATCTTTGAGATATTTATTTATTTTATTGATTGTTCTTAAAGCCAGAGATGAAGATGATAATACCAGAGTGTTGGAAAGATATGTCCAGGGCTGAAATCAGACAGATCAGAGCAGTGGTCGACAAGAGACAAACAAACTAGTTTACCATGGGCTTTCATCCTTTCGACTGAGAAGAAAGAAAGATCCAGAGACACTGCAAAAGAAAAGAGCTAACCAAGGCCAATTAGAAGAGATTGTGGCTGTGAATTTTCAGAAGAGAAAGAAAAAAGGGAACTTAGCTCTTGGTGGAGATCCCCTTTGACATCCAGAGACAGGGTTCCAGGACTCAGAAAACCCAATTTCTCCTCCAGGAGTGGCATTCAATAACTGTGTTTGAAAGCAGTTATTCAAAACACTCAAGATTTTAGACCATTTAACTAATAAAAAGAGCCAATCAAGTTACACCTGAGTGGGTCATTTCTGGTTCAACTGACCTCACTTTGAGGCTTCATGACTAGACCAGGCATCATGAATTAATTAGAGTTTGTTTGGGTACAAACGAAGCTACCCAGTCCTAGTCAATGAATGAAGCACCCCAGATGATCTGTACAAACTGAAGGAGCCTTCATGTCTATGGGAACAGTTTTCATTGTAGAAACTGGAGGTTTTTTCAAGACCACTTCTTGTTCTTGTGTTTTTAATCTTTTGAGGTCATGTTGCTCAGTTCATGCAAACAGAAGAGCAGGGGAGGAAATGGACAGAGGAAGCCGACAACTAGGCATCCAAAGCAGGTTCTCTCTCTCTCTCTCTCTCTCTCTCTCTCTCTCTCTCTCTCTCTCTCTCTCTCTCTCTCTCTCTCTCTCTCTCTCTCTCTCTCTCTCTCTCTCTCTCTGTGTGTGTGTGTGTGTGTGTGTGTGTGTGTAAAGGTCAGCTTTGTTATCCTAGATACCTCAGTAAAGGACAAGACTGAGGACCAGAATGAGGAGCAAGCAAAGAACAAACGAACGAAGGCAGAGTATTAGAGTTTGAAAGGATATTAATGTTGACATATGCCAAGTACCACAACAAACAGGGTCCTTCTCATGGCAGAAACACTGGGTACAGCCATTATAAGGGGTAAGTGGTACGAGACCAAGTAGCCAAAAGTCAAGATGATAAAATCCCAAATCTCAAACACTGTTGAAAACTCTGTCACATGATTATTCCAAATATTTCATATAGTTTTCAAAACATTTCAAATAATTTTATTTTTTAGTTGTTTAATTGCATCATTTTCTCCCTTCCTGTTCTTTCCTCCAACCCCTCCCATACACACTCACAACCTACTTGATCTCAAAATGTGTGGTCAGAGGATGACACCAGTACAGGTGCTAACGTGGAAGTGGTAATCTCAGGGGGCCTCAGCCCTAGACAAAGAACTGCAGGCAACTAAGGAATGCTGAGAGGAGGAGCCCTCAGACTCATTGATCAATACCAAGAGTCAGCCCTGAAATAATGTAAGTATATGCCAATAACTTTATATGTCAAATTTCTTCATGGGCTGGGGAAATGACTCTGTATAAAGTACTGGCTGTGCAAGTTGGAGGGCAGAGCTCAGGTCCTCAGCACCTGGGCAGGTGTGGGTGGTCCACTGCAATCCTAGCACCCAGCAGATAGAGATAAGGGATCCCAGAGGAAGCTGGCTAGTTAGACTATCCACAGCTGTAGAGTTTTGTGTTCTACAAGAGAGAGAGATCCTGCTTCAATAAATAAAGTGGGGACTAATCAAGACTCTCAGCATCAACTTCAGGCCTATGCACATATGCAAGCACTCTTGCATGTACACTTGCACCCACACACTTGTGAACGTGCATAAATACATTCACACCACACATGTGCCTGTGCAAAAAAGAATAAAATTTTCTGATTTATAAATAAAGTAACCATATAACAATATACAATTATGCTTTCTCTCTCTTTTATTTTTAATTGCCTGTTTTTTACAGAGTAGGAAACTCAAGCCAATAAGTTTCCAATTTTGTAGCATGCAAAGTAATGTCAATGATATAGTATATAATTATCGCAATAAGCTATTTCCATGGGGGGCTTTATAAGCTGTCTTGAGTATGAAGGAATGTTATATACAAGTGGAATTAACTGAAACCTTCTGATCTTGGGAAGCAGAGTCTGTGCAAGCAAATCCCATCTCACATTGTCTTCATTAATAAATTCTTTCCCTATTTCCATATTTTTAATGAAGGAAGAACTTTAATAAAAAAAAGTTTTATTAACTTCTATATAAATGCTCATTGAACAGGCTAATAAGCCAGATGTTTCATGATGAGGTAAAACATATCAAATGTCTTAATTATGAGTAATCACACAACAATATGGCCATTAAGCTTGTTTTTCAGTAATGCTACCAATTGATATTAACTCTTGTGTATGTGTGTGGCATATCCCTATTCACATATGTGTGGGAGTTCAAGGACACATCTGAGAACATAAATACAGATGGCACAAGTTTATGTTGAGTGTCTTCCCCAATGTTTTTCACCTTATATATTGGGGGAGAGTCTCTCCATTGAGCCCAGAGCTTTCTGCTTCAAGCGTTTCTAGCAAGCCAACTTTCCCTATGGAGCCTCTGCCTGTGCCTTCCCGAGTCTGGGATTACAGGCCAGCTGCCATGCCCACTAGGCATCTGGGCTCATGTCCTGGTGTTTACATGGTAGGTATATAATGCAAGGCATTCCTTCTTTCTCTTTAGGACACGCCTGGCTTCTGTTCCAAGGAGCAGATTCTTAGTTCATTTAACCCAAACAGTTCTTATCTGAGTCATCAAATAATTGAACGCTCCATTCATTCCCGTTACCTAGAGTTAACCCATCCCTCTCTGCATCTCTAAAGAACTGGGAAGCAAACCTATTAGATATCCCATGAACAGCGAAAGCATTGCACTCACACTTCTCTCATATGTTTGTGTGCATATGTACGTGTGCTATACATAATAGTTATCTATATTCACACATACTTTAATTCTGTTCCAGATAGCACATGATGAGTTTTTTTTTCCCTTACTTCATTACTCTCAACCTCTTCCTCCCTTCCTCCTCCTCTTGCTTTTTCCCTTCCTCCTTCTCCTTCTCCTCCTTTTTTTTAATCCCTCTCCTTGTACTTGGTAATTCCAAGATGGTATCTCACTATGTACCTCAGGCTGGTCCCAAAAATCACGGTTGTTCTTTGTCAACCTCCCAAGTCCCGGGATTACAGTCAGGGCAACATACCCAACTTAGCCGTATATTTCAAAAAGTTTTGTTTTCTCATAAGGAGGAGCGTGAGTCAACAGAAGCTCTCTGAAGGGTAGTTTGCAAACCTGTGTCCACAATCTTCAAGTGATGTGAGCACTCGGCAAGCTTTCTTGTAGCAACACAGTGCCTCCCTAGCAGTGTTATACTATAGCCCATTTAAGACTGCAAGTCAAAAGAAGACCTTCCTCCTTACCTAGCATCTTGTCAGGTATTTTGCCATCATAAGGAAGTAACAAATACACAGGGTAAAAATTTTAAGTGTACATCTGATTCCAACTTTGCTGATATCCTCAGAAAAATCATTATTTTCTTTACACATGGGCCCACATAACAGTCACAACTATTTTTATTAAACTCTTTATTTGGAAAAACAATTCAAAGATGAGAGAATAGCAGAACTTCCATGTCTCCTCATGAGATACAACATTAATATGCTGCCATCAGTTGCCCTGTGGTCTTTCTGATGTGTATCATGAAACTGGCCCAATGGCAGGTCGTCCTTTATGTCTTAGTTTGTGTTGGTTTTGGTATACAAAAGGACAATCCTTTCTAAAACCCCCAGTACCACTACCAAATGCTGTGCCTTATCATAAGTAAATGTCAAGTCCACATTCAAATTGTCCCCAAAATATCCTTTTTAATTGGCTCATTTAAATATGGACAGACTTTTAATCATTGCAAGCAGTGAAATATTTGCTTAGGAAAATGTGTCTAATTATTTTATTTGCATTTATAGATTAATGTGACTTAATATATTCCTTGCTTATCATTTGCCATTTTAGTTTCCTTTTCTAGTCCCCATAGATTTTTGTCTTTTTGTTTTCTCTGGGGAGGCTCCATCCTTGACAATCTGTAAAAGCTATTTCTCTAAAGTAAGTTTATCTTTTTAGCCTGAGATTTCATAAATATAAAAATACCTTTGCATTCTGTCTTTACTTTCTACCAGTTCTCTTTCAAAGGCTGTACTTAGTATAAACACTTAAAATGATTATATAAAATTAATATATTTTTCTAGAATTCATGTCATAGTGAGAAAGTGCCTTCCCCTCAAGGAAGATGAAAATAAGTTACCCATGGTTTCCTTAAATACTTAGCTATGCTACTGCTTTAATTAATATACCTTCAGTTAATATTTCATGTTTAACTGTATATATGTGTGTGTGGCATGGATATCGGCATGTGCATGTGGCTCAGCTGTCCATGCAGGCCAGAAGAGGGAGTTAGATTTCTCTGGAGTTTGAGTTACAGGCAGTTGTGAGCCTCCCAGTACAGGTGCTGAGAACTGACGTAGGGTCTGAATGAGCAGCAAACACTCTTAAACCCTGATCCATCTCTGTAGCTTCCGCTGGTAACTTGCTCAGAGGCTTATAAACAGAAAGGACTGCCAAGCAGTTTTTAAAAAGCATTTTAGTAACATTTACAAACTTAAAATTAATTTCTACTTATAAAAAATTATACCTAGATTTTATAATGCTACCATTATTTGATAATATTTTCTGCTTCAATTCTTAAGTTATATTTTTCTTTTATATTAGTTTGTAATTGTTTTCTCATTTTAAATATTTCTTAAAAGGTAGTTGTTATTAGCTTAAAATATTAGCATCTGAATTTATACACCCCATCTACTATTATTATCTCACATTTTCTGTCCTTACCTTACACATATTCTTTTTATTACCAATCTTCTGGTCTACTCTTTTCTTTATGATTTTGAAGGGGGAAAGCACCCCTTTTTGTTTCTAGATTAATAGTGCAAAGACTTGGTGCCCTTAAGTACATACTGTGTGGTCTAAATGCCCGTACCTGATGCTGTGTTCAGAGACTACTATTGCTGTTGCAGAGTGTATCGTCAGGATTCTACTTTTCACTGGATTCAAAAGTTGTTCATTTCCTGTACGTGAGTTTTCTAGGGCTTCCAGTTGTGTTATTCATCAGCTTCATTAGGTTATAGTCTCTGTCATTACTTATAGCAATGACAACAGAGGCTTGTGATCTCTCTAACCAGAGTACGATGTGCGGGGACCTGTGAGCATCATTTTCTCCTCTGATCTCTGACCTTATGCCTCCTCCATGGGCTCCTGATTATCTGTGTGTGCCTGTGTGTATATGTGTGCCTCTTTGACTCTTCTCTAGTTTTGAGTATGATCTTATTTTTTTTTTGCTTTTTAATTTTTATTTATTATTTCACAATGTCATACACACATAATGTTCTTTGATCAAAATCTCTCCTTTATCTTCTATTCCCACCTAATTATTTTTCCTTCTTCCCAAATTCCCCTTCTACTTCAATATAGTGTGTGTGTGTGTGTGTGTGTGTGTGTGTGTGTGTGTGTGTGTGTGCTGTGCTATGCTGAACTGCATTTAATTAGGGTTTGCCTACCTGAGGTGGGCAAGGGATTGTTTGCTGGAGTGAGGATAATGAACCATTGGGCTATACTGCTGAGAAATTATTCCTTTTCACCCAGCAGCCATGAGCTGCCTGTAGCTTGTCAGAAGGAGGAGGAGTCTTAGAAATTGCGACACCATCCAGAATGGGGTGTTTAGGGTCACTGCTACTGTGAGTTCATGGGTTTTCTATTCCTAAAAACAGCAAAGTAGGAAGGAAACACCATGGACAAGACCTTAGATTACTTAATCATCCTCAAGAAGAAACATTGGGCTTTCTTTTGAGGCATGATCTGATCACATAGCCGAGGTTGGCCTCAGACTTGTGACATGACAATCTTCCATCTGTTCAACCATCCAGGTTTCTGAGATTTCAGTCACTTACCACCCACCCTGGCTTGAGTAAGAAGCTTCCAAATGCCATTTTCTGGGTTTTCATCTATGATTGGTTTAGGAAGAACTTGGCATAGGAAGAACTCAATGTTCACCCTTGCAATTCTCCTCAACTGTGGACACAAACATGCTTGGGCTTTTCTTTCTTTTGTAAAGAAACATGCATTATTATATTTTTTTTAGTATCTGAGACATAATCTGAGCCCTTTGCATGCACATATGTCCTCTCTGGGGTGGGCACTCTGCAATGAGATGTACCTGTTTGATTTTGTCTTTGACTTTTAGTCTTCTTTTCTCTCTGGTTCGGATGGTGACATTTCTATTATAAAAGGTTTTATATTGTTGTCATATTTGGGATGTATATTGGTGTCTCCTGTCAGACTTTGGAGCCCTGGGGTGTCAACCTAATCTGGGGCCATTATCTCCCTCCTACACCAAATTGTTCTTTCTTTTTGGTTGTCTTGTTCCTGGTCATTAAGGGATGACAAAGACTAATCAGGCGAACTGTAATTTTCATCATGGAAACAAAGACCTTCTGATCCTTGAGCCCACCCCAGCCTTCCTTTTATAGCACAGGAAGCTCTTTGTCACAGTGAAGAGAGCACGGCTTCTCCTCAGAAGCATTGCTCTGCTAACTAGCCACACTCCGTGGCAACAGTTGGAGGGAAGATTATGCTAAAGGTATGATAAATGAACCCAATCAGAAAGATTAACTTGAGTCATTACAACAAGATGTAGCTCAAGAAATGATGAGCAAGTCCTGAGGATACGGCTCAGCCATGACAGTGCTGCTAACTGGGGGGACAAGAAACATCCGCAAAGACTGTGTAGATGTCAGGTAGGTATGGAAGTCCACCTGAGTGTCTAGCTTCAGGGGTAGCGAATCCCCAAAGCTAGCTAGCAAGACCAGGCCTATCAGAGAGCTCTGTGTTTCAGCGAGAGATCCTGCCATGATGACTAAGGAGGGAGAGCTGTCAAGGATGATTTCTGGCATGTGCGCGCGCGCGCACACACACACACACACACACACACACACACACACACACACGCACAACCACACATACATAGGCCTACTGGTGCAAAATTATGTGTACATATGCATACACACCGCACACTCACACATGAAAGAACAGAGGAAAAATGATAAATAAAATAAATATCAGCCATATCAACTTAAAAATCTAGTGGGACAGGTAGACGTTAGCCACAAATCCACACTAGTGGGACAGACAGACGCCAGTCATAAGCCCACACAGACTACAGAAGAGTAAAATCATGGTAACTGCTAGTGAAAAGTTACTAACACTAAGTCTCATTTCAAAAACCAAGGAAATCTCTCTGGAGCAAGTGAAAACTCAGCTTGGATCTAGTGAAATGAAATGAGCCCAGGCGATAGGATCTCATGTGAAGGTGGGGGTAGTCAGTGTTTCCAGTAAGGGGGAGGAGTATGCAAAATGTCATGGGCCTGCTGTCCCAACCCCTGGAAGGCAGAGTCAGGAGGATTGTAGTTCTGAGGCTAGCCAGGGCCACAGACCCTTTCAAGGACAATGAGAGCTACATAGTAAGACTGTGTCAGAAGGAAGGAAGGAAGGGAGGGAGGGAGGGAGGGAGGGAGGGAAGGAGGGAGGGAAGGAGAAAGAGAGGGAAGGAGGGAGGGAGGGGAAAGGAAGAGGGAGAGAGAGGGAGGGAGGGAGGGTGGGTGGCAGAACACAGTGTGTTGAGGAGCTCTGAAAAGTTGCAGAGTGACTAACATGAGATATGCAGGGTGTGTAGGAGGATACATTTTCATGACCATAGAAAACATTTAGAAAATTGTAAATTTATCTATAAAGCAACTGAAAACAAAAAATAGTAGAAAAACAAGAAATACACACACACACACACACACACACACACATACACATACATATATATATACATATATATGTACATAATTTTATAATAGGAAAAAATATATACACATATACATGTGTGTGTACATAATTTTATAATTGGAAAATTTTATAAACTTTCACTGCTGGCTGAATGAAGCTGGAGGAATGGAGAGCAGGTCTCCCGTCACAGACAGCAGAGTACTTTAATATCATTAAGTTTGGACTATCTCAATTGGTTAATCCAATCCTCCTTAACGCATTGATGGCTGAGTCTTGTTGCCAAGTCAAGGTAGTAACCCTTTCTATTAATTAGGAACAGATTGTTAGAAGTCTAGGTAGAACGCTTGAGGCTGCAGCTGTGTGTGATGACACGGACCTATATCCACTTGGGAGGCTGAGCCACAGTGAGCGAGGCCAGGCTATCTCAGCTCCTTTTCAGGTTGCGGTGACAAAAGAAACATAAAGGAGAAAGTTTTTTCTTCTCTATTTCTTTTTTTAACATCTAGAGAAATACAGTCCATCAAGGTGGGTCAGGCTAAAGGCATGGAGACAGAGGCAGGAGGCTGCCTGCTCACATTGTATCTCATGCAGAAATGCAGAAAAGGGAAAGGAAATAAGTCCAGGCTCTGAATTCCCAGGGATCATCCATCAGTGACTTACTTTCTTCAGCCAGCCTTTACCAAGAGTTCCAAAACCTTTCTAAATGGACAACCAGTTGGGACCACATGTTTAAAGCCATGACACTATAGAGAACATTTCAAATTTAAACTGTAACACAGACCATTCTGAGCTATTTATAGATTGGAAATATGCCTCCAAAGCTAAAGCCATGGGGCATGGGAGATGTCCTAGTATGGAAAATACTTGCCACACAACCATGAGAAGCTGAGTTTGATCCATGGCACCCACATAAAAACTGAGACCTGTGGCGTGCTCTTGGAAACCCAGCACTGAGCAGGAAGAGACAGCAGCAGCCCAGAGCTCTCTATCCAGCCAGTGTAGCTGAATCAGTGAACTTCAGGGCCAGGGAGAGACCCCGAATCCAGAAAAAATGGTTGAGAACAGTTTAAAAAGGCACTGACCATTGGCCTCTCACCTCTACATGCTTGTAACACACATGGACAAGCACCATGCCTTCACACAATGCGTACACACCTACAGGGAGGGAAACAATGTCTAAGACTGTAGGGTTCTCATCCCCTAGTTGATCAGCTAGACTCTCTCTCTTTAGATAGGAACCATCTTGACAATTTCCTGTTGCACCCAAGTACAATCTGTAATCTATAAACACATTTTTTAGAGAAAATTTGGTTTGAAGTAAAGTGATATTTCTTTAGTTAAGTTAAATTAACTTTAAAGATATAGCTCAGCTTTCTCCCATTTAGTATCAGTAATTGCAATTCAATTCAAATAGGAAAAAAGAAGGTATATTAATTTAGAAAGACTCTACATTTAAACAATGGGTTTAATCTATTCCAAGACTAGAGCAACCCATCATTTGGCATAGCTTGAGTTATCTTCCGTGATATATAGTGATATTGCTGTTTAACACGGACATCTGATTAATTATGGCATTAGCTGTTTCAGTATCTTAAATCTCATGATTGGATGCAATGAGAGCCCGTAGCACCTTTTGAATGGATACAGTGATTTTTGAATATTTTGTGGAAGTTCCAAGAAGTTGTCTCCATCAATGAGCTCTGATTGTTTGACACTTGTCCCAAAGATAACAGAATAGACATGAATAGTAAATTGTCCCCAAAATTCATTATGTAGATGTACAATAAAAAATACGAGAGCAGTGTCCAAGGGAATTCAATTTTCAGTTATGCCAGATCCAACTTGAGTTAATTACATTCAATGGGATATGTAGATTCAATCTTTCAGTGTTGTGCTGTGTCAGGCAAGGCTGAAGATCAACCTGCGATACACATCAAGATCACTTATCTTTGGGATGTATACTTTTAACTTGTGTGTGTGTGTGTGAGAGAGAGAGAGAGACAGAGAGAGACAGAGAGAGACAGAGACAGAGAGACAGAGACAGAGACAGAGAGACAGAGACAGAGAGAGACAGAGAGAGACAGAGACAGAGAGGCAGAGAGACAGAGAGACAGAGAGTGACAGAGATGAGAGAGAAAGACAGAGACAGAGACAGAGACAGAGAGAGGGCATAAGTGTGTGTGAGTCTGTGTGTGTTAGTGTCTGAGTGTCTGAGAGAGAGTATCTGTGAGTCCATGTGTGTAAATGAGTGTGTGAGAGTATGTGTGTGAGAGTGTGAGCATGTGTGCAAGTGTGTGTGAATGTGTGAGTTTATGTATGTGAGTGTGTGTGAGTGAGTGTCTTCAAGAGAGTGTGTATGAGTGTGTGTGTGTGTGTGTGTGTGTGAGTGTGTGTGTGTTTGTGTGTGTGTGTGTTTGTGCCACTGGTATACAGGTACTTGTGGAGGCCAAAGAGGCCTTTGTGTCCTGAGAAGCTGGACTTACAGGCAGTTGGGTGCTTGGGACTGACTTGAGTTCTCTACAAGTGTAGCAAGCATTCTTAATCACTGAGCTGTCTCTCCAGATCCATCGGTTGAATTTTTTCTCTATAAAATATTATACTTAAATGGCTTAGTTATAAGACACCATCATTCATTCCAAAGTTCATAGTGGTATTGTCCAGCTATAATCACACTCAATATCTTTATCCATGCCAGGATGTGCCCCACTGGCCATGCCTGGAGGACAACTATCCTAGCTGAAGAGCAGTTCAGAGACTCAGCTCTATTGCAGGACAGATGCTACTTAAAAAGAAAAGAAGATGAAAAGATAAAAGGGGTAAGAAGATACATTTTGTTCTAATCCCTATAAAATTACCAAATATTTTAAAAATATAAATATAGGTGTAGTTGACATACTCTACATCTTTGGTTTTTTGTTTTATTTTGTTCTGAGTCATGATCATATATACCTGTCTCTGGCTAGCCTTGAAATTTTTGTGTAGCTGAGAGTGACCTTGAACTCCTGGTACCCCTGCCTCTTCTTCCTGACTATTGTGATAACAAGTGTCTACCCCAAGCCCAGTTTCATGAGGCATTGAATAAAACCAAGGGATTCATATGCTTTAAGCTACCAGCTGAGCCAATTTGCAGCCTCCTCCTCAATATGTGTGCTGTGTGAATCTCTGACTTACTGACTGTGGATGGCACCTATGACCTGCTTCTAATTATCAGAACATGGCAAAGTGGAAGGGACAGTACTCTAAAACCATTGCCACTAAGATGACAACCACGTTGCTAGGAGATTCTCCATCAGACTTTGAGAGAAACTGGTCATGTTATGAAGGTTGCCATGCCAAGAAATATCATTTTCAGTTGATACCAAAACATGAAGGCCCTCAATCCATGGTCATAAGTGACTGAACAGGTACCAACAATGTGATGACCAGGGAAGTGAGTTGTGAGGCCACAGGCCAGGAGATGGGCTGTGTTTTGTGAAGCCCTGCATCCTAAAACCTGACAAATTATACCAACACACACACAGATGACGAGACAAAGCACACAGTCTTTTCAGTTCATGTGGCTATATTATTATGCAAAATATGGACATAGTTATATATTAAATATGTTATATATACATATATGTTCACGATTTCAATATAAAATGTACTTGGATAAGTGGTTTAACTTTTAACATATGTAATCTATAAAATGACAGAAATATATACCTTAAGTTAAAGCAAGTCTTATACCACATAGATAGATATATAGAGCATTTGTGATACAACACTCTTTTTATATTTTTGTCTTAGGATAAAACCAGCTTGGTCATACAATACAAAATTTAGAAGATTAAGTGTTTTGGTACAGTGTGAAATTTGACTGTATAATATGGTACTTAAGAACTTGGTCATTATATAAATCAAAGAGGATTTCACTTGAATTATTAAAGCTAGAGAAAGACATATTTTTAAAAAGGGAAAATGCATGAGAGTTTTGGGACTATGACTTGGTGGAAAATGTATCTCTGCTGTATTTTCTCGTTTATGGTCATGAGACTGGCTGCTAATATTTCTCCATACATTGAAGGTGTTATTTTTCTCTTAATCTTTATTTTTGCTATTTGAAATTCTTCTAAATTATTTCTATTGGTTGATATATTTACTCTCCCATCCTTAAAGTTTTTGTTTTCTTTAGTATTCTCTACTTTTCCCACCAGGGCATATCATATTAATTATCGTGTTTGAGATCCATTTTGCCATACAAATCTGGTTCCTCACTTTCCTCAGTGTTGAACAGTACATACCCTTTTCTGCTTGATTGTTCTTTGCTATCATTCTCTGCATTTTCTTCTCATGAAACCCTCAGAAATGGAATGTTAATTTTAAAGGTTATTATTACGCCCTTTTCTGCATTTCTCTTAATGTTTTTCATTCTAAAATAATCTTGGTTTATTTCTTTAGACAATTGCCTAAATTTTATCATGCCATTGGAGATTTTATATTTTTAGAAATTATATTATAGTGTGTCAGTGTTTATGTACATGTGTGTGTTCTTAGATATGTTTCTATATGTCTAAGTATTTAATTATGGAAAACAATGATTTGTTTTACTCTTCATTATATTTTTCATGGTATGTCATTCATTTTTCAAATATTCTCGACCTGATTCTTTTCTTCTTAAAAATTAAATTGTAAAAATCTTACTTACTTATATTTTTCATGTATTGGTGTTTTGGCTGTGTATGTGTCTATGTACCATGTGCATGCTTGATTCCATGGAGATCAGAAGAAGGTGTCACAAACAACTGTGAGCTTCCATGTGGGTTCTGGGAATAAAGTCTAGGTCCTCAGGAAGAGCAGTAATACTCAACAACTGAGCCATCTCTTGAGCCCCAAGTTTTATTCTTTATATCACAGTAGATTGATTAATAACCAATCACATGAAAACCTTTTCTTATCTGTATCTATATATTTTATTCTCTTATAAACTGCAGTAGTAGTATTCAAATGCTTAAATATTTATGTATGTATATGCTCATAAACATATTACATATATATTCCATAGTTGATGCAGATTTTCTAGCCATGAAGAAAAACAAAATTATGGCAGGAAAATGGGTCTGAACATGAGCATGGCTTCATTTGAAATGCCAGGACCAGCTATATCTGAGGACATGGTGGGCTCATGTTATGTCTCAACAGGGCATTGTGCCCACCCAACTGGAAAATTAGAGACAGGTAAACATCCACTGGTGACCTTTAGTTCTGCTGAAGAAGCCTTGATGCACAGACAACTGTGGTGATCTGTTAATTGTTGAACCGCATGTCAATTTGCCCCTAATGCCCAGCATATTCCTGGCTTTTTACCATCAATGCAGTCACTTCTTGCATGAGGACTGCATTGTGTTCCTCGGTTCCAGTAAACTTGCCGTTACAGAAAGAGTAAAAACCTAATAAAAATCATTCCTTACGATTCTCATAATCTCAGGCCACTGAGATGTGACCTGAGACTTACACAGACTTCTTGAATGTGAACCAAGTCTCTTAAAAATAGCCATCCTAACCAGACACTGCTTCAGGAGAGGCACCCGGGGGTCTTTATTAGGAACCCAGCAGGAGCAAGAGAGTCAGCAAGGGAAGGGGCGGAAGACAGCAGTCACCTAATACGTCTAGCCTTCATCACTTCCAGCCTTTCATCGCCTTGCCTTTTCATATTAAATGATGTAGAATTTTGAAGCCCCGTGGCCTATTGTTCTGACAGGAATTATTTGCTCAGGATCCACAGAATGAACAGAAGAGGTGAATTTCCAAACCCACTGGACATATATTTTGTTTCTCCTGGTGCAGTCCGCGATGCTCAACAGAAAATCCTGTCATCCGTCTCTCTGGAGACACACTTCACAGCGAACTTCTGGCTGCTCTGGCTCTAACTATCTATCTGCCCTTTTCCACAGGGATGCTTGAAGCTCAAGTGCAGGAATTGGAGGAGTTTTATTTATGTTTTTAGGAAAAGATAGATATGTAAGAACAATGAAAGAAAAAGAGGCTGTTAAATAGAGAACAGTAGGATGCGTAGGAGAGGCTGGAGGAAGGAAAGGGAAGGCATGAATGATGTGAGTTCAAAATATTATAAAAAGAAAGCAAAACATTATCTTTAAACAAATGGCTACCGGTATTTATATATTCTTGTATAAATTTTCCTTCAGGCATATCATATTTTTGTAAAACAATGTTCAGAAAGCTGTAATTCTTAAAAAGTAATGTATAACTTGGAAGTTTTGGTTTCTATGTTTTAAACATGGTGTGTGTGTGTGTGTGTGTGTGTGTGTGTGTGTGTGTGTGTGTGTGCGCGCGTGCACGCACATGCATGCACATGTGCCTTCATGTAGAGGCTGGAGGTTAACCTCCAATTTCATCCTTCAGAACATCATTACTTCCCTCTTTGAGACAGGACCTCCTTAGCCTGGCTGACTAGCAATCTCCAGGTGTCCTGTGTCAGCCTTCCTAGCACTGAGATTGCAGGCATGCACTGCCCCATCTAGCATTTTGATGTACATTCTGGGCATGGAAACTAGGTCCTTATGCTTGTAAGGCAAGTGTCCTACTGACTGAGCCATCCTACCCACTCACACCTCTCTTAAGAGCTTTTTACGTCTCACCGATGAGATGCTCACTAGATGTTCAATACACATAGTGGGGGAAACCCCCCAAAATATATATCATATAAATTTCATAGGTGAAATTTCCCAATATTCTACTCTGTTGAGTAAAATGGCTAAAAATAACATAAATAATATTATTTTTCCTGCATGTATTTGAATGTATCTCAGACATAGCCAGACATGTGCATAATACAGGCATGAAGAAGAAAGGACACCTTTCTATATTGTAACGAGCAAAGGCCTTTTTCAATTACCGAGATGTGGTCCCTAGGCCAGCCATGTGGATATCTTATATGAGAACTTGTTACCTATGCAGATTCTGTTTTCCCATATTAGGTTTACTAGATCAGGGATACCAAGGTGTTGCTCAGTAATCCGTGTTTCACAGGAATGGTGGGTAAATTTTATACCTGCTAACATATACAACCTGCTGTAGTACCCGATTCAAACATCCGAACAGTCTGAGCCCTTGAATCTTAGATACCTTAGATTAAAAGACTGTGCTTATAGAATTGGAGCAGGCTAGTCCCTTAGATTCTTTATAAATCCTCTCAAGAAACATCTTATAGAGCTAATCTTGGGTGAATGACATGTGGGAGCTATGAACAAATGCCTATTCACTGAAGACAGAAAACCAATGGCAGAGCAAAGTAACATATCTAGCTAAGTCCAAGTTGGCAATCCAATGAGTTTATTGGAGTTACTGCAAGAAACATGAGCCACTGAAAGGAAGCTAAATAAATGAAAATCCCATCCTAGCATGAAAGAAGACTCATGGAAGCTACACCCCTAAAATTATACATGTGATTTGTAGGCAACATGGCTGGTCAGAGAGTCTCCTCCAGGTAGTACTGACAACTGGAGAGTCTTTTGCCCAGTAATTGGTTACTGCTTCAATAACCTTGGGAAGGGGCCTTGTGGGTTATTTTGGTTTCAGGATCTTTCTGAGACTTGTGAGTTGTTGATTTTTTTTTCCCCTTGATCTCATGAGGCAACTTTCTTCTCTCTAGAAGGGACTATTTCAATCTGAGGGGAAATTCCTTCACAAGAGTTGGGTAGTTGTCTTAGTGTTTAAAGTGCTTGCCACACAGATCCAAGAACCCATGTAAATATAAACAGGGTAGTACACATCTATAATCTTGACATGCCTGTGGTGACATGGTAGACTAAGACAGAAGAACTGTGAGAAACTCATGGACTGGTGTTTGCGGTGTAGGAAAAAAAATAGAGATTCTATCTCTAACATGGTAGAAAATGAGAAACAAATACACAAGGTGTTTTCTGATCCCTACATGTGTTCTGTGTCAGTACATGCTTCACCATCACGGGAGGAAGGGTTAAAGAACAAAGAAATACCTTACAGGAATTTGGGGGTGGGGGGGGGAGTAATGAAAATCTGTGATATCCAGAAATAAGGAAAATGTGGTGAGACGTAGACACAGTGAACGGAGTGGTAGCAACTCTTCCTTCCATGGAAACCATGGTTTAGGTACTCTTGCCAAGTCCATGGCCAACCATTACTATCAAGTCATATTCTATGACATCAGTTCTTACTGTTGTTACTGTCAGGATGGGTCTGAGCTACAGCCAGTGTTTTGCCCAAGGCTTTGCCCTTCACTCAGTATGTTTCACATGGGAAATCCAAGTGTCCTAACATAGACAAAAGTGGACATGGATGAGTCTAGTAAATTGTTCTGGAATTGTCTGGAGTATGAATCTGATTGCATTGTTGCATTCATTTTTTGCCTTTCCCCATTGGCATGACAAGTTATCTAACAAAAATGTCTTAAGGATGGGCTGTTTTATTTTGGCTCATGGTATGAGCAGAGACTGTCCATCGCAATAGGAAAAGCATGGCAGTAGGAGGACAAGGTGGCTTGTCACATGGGCCTGCAGTCAGAAGTTGAAAGGTCTATGTCTTTTCATCTCTCTTATGCTCCCAGAACTATTTTTTTTTACCCCATCACAGCCAAGACCTATCAACCCTGACCTGTTCTAGACTATGGAGGTCTTATTTAGGCTGATTCTTTGTGTACCCAAGATACTGGTCTCGATGTTATTCCTAATATCCTTAGTCAAATTCCATGGAAATTAAAAAAAAAAACTTTTGGTGGATATTTTATTGACAGAAGGATAGTATAGAGTCAGCACTTGGCACCAATTTGTTCTCTATAATTTTCTACACCTTTATCTTTAGCACTTGTTAGAAAAACAAATCTTTCCCTTTCTTTCTTTCTTTCTTTCTTTCTTTCTTTCTTTCTTTCTTTCTTTCTTTCTTT
>OU015755.1:10681971-10694456 GCA_907169655.1 Acomys percivali | reverse complement strand
TTTCTTTCTTTCTTTCTTTCTTTCTTTCTTTCTTTCTTTCTTTCTTTTGTAACTAAGTGAGAGGATAGTTACAGCAAACAATGCTAGGACATTGTGCTCCAAATCTCATCGATCTATGTGGCCAGCCCATGCTCCAGGCAGGCCATAGAAGCTTCTCAAGGAACTACAAACCACAGGTCTTCTCATGTGTGCCCCTAGCACCTCTTTCTTTAAAATTAATGTTCACATCAGGAGTTCCACTACGTATTAAAACCACATAATTAAACCAGGAGACTACTTATCTTTAATATCCTAAGGGCAGTTAACTTTACAAAGAGAGTGCTGATTAACAATGCAAAAGAGTAAAGATAGCAAAAAAAAAAAAGTGACTTGAGCCATGCGTGGTGGCACAAATCTGTAAGTCCTATTGGGAGGTGGTACCGGGAGGGTCAAGAGTTCAAGGCTATGCTTTACTATATAGAATGCTATATGCTCTACTATACAGAGTTCGGTGCCAGCCTAGGTTATATGAGCTCCTAAATCAAAATACCAAATCGGGGATGATGAGATTGCTTGAGGAGTAAAATGCTTTTGTGTAAACTGGACAACCTGACTTGCACCCCCAGATCCCATACAAAGATAAAGGAGAGAAGCCACACCACAGTGTTCTCCTCTGCCCTACACAGACACTGTGATGCACACACAGTGCTACTAAATAAGTAATGTTTAAAACTATTAAAAACCATGATGACAGTGAGCTGTGTCTAGGTAGATAACACTTAGAGTTGAGCATAGGCAGCTCCTTTTTGGTAGTATGTTCCCCGTGAGTATGTTTGTTCTACTCAGTAAACACAAATTGAAAACTAGTGTGTGTCCATATGAGCGGTTGTTTTATTTATTTATTTTAAATGATCTTTGGAAGGCAAGTGGTCTTCATTTTTTTGTGCTCTTAAATATAAAGTAATAGCCAGACTGTGTTTGTAATATTCCATATTTAGTTTCCTTCAAACTATGTTAATTTCATATGCTAATTACCTGTTAATTATTTCTTTCAGAACATAGTGCTCTCTCCCTTTTCTCTCTCTCTCTCACACAAAGCATATATATGTACTTTCTGGATTGGCTCATTATCAATGCATATAGGCACTATAATAAAATCATCTTTTCAAATATATTAGAGATATTAGTGGAATTGTCAGTAATATCTTCCCTTCAATTTTTATTTCAGTAGACTGCAGAGATGAAGTGAAAGACTAATGTTAAAAATGACAAAGGGAACTCAACTCCTCATTCAAGTTCTAAAATATACTTTGAAAGAGCAACAGAGCACATGCTTCTACTTGTTTATCTGGTCAAAGGTTTTTGCTCTGTGTGTGTGTGTCTCTCTCTGGAGCCTTCTCTAAGTCTGAGTCACGTATCATCAAAAGACTCACTGTATTCGATTTTTATGAAAATAACAAATTGGGAATGCATGGCATTTCCCTTGCAGAATCTATTATTTTTTTCATGAAGATGACCTCAAGGCTGTAACACTCCTCACCTCTGCTGTGCTAGCCCTAGACAGTTTTCAGGAGTGAGAGAGAAATGGTCAGTAGAGGAGAAGCACCATGTTCTAAGGACTTTTCCAATGGCTATGCTGCCTTCTATGTGGAAGGATTCTTGCCTTGGCTCTGATTAGGCTTCGGAGAAAAGCTGGATTCTGGATGTCCCTTTAAACTTCTCACAGGAGGCCATGCATGCTCACTCAAAGAGCTGGTGGGGAAGAGCCTTTCAGGTCACATGCTCCATATCACAAGTGATATTAGGAATACCATCCATATTGTTTTGGGTCTTGTTAGCTGTATATTTGTTAGGGTCACACACTTGGCTCTGGCAGCCCCAACAAGTGAATCTTGATACCCACCCATGCTTGGCCAGTTTATGAGACAAATAGTAAAAAGCAGACAAGGAGATTTACACTTTGGTGTCACACACAATTCCTTCTTTGCCTACGAGATACTATGTGCGTGACAACTCTCAAGGGGTGTGCCTCTTAACTGATACCCTTGACTTCAGAGACTGAGTGGCAGTGGCTCTGCATCAGTTATGGGTCTCACTCATACTGACGCAGGCCACTGGTGCTCACCCTATGCTCTTCTGATGTTCCCTGCAAATAGAGGCCACAGCTTCCAAGACAAGGGATGCCATGTTTTATTGCATTGTCGTGTTGTTGTCCTTTGTGCCTAGGAATTGACAGTCTTTGCCATAGTTTGTGTCCTTCCAAAGCACATAGGCAGAATGCTTCACGTGCAGATTTGTAAGTTTATGGCATTCAGAGCTGGACCCCTGGGTCTGGATGACCTCATAAGAATGGCCATCATGACGAGACTAGTAAAACCAAAGAGAAGAGGAGACAAATACACAAAACAAGGACAAATCTTAACCTGACCACCCCCATTCCTGTCTTGTGACATCGCCACCCTGGAATGAGTTATGCAGAAGAAAGGCTCTATAGCCAGATGCCGACACCTGGATACTAGACTTCCCAGGCCCTAGAACTCAGAGAAAGAATTATGTTTCTTTAGAGATTACATTTCTTTAGAGATTAGAGAGTGGCATTATGCTCTGACAATCTGCTGTAACAACACAAGACCATGTGAAGACAGCTGTCTGTGTGTGAAGAACGAGATGAGCCTGACAGAGGACCAGACAAGGGGGCGCTGTGCCACAGATGCCCGTCCCACTGGCACAGCTGTCCCTTAAACGCATCCCAACTGCAAGAGACCTACCATCTCAGAGCTGCCATTGCTTAGAACCGCATGACCCCTGCCGAAGGGGCTCAGATTTCCCTTCAGCAACAGGTGTGTGCAGAGCTGACAGCTAGTTTACGGCAGCTCAATATCACAGCCGCAGCTGCTAGTCTATAAATAAAGTGGAGGCCACTCCAGGCATTGTGTTTTCTCAGGCCCATGAAAGGGAAAAATGTCTTTAACCTTAGGGTTTTTAATATATATATATATATATATATATATATATATATATATATATATATATATCTGCAAATGACTTTAGCAACTTAAATAAAACACTATAAAGAATAATTTGAGGGACTGTTAGAAAAGGAATTAATTAATTGTATAGCATGCTACTGTAGATTAGATCATAGCAATCATTTTATTTCCTCAATAACATCTTTTCTTGATCACCTCAGCTCCTTTAACTTTGAAACATGTAACACTCAGAAGTATCATGCATGACAAGGTAGGCTCAGTTGTAGGCACAGGAAATTCTAAAATTTCCCAATACAACCATAAAAATACTTTTTATTTGCATTCCATGCTTTGGAAGCAGAACAAATGGCACCCCCAGAAATCTGTTGTGTGCGTGTGTGTGTGTGTGTGTGTGTGTGTGTGTGTGTGTGTGTGTGTGTTGCCATGGCATTGTCTTTCTCTTCTCTCAGTATCTGCAGAGAATCACCTGCCGTTTAGCAACAGATAATTCAGTAGGCAGTTCCATAACTATGTGTCTCCCCAGAACGGACCCACACAAGCTTAGATGGTGTAGGTCAGTCGCCGCAGTGCAATCAGCAGATGCATCAAAGATATCATATGAGGCTGCCACAAGCATAACATGGCAAGCTGTCTACAGGAAAGCTCACCCCCCCACTCTGCTAAACTTGGAACACAGTCCAAAATAATGATAAAGATCACAGTGCTTTAAACAGAAATCAGCAAAAGTAGTTAGCTGCTATTGTCATCATTATTGTGCGCTGCTCCCAATTGTGTGGGCTTACTGGGCATCTTTGTATGGCTGGCATTATAGTGGATTGATTGGTACACACCAGCCACACACCAATCAAATGAAAAGGTCAACTGCAGTATCATGACATATGAGGAGTCTCTGATGGTTAAACACATTTTTTTCTGGTTATTTGTCTGTTTGCCCCACTGTGACCGTAATTGTGTCAAGTCTACTACAGATCCAGACATCACTCTGTAGAACATGATGTGTGTGTGTGTGTGTGTGTGTGTGTGTGTGTGTGTGTGTGTAACCTCACACTCTATTGCTTAAATTGTGTGATTTAATTTAGGTGTGGTACCTGGACTGTAACTAGACAGGAAATGAGTCCTGACTCTGATGAGCTCAAGTCTGCCTAATACAAAATGGCATTATGCTCTGCCACCATTTAGGCTTTGACAATAGAAGGAAGTGAATTTGAAGCAAATCCTTCAATACTTTCCTTTTAGCACATGCTTAATAGCATGTGTCCTTTCACCAAAGAACACAGACAGGACAATGAAGTCTTAATTAGATTTCACATTTATGCAATTAGTTACTGTTACAATTGTAAAGTCTACAACGCATCATTAGGAAGTAACCCAAAGCCTATTAAGTTGCTTCAGTGTGGTCAGTCTTTGAGGACTGTACACCGTACAGAGCAGCTCACAACAACTGAACAATCACATTTAAAACATGACATCACTTGAAACTGTATCATTCAAAACAGTATTTCTTAAACGGGCTACCAAAGAAAATGTGAATAAAGATGCAGCTCTCAACCACACTGATAGGAAACACTGTTTCTGAGTGGGCAAAGTCTTATTTATTCTGTTGGGATGGTTCTTCTCTACCAGAAATTGAAACAAAGATCCAGACATACTCAGAAGGCAACAGATAATGCAACTAGACTTTTCTTCCTGAATGAGAATTCACAAGATAAGGTGAAAACAGTGGTTCTCAACCTTCCTAACACTGGGACCCTTTAATAGAGTTCCTAATGTTGTGGTGAGCCCAAGCATAAAATTGTTTCCATTGCTATTTCAAAACTGTAATTTTGTTACTGTTTTTAATCAGAATGTAAATATTTTTGGAGATAGGGATTTGCTGAAGGAGTTGTGAAACCCACAGGTTAAGAGCCACTGGTATAGAAGTTGACAGTGCTACAGTTGAGTGTCTAGAGAGATGGTTGAATAGATAAGGGCACATAATGCTTTTGCTGAGGACTAGAGTTTTGTTCCCAGTACCCACATCAGGTGGCTTACCATTTCCTCTGACTATAGCTCAGGAGGAGCCAATGATCTGGCCTCTATAGGAACCTATACACATGTGCACATACCTACGCACCAACCACATGCATACCCACAATTAAAGATGATAATACAAATAATTTTAAAAAAGTGCAGTTGGCATATTTTCACTCATCTGCTTCAGCAAAATAATAACAAATTTAAGAATGAAAACTTGCCCGTCTGGCTTGACTCATTGAACATGTGGTTTTATGGGCTGACCAAGTATTTCCCATCCATTTTGCCTCCAAAGGACTTCTTTATTGAAAATGCAAACTATTTCCTTTTCCTGTTTTTTTTTTTAATAATTCATTGACAGAGAAGCAATAGCTCATGAAGCAGGCAGGAGATGGTCAGATGGGCACTTCATTCTGAAATTAGCTCCTACAATTAAAACAGTTCTGGGGGGAATGGGACAGAACATGATACAAGATCCTATCGGAGACAGTGAAGGAGACTACAGATTGCATGGTATCATATTAAGAGAGGAAAGACTGGTAGGAATGGATAGTGACATTACAGCGGGCAACCATGGACATATGGACTGGAAAATGAAGATGGTATTTTCCCAGATATATCAATTCTGGTTAGCTAGTGTCATGGTGATGGGGTGGTGGGGAGGACTAGGGACCAGGAGAAGTCACCTTGGTTTTCACAAGAAGTTCTATTTGTAGTAGGAGGAGATGCAAGACAAACTATACTTTGTGTCATGGGGGAGGAGGGGGGCATTCCCTATACATTTCTGTACTTACTGCTCTTGCAGAGGACCCATGTTCACTACACAGCACCCACATAGTTCAAAACCATCTATAACTGAAGTTCCAGGGGATCCAGTACTGCCTTCTGATTTTTATGGCTTTCAAACATGCATGCATATGGTACACATACATACATGCACAACACACCTGTGAGAAATAAATAAATCTCATTTAAAAGTAAAAATGTAGCTTTCATATTCTTAAGAATGTCCACCTATGCATTCATAAAATCTGATTGCATAAAGCTTTCTCCACTCAGATGTTTAATTGATATATCAAGTTGACTGGGTCACAGAACAGCAAGGCAGGGCTTGACCATTCCTGGAGCTTCTGTTAGTTTCTTCTTGAGATTAGCATTGACTTTGTGGACATGAGTAGGAAAAGTTCACATTCGTAATGTGGGTGGGGCTCATTTAATCAGGTGACGGCCTGATAAAGCCCTCCCGAAGCCAGTCAGACTTTTCCAGCTGTCCCTAAACTTCATTTGTAACGTCAGCTCTTTCTTATCTGCCTACTAGAATTTAGTAGCTTTCATAATCACAAGAAACCATTTTGTGTATGTGCGTGTATGCATGTGTGTGTGTGTGTGCGTGTGTGTGCATGTGTGTGCATGTGTGTGTGCAGGTGCACGCATGCCATGCCATGTGGAGTCACATCAGTTGTTAATGTCAGAGGACAACCTCAGATGTCGGTCATGACCTAGTTTGAGAGAAGGCCTCTATTGTTCTCCGCTGCATATGCATCCACAGGTATCTGGTCTGTGAGCTTCTGCATGTTTTTTCTCTGACCTCATCTCTCTGCAAGAGCTGTAGGGGCATAGGGTGCTCATGACTGCATCCAGCATTGTGTGGGTTGTGGGGATATGGACTCATGTCCTCATACTCCTGTGGTAAGCCCTTTCCCCACTGAGCCACCTCTATAACCCATTGACCAACTTTTCATAGTAAAATCCCTGCTTCCCTTCTCCTTCTCTTCCAGCTACCCCACCTATGCTTACATGTGCACACATACTGGTGTACACATATGTGGTGTCCTAGGTTGACTTCTGTTGCTGTGGTAAACACCATTACCAAAAGCCACTTGGTGAGGAAAGGGTTTATTAGGCTTACAGGTCACAGTCTATCAGTGAGGGAGGTTAGGGCAGGAACCTGGAGGCAGGAACTGAAGCAGAGAGCAAGGGCATGTGTTGCTTAATGTCTTACTCTGTTTGGCTTACATTCAGATAGCTTTCCTATAGAGCTCAGTTCCACGTGTCCCAGAGGGGGCATCACCCCGAGCAGGCTGGGCCAACCTATATGAATTACCAATCAAGAAAATGCCCACAGACATGCCACAGGCCAATGGATGTCATTCTTCCACTGAGGGTCCATTTTCCAAGGTGATTCTAGTTTGAATCAAGTTGAAAATAGAAACTAACCAATTATGCACACGTACCCTATGGTATGGTTTCTTTTGAAGAAACCCAAAGAATACTAATAGTAATAAAGCATATTATTTCTACAATCAAGTCATAAAGAATATGTAGGCTCAGAAAACCCTACTGATTTGACATAAATTAATATTTGAGTTCAGAAAATCCTAGCAATTTGACATGGACTACAAAGGGTGGGAGCTAAAATTGTACATACCGGGTACCACATTGTGTATTCATGTAAATAGCAAGAAGTCTGGAAGGAAGGGCATGTACTTAATAGTGGTCATTTGTGGCTGTTGGAACTGTTGGGAGATGTTATATTTACTTTTCAATTATCCAGATTTCTAAAGTCCCTGTAGTGAATACGGGTTATTTTTTAATCTGAGAAAAATACCATTATTTAACAAAATGTAAGCAGCTTAAAAGGCATGCATGGTGCTTAGAGTTTCTGCTGCTTGCAAGAAAAAATAGAGAGGAATTCCATTCCCTTGAGAACAAAACAAAACATTTGTCAAGGAGCTGCAGTCCTCAGTTTTGAGCAGGTGTGCTATCTCAGCAGATGGTATTTGTGGGAGAAGTGGCTGCATCTTGGTTGGAAAGGGGAGATACAATTTTCTTCAAAAGTTGGCCTGGAAACTGGTAGATATGGGGAGGGTGCATCTAATACTTTTGTTTAGAGAAAAGTTGAGCCTTTATTTGTATGTATTCTTTTTCACAGAGATCTGATTGAAGCGGACCATTCATTCCTCAGTTGCAGCTCTTCCTCATGTGAAAGAAGGAACACACACATATGCACATACTACGCATGCATGCACACATGCACACACACACACACACACACACACACACACACACACACACACACACACATGAAAACATATACATTAAGACCTAAGTGAAAAAGTTTCCCATTTTCTGTTGTATGGTACTTACTGGTTTTCATTTATGGACTGAAAGAACCAAACACATTTCCACAGTTTATTCTTGGTCTGAGCGGCTAGCTCCATCTAAATCTGTTTCCTTCACTTTCGCCTTATTATTAAATTAACATAATTTACCTAACACCTGACTTAAAGTGCGTGTGCAGAGGTGCATGCTCCCAATATACATGTCTTACCCTTTTCTCTCCACTCATTCGTATCTATGGCTGTGACCTCCTCACCTTGCTCCCTGCACTCCCAGAAGCGAATTAAAGATCTCAGTGTTTGCTTTCAGAGGACCAGCACTAGCTCCTGGGGTGTTGAGCATTTTGCATGCTTCTTCGTGATGTGAAGTCCTGGGCTAATGACTAAAGTCTCTTTTCTTCTTGTCCTGCTTAATTTTGCTCATTGAAAAATCTTGTTCCTAGCATCTGTTGGTCGATTACCACTCTGATTTTACGTTAGCAGTAAAAGCCTTGCTGGGCTTTCATGGGCATTCAGCAGCTAGATGGTGAAGCAATCACCTAAATAAGGAATTGTGAGATGGAAATCCAGTTTAGCAAACTTCCCCCCCCCTTTTTTTCCCCCTTTGTTTCTCTTAGTAATTTTTTCAGTTGATTTTGATTCCACGAGCGGGTGTTCAGTTTCTTTTTTTTTTTTTCTAATTTCTTTTCTATTTCCTTTCCCTCTCCTCCATCATTCATTATATATTCTCTTTCCTTTCCTCTTCTGTGATATGCACTCAGGTTAAGGGTGCGGTGGCACCCTCTTGTGATCTTAGCACCGGGGGAGGGGTTAGAGGCGGAGCCCACTGGTTTGAAGACACCTAGAGATATATAATAAGATCCTGTCTCTAAAACCCAACAAAAAAATAAGATGAGAGAGATGAGGGGAGGACAGCAGAGAATGATGAAAAAAAATGAGGAGAGTCAGAGGAAGGGAGGGGTATGAAAGAGAGGTAATAAAGGAAGAAGAGGGGAAGAAGGAAGGAAAGAGGAACTATCTGGTCTTCATCTACAGCACTGATGCTAGCCCATCTTCATGGATAGGCTGGATAGATGCGTCATCTGTAACGCTTGCAATTGTCTGTGGGCTGCTTAAGTCGGCAACAATTCACACGCCAGGAGGTAGGGTGAAGTAAGAGGTTAGGAACTGGACCTCCTGGCTTTAACATGAGGTTACAGAGAATTCTCTCTTAACTGAATTCCCCACCCTGTCTGTGCCTCACCTCTTTTATAAGTAAAACAGCAGTAAGAGCAGACGGATTTATATAGAGCAGGTACAAGTGCTACGTCGAGTGAAATTACTATCTCCATGTAATTGCGGCAGTTACTCCAGAAGTCTTGGGTACTCTGGTTATTATTACCACAAAGAACAAAAACAAAAACAAAAACAAAACAAAACAAAACAAAAAAACAAAAGAAAACAAAAAAGAAAAAAAACCAGCCACAGCCAAGCAAGGTCTCTTGAAGGATATCAATGGTGCCTGGAAGTATCTTGTATTGGGTGGGGGTTGTACACTGGGCTGAGGAATGGTAGCCCAAATGCCATGTCCACATTATAATCCGGTGACTGCAAGTGGTCTGTTATGTAAAACAGAGATCTATACAAGCATCACTAATCCAGTAGTGTGAAATGAAGAAATTCTTGCAGACTCAATTGTCCCTACATTGAATTGCAAGCATCCTTGTGCGTGGGTATGAGGCAGTGGGAGACCTGATGGTCAAGTTGATAACAGATTGTAAATGGGGCACAGTTTCACAAAGTCCTCATGCCAAGAGTCACCAACAGGAAAAAAAATGAAGGGCAAGAACCAGGTTCCCCTTAAGGATGTTCCACATATGCTCTGTCCCATGATGCCTGGATTCGGGGAAAATGACGTAATAGCAGGTGTCAGGTGTTTAAACCACATACCAGGGCTGATGGTTGACCAGATGCCCACACACATCTTTTGCGTTCCTTTGCATGAAAGAAAGCATGGCTTGATATTCTTCTGGTCATTAAATAGATATAAAATACATATTTTGTTTAAACTGGTTCTTCATTACAAAATTCCCCAAGAATAGCTTTTAAATAAATTATTTAAAATATTTTTTGAGACAATGTCTCATAAAGTCTAGGCTGGCCTTGAACTCCTGATCCTCCTGCCCCTACCTCCAAAGTGCTGGGATTAAATATGTATGCCATTACACTCAGCACGGAAGGCTACTTTGCTAATTAACAGACATAGACAGTCTGTTAATTGGTCTGGGAAGCAATCCTAGGTAGCCATTCACCTTGTCTGTATTATGTTCAAGTGGCACACACACCGTGGCAGGAAAACCCCATTGTCACACTGAAGGTTCGTGGATATAATGTCATACACTGACCTATTTTGGCTTGGAAATCTTCATATTACCTGACACTCCAGGGATGAGCAGAGAAGAATGCAGAGGAAAAAGGGGAGGGGGCCAAGAAAACATATGGAGAAAGTGAAGGGCAAAGGGATTATTGAATAGAAGGGGGAAAGAAACATTTTAAGCAAAAAGAAAAAAATTAAAAATCTCACGCTATCATAAATCGTCATGGCTTACCAATGTCTGCCTAACCAAAAGCTGACACGAGCTCTTGGGTCATTGACTAATTAATTTGATCACTGAGTTCATCGGAAATAACCATATTCATTTTTCACTTGCCTGAATTACTGAGACTGTGTGCCTCTGCTGATCTTTGGAAGCCTCTGTTTGGCAAGTCCTGTTTCCCCTGCAGGCTGTGCAGGCTCAGACTGGAGGAGAGCCGGCAGCACAGTCGATGCTTTCTCCATCGAGATGACACGGGCTGCACAGCACTGCAGAGCAATCTGGATTCAGTGTTTGATAACAGGCTTAGGCTTACATTTGAGAACACCAAGTAGCGTTGGCTGCAACATTGGTACTGAGGAGGGAGAGTGGATGCAAAGTGAGATTTCAAAAGGCCTCAGGTACAGGCTGAAAGGTCAATATATGAACTAAGCAGGTTGTCAGAGAGGAAGACAGAGCTGTTCCAATCTGTTACTTAGTGGTCTGTCTGGGCCCAGTGTTTTTCAGGGCCCGTCACCCAGAAAATTAAAATAAAGACTACAAAAGTAATGAGGTCGGTTCTATGTGAAACCAAGAGTCAAGTGACAACGAGCCACATGGTGACAGTGTACTTAAGGGCTCACATTATTATTTGGGGGCTTCTGTTTATGGGATTCAAGAGAAAGAGAAGTTTGTTGGCTAAGGAGCGTAAGTGGTCCTCTGCTTTCATTGACAGGCTAGGGTATGTCAGCCTATGTTCACACTGCGCATGTCCTTTCCCATGATGCATCTGGCGTTAATTATAGGACAGCCTGTGGGTTCTAAGATGCCAACAGGTTTCTGCATTCATCGATTTTGAGTGTGTGTATACTCGTGTGTGTGTGTGTGTGTGTGTGTGTGTGTGTGTGTGTGTGTGTGTGCATGTACAATGCTTAAAACTATGTCTTAGACTGCCAAGTGCGTTCCTAGAAGTTGTGAATGAATAAATACTTCAAGACTGCGAAGAGGCTAGGACGTTGCAGGTCTAGAGACTAAATAAAAGTTATCTGGGGCATCGATAGCCACTTGAGTAGCTATTCCATTTCCTTTTCTACGTCTTATCTAACATCGTTGTAACTAGCAAGTGAAATCTTGAAATGGTTCAGTTTGGCAGATGAGTAGCTCCCACCAACACCGAAGCTAAGAGTTCATCAGAAAACGTGAAGGCTGCGACAGAACTTCCCTCCATTGCTGTGACGGCCTCTGTTGCTTTCACTAACATATTTGAAATGTGTTTTGATTTATGGCCTTCGTTTTTCTGTTTTTATGAAAACTTCATAAAATCGCTACATTGGGTCACAGAATTTGAGGTGACTTAAATCTGTGTTCCAAGGCCATGGTCACTCATATGGGACTCTAGATGCCTTTCATTCCTTTGAGGTGAGGGCTGTTTCTTTGATTGACAGGAGTGTGTGTATAGCCTGAGTCAACTACAGCCTCAGGTTGCTAAGCCATTTCCTGAGCTCACCTCTCTCACCTCCAACAAGGCCAGCGTTAGCAGAACGTACACGAGAGACTGTGCTCTACAAGTGTCTCCGAAAGGGACAGGGAGATAGCTCAGGAGATAGCTCAGTGGTTGTGGACTCCTGATGTTCTCCCAAAGTACCAGAGTTCGATTCCCAGCTGTATAGGGGCTCACAACTCTCTGTAACTCCAGTTCCAGGAAGAGCCAACACCCTTTTTTGACTGCCAAGGTCATCATGCATGCAGATGGTACACAGACACACATAGAGGAAAAACAGTCATACACATGAAAGATATTTTTCATGTTCAAGAAAGCTAATACTCCTATA
>OU015755.1:10662824-10674173 GCA_907169655.1 Acomys percivali | reverse complement strand
TCTGTCTCTGTCTCTCTCTGTCTGTGTCTCTCTATGTCTCTCTGTGTCTGTCTCTGTCTCTCTCTCTCTCCTATTAGGAAGGTGTCATGTCCAATAGATAATGAAAGGATTCGTGAAAGGTTTTCATTTTTTGTGAAATAGGATATTTTACAACATTTTCTATCTGAATTTCTGTCAATAAAAGTTACCATTTTCTTTACTTAAAAAAAAATTTTATTGATTCTTTGTGAGTTTCATACCATGCACCCTAGTCCCATTTATCTCTTCATCCCTTCATATCTTCCCTCTGACCTTGCAACTTCTCTTTTAAAAGAAAACAAACAAACAAACAAATAAAACAATGCATAGAAAACAGCTCTGCATGGAAGCTGTAGTGTGTCACTGTGTGTCACAGCATATGCTTTTGTCCACACATCTTTACTTCCAGATGTTCATTGCAATGAGTCATTGGTCCAGTTTGCAGTCTCTGGCCTCTGCTATATCGTCAATATTGGATCCTTAGCAAGATTTCTGTTGGTTATCTTGTTGCTGCCCTGTGTTGTGGAGATCCCTCAGCTTTGGGGATCTGCAGGGCGGATCCTTTCACATGCTTAAGCATTTCATAAATGAGGTAGATTTTGGAGTGGACCAACTCAAAGTCCTAGACCTATGGCGGGATGGTAGCTGAGTTGGTCAGCCTGCCAGCTCTCCCATGTCTGCACCACAGTGCGAGCTCTCCAGCACTGTACCTGCTAACTCACCCAATGCTGCAGTCAGGAGGGGACATGGTCGGCTTGGCTGCTCTCATGACCTCAGGGTTGGTTCAACCGTGCCCCCCATGCCAGTCCTCTGCCCCTTCAGGGTCAATTTTACTATGCTGCCCAGGCAAGATATAAGGCCCACTCTCCTGAGTGCTGCAGCTGGTGAAAGGTGGGGCTAGCCTCCAGATAGCCACAGGCAGCCAGTAAGGGGCAGGACCAGCAACACACAGCCTATGGATATCTACACGGCCCCAGGTGACTGGCTAGACATGGCCCTCAGAGGCAGCACAGGCTGGAACTTCACCATGGCCTCAGGTGGCAGGACTGGCTACTCTCAACAGGCTACTTTTCTCCATCGTGTGTTTCTTGTTCTGCCTCTCTGCATAATGCTCCAACAGTTTCACTTCGCTTTCTCTCCCACATGTCCACCACATACTTGCACAATGTGCTGGCTCTCCCCCTGTGTTTGGGCTGCAGTTGGTGGGTCTCTGGGTGTCCTCCACCCGTCTGAGCCCCATGGTGTGCCAGCAGGTAGTCTCTGGTTGTCTCCTGCCTATCTGCTCTGCATGGATATATTCATCAGGTTTTTGTTTTTTTTTCTGGGAGGGATGGTTGTTGGAAGGACATATTTAATGTAGGTTTGCTGAGTATAATTCTTAATGTTATATATCTTCTTTAACCATAAACTTTCAATTGATCTCTAATGTAGAGCGAGATAGAAATTTCTATTTATACTGTAATTATGATTTTTTCCCTTCAGTCTTTTATTTTGATTCATTTCTTGGACATCTTCTCAATTCTGAAGCATTTATTATTTTTGCTTTAAATTTATTCATTTAAGAATATTAACTCTCTCTCTCTCTTTGTGTGTGTGTATGTGTGTGTGTGTGTGTGTGTGTGTGTGTGTGTGTGTGTGTGTGCATTTAAGCATGCACACATGTGTGGTGCTCACAGAATCCAGAACATGGTCTCAGCTGTCCTATGGCTGGGTTTGCAGGAGATTGTGACCCACCATATGGGTCCTGGGAACTGACCTCTGGTCCTCTACATGAGGGGCAACCCCTCTTAACTACTAAGCCATTTCTCCATCCCCCGCTTTGCTTTAAAAATGTGTTCATACTTGAATTTTTCATCAGAAAGTCATAATCACATAATAATTAAGAATGATTTTATTTGATTAAAATTATAGTTTGATAAGCATCATCAACTCAACTGATCCATATAAAGTACCAAATAGCACATTACCACGTTACATCAGAGAATAACAACACAAACCATGTGAAATGAACTAGGTCATTGCTCTGACTATAGACAAGTGCTTAGATGTGGGTCTGGAAATAACATAAGCTTTTATCCTGAACCCTGTAATGTGGCCACAGTATCTTATTGATGACACAATTGTCAATGTGAAATGTATCCCTGTGAGGACAACAGCATGACATTTAATGGAAACTTATTTTATATTAACTTTGTTTCTAAGTTTAAATTAACATTAATTAAAATCAAATCAAATCGAGCCCATTTTCAGTCATCTTACTGGTATACCTGCAAAAGCTGCAGATGTAATGAGCATTATACTAGAGCACAGGACGTGACTGTTTCAAGTTATTTCTAATCTATCTCTAATTTCTAGTTCCTCCTTCCTAAATGAATGTTTACACTCTAGGGCTTTTAAATGTGGTCACTAAAATAAATAAATAAATAAGTAAATAAATAAAGCAGGTAAGATGGCTTAGTGGATAAAGGTGACAGTCATCAAGTCAGATGACCTCTGTTTGAATTCCAGGACCAGTGAAGTGGAAAGTAAGAACCATATTCAACAGGTTGTCCCCTGACAGCCTGACATACAATGTGGCATACACACACATACACGCACAATCAGACACACACACACACACACACACACACACACACACAGGAACACACACACACAGGAACACACACATGGTAAATAGGTACTTTTAAAAAAAAGAGAGAGAGAGAGAAATCATGTTTCTCTTCTGGTTTATATTTTTCCAAAGGGTGGTCATGGGTAGAGGTTCTTATAATTCCTCCACTTAGGAGGCTGAGGCAGGAGAATAGCTGCAAGTTCTAGGGAGCCTGGGCTATCATGCTTTTAAAGATATTTTGGCTGTAAAATGAGACTCTGTCTCAAAAGAAAAAGAAAAAAAAAGCAAAACAAAGACAGAACACAGGAACAAAATAACACATTTCAAGGGAAATTCCATCTGAATCAACTGAAATAAATGCTACTTACTGAAATATTGGACTAAGTGACAATGGTGTCCAGTGGGAAATTAACAACAGATAAGTGAAGAAAATGGGAAAAATATGTACATTCAATAACCTACAATTCTGATTTATGAAAATAAGCTTAAAGCAAGAAAAATGATGAATAGCAAAAAAATCTACAAATTAGAAACAAAAAAAGATGGAAAAATAATCTATGAAACAAAAAAACCTGTTCTTAAGAAGACTACACATAACCATAAATCCTTAGATGGGCTATGTCAAAAAGAATGAAAACTTTCAAGACCAAAAGTGGTATTGATTCCATTAATAAAAAAAAAAAAAGTAATATACAAATCTATAGCCCCATATATGACAACTCAAACAAAATAGGCATTTATTAAGAGTCATAAAATTCCAAAGCTCACTCAGAGTAATAGGCAGTCTGGATATGCTGAATAGACTGCTAAAGACATTGAGCAATAATAATCTGTAAGAACACTTGGAGAGCAGGCTCACTGGCAGAGTACAGCAGACATCAGGCCACTGACAGAATATACCAAATATTTAAAGAGGATCAGACACTTACTTGCCACAAGTAATTTAATAACAAATGTAATACTTAGTAATTATTATGAGACTAATAATATTCTAATGCACATTCCAAATAAAGATATTACAAGAATGTTAAGAATAAGTTTATCAACAACCATTAGCACAATGAAGTCAATAATGCATAGAGTACACATTGTGAATGCATGGGATTTATTTCTATTTCAAGTATAGGAGATCGAGCCACCATTAAAAACGTATAACCATGTAATTCATCATGAAGTTAAATTTATGAAAATTTATTAATTAATGTAAAAAGAGTGTGGCATCATCTACCATCTCATTGATAAAAATCTCTCAGTGAACTAGGAAGAGAAGAATTTACACAATCGGATAAATAATGCATGACAAAGACATTCCAGCCACATCTCATTTGTTGTTGAGATAAAGGATATTGACCTTATAAGATGAAAAACATGCCAGAAAGCTGGACATTCTGGTGTACACCTTTAATACTAGCACTCAGGGAGGCAGAGGCAGGCCAATCTCTGTGAGTTCGAGAGGCCAGCCCAACCTACAAAGCAAGTCCAGGATAGCCAATGCTTCAAAGAGAAACCCTGTCTGAAAAAACAAACAAACAAAAAACCAAAATCCAAAACAAATAAACAAACAAAGCACTAACTCAAAAACAAACAAACAAAAATGCAAGGAATTCCTAGGTCATCATTCACAAAACTTCTCACTACTAGTGCTAGGTGGTCATAGGGTAGAAAAATTAAATAAATAAATAAACAACATAAACATTCCCTATTTTTTCATTCATTTGACTGTCAATATAAATAATTCCATTTTTATCTAGTTTTGTGTGTGTGTGTGTATGTGTGTGTGTATGTGTGTGTGTGTGTGTATGACAGCACAAGTGTGTGGAGGCCAAGGTCAACTTTTAGGACTCAGTTTTCTCTCAAGGTACAGACAAACTCCTAGAAGGTACCAGAGCCAGGTGAAGTGATAGGAGAAAAATGGATATAAAAGTTGGTTTCCTGTGTACTAGTGATGAGCAACTGTAATATGAAATGAACATCAACATGATTAAAATAACATGCCACAAAATTAAACACTTAGATAAAAGTCTAGTAAAATATGTGTAGATCCTACATGCTGATAACCACACAACTTGTGTACTAGATCAAAGAACTAATTCATCGAAGACTGAAAGATGCAATACTGTTAAGATGTCAATTACCCCAACTTTGATCTTTAGACTCATACAATCCCTCTCAAAATACCACCATGATATTTGTATTCATGACACACTGATTGTACAGTTAATAAGACAAAAGATCTAGGACAGTGGCATAATGTGGATGTTTTCTAACTTACAATAGAATCACTGTGAATTCATTTTAATTGAAAGACAATTAAGAAAAAAAACTGCATTTAATATAACCAACCCTGAGCATCCAGGCTTAGGAACACAGCATAAGACAGGGCATGGCTACTCATGCCTGGGGTTTTGTGGCTTACTAGGAATTGCAGTTCACTGTCATTTCCCTGTGTCACAGGTATTTTCCATGCAATTTCCAGGTCTAGGAAAGACCAGAATTTAACATACAGCACCCATCTATTTAATTCATATCACTTTTGTGCTGTTAAAAAGTAGAAAAAAATATCAAAAACAGAACCATTGTGAGCCAGCAGCTGTGCTGAAGCCAAAGAATGCATTTCAAAAGATCATATCACCTGACGTCAGGACTTACTATAAAAACCACATTGAGAGAGGCAGCATGGCGCTGGCTAAAGAGTGAGTGTATAGATCAGTGGAAGAGAATAGAGAGCCCAGAAATAGATTCACACAAAAATAGCCACCTTTGACAAAGGAAGAAAGGCATCTCACTGGAGACAGCGCTGCCTTTTGAGTAACTGTTGTTGAACAATCGGATGTGCACTCTCCAAAGGACAATGTAGACACAGACCTTACAGCTCTCACAGAATTAAATTTAAGTAGATCACACACCTACCTATAAAAAGACGGAACTACACATCTAGAAGAAAGCACAGGAGGAAATCTAGGTGACCTTGAGTTTGCTGTTAACTTTTTAGGGTGAATCCCAGAACAAGATGCAGAAAAAAGAAAATATGGTGCCAAACTTGAGAAGTTTGTTCTGGGGAAGGACGATCATGAGATGAAAGGACAGGCCTCAGACAGAACCTAACTTTACAACTTTGAGGCTTATTATTTTAATTGTAATATAATAGCTTTATCCCTTTATTTGGTCAGCAGATTTTTTTTTTTTTACAGAATTGCTTTAAGAGTATATTCTTTGGTAGCTGGACCTGATCTATTAGTCAGCATGATAAAAATCTCAACGTAAGTTATTTGGGAGTTGAGATGTCACCCAGATAGTTTCTTGTGCCGACTTTGAACTACATAGAAGATTGTGCTAAGAGATAAATCATTTTAAAATGTATTCTTTTTATATCCTTGGATTCATGGATTCAGTATAATCATGATACTGATTTCAAGGTGATCCTACTTAACATTTCTTCAGGGATACATAAAAAGTATCCACCACAGTCCAGGAGCCAGGTGAAAACTTCAGTCTTCAAAACAGGAGTAAAAGTAAAATTTGGCCCAGGAAAAGACAAACAGGGAAGTGGGAATGACTATACACATGAGAAATAGGCCTGAAAAAACTTATTATAACTACTTATTATATAATATAATTGGAATTTCAAGTGATGGATAAGATAATTAATTCAATAAATTGTGTTTGGATAAATTGTGGCGTTGTGTTAGAACCCTATCTAACATCATATTAAGTATAGATGTATTACTATGTAATTTCAGTGAAATAAATCTACACAAATATTAAAGCAGAGATATAATTTCAGCAGAAGTATCATTTTAGGTGGTTGAAGGAATTTCATTTTTTGACAGTAGACCAAGAAACCATAATGTAAAATACTGATAGATTTTTATTACCTAAAAAACTAATATATTTCTTTTAATATAAAATGACTTTGAACAAATTAAAATGCAAATGACAAAATGAAAGATATTTCAAATAAGGAGGGATCCATTTCGGAGAAAGAGATAATGCAACATAATCATGGATGGATGTATTTTTCAAAAAATAGGACTCTTGTAGAGAAACAATGACAGAATTTGTACAAATAATTAACTATCAGTCACCATTGAACTCATGATGACATTTTGTCCTTTACAGTAATTGTAAAAGTACAAATTTGAAAGATCAGCTCATCCCTCATTCAGCTCTTGTCATGGTGTAGTTATGACTACACATGGTCCTCTGTAGTTACAGGCAGAGAGGATGCCCACGGTCACACTCTGGTTAGACTCACAGGCCACTCTGTCCTGCACAAGGCAAGTGGTGGCATCGTGCCCTTACACAGTCATGTGCCCTTTAAGCTAGAAAGTGCAATCCTAAACTGACTTCATTAACTCATGAAAAGAATCTTCTTCGGAAGACTACTTAAAATAATGAGCACAAGACAGTCCCTAAAGTAACAGTGAATATCACACAGAAGAATGCATTAAAACTGCAACGGGCTTGAAGCATTATGCTATAAAACTCTCCTTGTACGTAAAGAGAAAGCCTTTGAGTCTTTTCATGGCTGTGTGAGAAAATGAAATGAAAAATAAAACTACACACACACACACACAAGTGTGGGCACACATTTACACATACACACTCACTCACCAAGAAAGGATATATATGCTAAACTGGCTTGGGGAGATGGCTCAGTGGGTAAGGGTGCTTGCCACAAAGCCTGAGTTCAGTCTCCAGGACCCACAGGATGGAAGGAGAAAGCCAACTCCCAAAAGTTGTCCTTTCACTTCCTCACATTGCCATGGTAAATGCACATAGTCACTTACATGTAATTAGAAAAGAAATGACTGAAAAAAGTGACAAACTGGTGAACTTCTACCAATAATGGAATTGGCTTGGATATATCTTTACTTTTTTCTTGTTCTTTTTTTTTTCTAATGTGTCTTTTGGTTTTTATCTTCAAATTCTAAGTATGAATATAATTATCATGAAAAAAGTTTATAACTACAAATAAACACTTCTCAGAGATTTCTTTTCTTGTATGTATTTGTTTTTGTTTGTTTGCTTGCTTGCTTGTTTTTTGAGACAGGGTTTCTATGTGTATGTAGCCTTGCTTATCCTAGATCTTGCTCTCTATACCAAGAATGGCTTTGAACTCAGACATCTATCTGCTTTTGTTTTGCTGGGATTAAAAGAATGTGTGTCTAATCCTAATCCCGGCAGAGACTGAGAGGTCTTAGCTGAACTAAGTGTTGCTAGGAGTCCTAGTCCATTCTAGTCCATGTTCACACAGTTCTGTGTGAACATCCATCACTGGTGACCATCTTCCTGTGTCATGCGCAGACCTGATTTAACTGGCTGAGAAGCCAGAGAATCATAGCTTAATGCATTCATATCCAAAGCCCCAGGGCCACCAACATTCAGAAGCCAGAGAAGTTTACTACCGGCACTTGAAATCGGTCCAGCAACTGTAGTGACACCATCCATGAAGTCACTGGGAGCAAGTACCCACCTTTTTCTGGGTAACCTTGTCTTGCTGTGCCTTCTGTGGCACGCACATGTCTCTGGCTAGTACATGGTGTGCTGGTTTTAGCCCTTCCTTCTCGATGTATGCCTGTGGCCTTTAGTATGGGATTGAGTCCCCACCCACATTTCCAATCTAATGTGAGTTCAATATAAATCACAAACACCATTCTGGGGGGACAAAAGCATCAGTCAGAGCCCCAAATTTGAAGATTTCTGACAGTTCTCTCTCTTCTCACCCAAAGACTCACTGGGCTCCAGCTTTTCTTTATTCCCTGAGTCTATGATTCATTCTGCTGGCCACCCGGGCAGGGCGAAGAGGAGAAGAGAGAATAGCAGGTAAATGGAGCAGGAAGAAAGAGAGCTGAAGGTGCATCATCCTCTTATTTATAACTTAGCCGAGTGGTTGTGGGGCACTGACTGAGAGGCTTCCCTGTGAGTGATGGAAGGTGAACTAAGATCTCTGAGCCCCATCATTCCCTGTGACTGTCCTGGATGTCTCATCGACTGGAGGAAACTGGGAGAAAACAATTTGATAAGGAAGTATTGGGGAAGTAACCTCTATGGGAAGTGCCCCACAGCCTACTTCCTGCAATATTTTCCAGCTTGTAGACAAACACCCCGAGTCAAATAACTACAGTCACCAAAATGATGCCAGTATTATACTTATGCACAAACAATAAAAATTATAAAAATCAGGAGAAATAAGATAAGAACAAGCAAGAAACCATATATTATTTGAATAATTATTGCAAGTGGATGAGATGAAACAATTCAAAAAGTCTTCTTTAGGATCAACATAAACAATGAGATTTTTTTAACTGAAAGGAAAGAACAAATTGGATATGTTTACAAGTTAAAAATAACACTATAAGCATTAACGTTGACTTAAAAAAAAAAGCTGAACTAAGTCAGGAAAGAAAACTACTACAAGAACAAAAGCACCACAAAGATGAAGGTGACGTCAGAGGGGTGGTAAATTGCACAAATAAACCTGTCCCCCCAGTCAGGGACATAATGTCAAACTGAGAAGTTATACACAATAAGATGAGATCGTGGCAGTAAAAAGACGAAAAACAAGAGAGAGCATATTCCTGGAAATGAGGAATAAGTAAATGGAAAAGCAATCACACAGACATTCAAATTACGGCATTTTTATACTCTGGGCATTTTTATGCACAGATGCAAGAGGCATAGCATTTCCTAATAGCAACTAGCATCAAGTTTAAGTATGCGGGCAGCAAGATGGATCAGTGGGGTAAAGGCACTTGCCATCAAGACTGAGGACTTGAGTCTTACCCCTAGGACCTACGTGGTAGAAGGAGAGATCCGACTCCTGAAAGCTGGCCTGTGATAATACCTAAAGTTCAAACATTTTAAAAGCTCTGTCTTTCATCTACCAGTCCATCTTTCTGAAGTTTGACGCTGTCATTTTGATCCAAGAAGATTTTTGTGTATGTTTGTTTTTGGTTTTGAGACAGGATTTCTTTTGAGTAGCCTTGGCTGTCCTGGACTCGCTTTGTAGACCAGGCTGGCCTTGAATTCATAGAGATCCTCCTGCCTCTGCCGTCCTGACTGATGGGATCAAAAGTGTGTACCACTGCACCCGGCTCAACCCAAGAAGATTTATTTTTATTTTAAAATGAGCTTTTACCTGGGGTAAGGCAGATATTGCCTCCTAAGCTATTTTCCAATAACTCCCAGTCTCCATCCAATTCCATCTGCTTCTAATAATTTCGCTCTGTGCTACTTCCCATCCATAATCCCCAAATGCTTGTTATTGTTGTTCATTTTGGCTATCTCTTTCCACGAGGAACTTCAGGGTATCTTCTCTGGGCCACGTGGCTTTCTTCCTATCCCATGGCGGATCTCCTCCTTGCCTTCCTCTGTCCTGTCTCCTTCTCTCCTTTTTTAAAAAAGTTACTATTTATTTATTATAATGTATTCATCAGCAGCTTTATTCATACTAGCCATGATCTGGAAACAACCAAGGAGATTTTAAAAAAGCATTCAGAAGAAAATGTTGTAATAACAGGGGAGATTTAAAACTCTGCATGTATACTTGTATTTGTGAAACAACTCAAAAAGCACCTCTTCTGTTCCCCTCGCTATTTCCTGAGAGTTGGTTCAAATTTTGGAGTTTTAAAGATTCGGTAATCTGTAGCAGATTGACAAAATGTAGAAACTCCTAGTTCGTGGATATTTGTTTCCGAAAAAATGTTTTCTTTCCTTCCTACTTAAATAAGTTGCTGCCTTCAGATTTCAAGTCTGTAGTCTCCTCCATATAGGAAAGCATGTATTAATTCACCTAAGTTCCTTGTAGCTTAGATAAAGCAATATGTGACGAAATACACACTAGGAAATTAATAGAAAGCCCAACTCTTAGCCTTAGTGCAGCTAAGTTTAGAAGAACAAAGAGTCTGAAAAGAAATTGGGAAAAAAATTCAAAATAATTAGAGGAGACAAATTCACATCTTACGAATGCTGACATTAACAGAATTATGTCTAAAATTGATACAATGGAGCATCCTCAAGGCGTTGGGCATTCTAGGCAACTGGTCTACCTCTGAGCCATAATCAGCCCTCAAATATTGAATAGGAAATAATCATATTTAGAAATTAGTCTTTTCTTGTTAACCAAAACAATTCCCTATCCATACATCAGTTTTTGAGACAAGGTTATGCTTTTCAGTAAAGTTGAATATACTACTAAGGTAAGATAAGAATGACTACCATGTTGACATTAATCAAGGACTACTGTCTTTATTGTTCTCAGCAATTTTCATGTATTAACAGATGGCTTATTCCTTATACCCTGTTAGGAAAGGGTTTCCTGGAAAAGAGAATTGAAAGATACAAAGAGGATGCCTGTATAGTTTCCTTGAGTTATGTGAAAAAAGATTAATTATATTAAGGGTTCAATCTCTACTAAAATATTTAATCATGAGTTAGTCTCATTTCTTACTGTTCTACTTGACTTAAAGATTAAATGCTTTAATCAGAACTCCATTGGAGACTGAAGATTATGAATATAAATGCCATGTAGGGCCCAACTCAGTAGAAGAACTATTTTGAGCTTCTGCTATATAGTTACAGAATCATGTATGTTTAAGTAAAACACAAGAGTCTATTGTTGCCTGGATAGACAAGACAACTAGTCAATAAAGGTATTGCCACTCAGAAAGATTCTACAGATACCAGAGGATATTTTAGAGAGAAAAATCAACTTTAAT
>OU015755.1:10652469-10662814 GCA_907169655.1 Acomys percivali | reverse complement strand
TGTGTGTGTGTGTGTGTGTGTGTGTGCCTGTAGCTCATATGTACTTTCTTTACTTTCAGTTATTTTTATAGTATTTCTGGGAATTTTTGGTAGCTGTGGCCGTTCTCTAGAAAAGTTTAAGCCTTTAAATTTCTTTTCTGGAGTTGGATACCATTTTAGATAATTTTATTTGTCCCAGGAACAGATATCCATTAAGCATTAGTTGAAAACACTGCATCGTGGCATACTTACAATGAAAAGACCCTTACAGGAAAGAACGCTAATTGCAAATTATTTATTTCTAAGAATTATCAAATGTGAATGCTAGGCCAGAGTACAAATGGCTAGCACACCAAACTTCTCTTTCCTGTAACTGAAAGACCACTAGTGTTCTGATTTTTAAGATCAAAATTCAATTTTGCACATATAAAACTTGAACTATACACAATAGTTCAGAATACTTTTAAGTATCTGGCTTTTTTTTCCAGCAAGAATTTTGTCTTATTTGTATTAATGTGCATAATTTTTATTCATCTCTGATTACCATTATGCAGTGTTCTGCTTGAAGTTATACTGTTCTCTGTCAGTAGATAGCTCCATATATTTAGTTTGATGTTAGGTCATTTGTAATATTTTTCAAAATATTCTTTATCACGTGTGTGTGTGTGGCATGCATACATGTGTACATATGCTTGTGGGTGGCCAAGGCCAATACTTGATTCACTGCTCTTCCATCTTCTTTTATGAAACAGGCTTTCACACAAACCCTGAGCTGTCCTTATCTCCTGAGGCTGCAGTTATGAGTGAGCCATGACACCCACTCTAACTTTATATAGCTTCTGGGGATCCAAACACTGATCCTCCCGCTCACCTGGCAAGGCTTCAACTGCCGAGCCGTTTCCCAAGCCCCGCTTCATAAATATTTTGTGAATGTCCTTTATATGTGTGCGTTTCTTGAATGTATGCAGAGGTAGAGTGGTTTTAGTCACTGAGCATAAATGTACTGAAAGTTAACAAACACAGACACGAAGCTCACCAAGGGACATAGGAAGTGCCTCTTCCCACCACTGTGGCACATTCTTGCTGCCCCATGTGATCTCAGATATAAGGCTTGAGGTGTTTAAATGATTGCCAATCTCTAAATGTATCACGCGGTGATTCTATATGCCCTCTGAAATGGACGCCCTTCTGCATTATTTAACCACAATTTGGATACTCTGAAAAATGGTTCTACATTTATTCTTGCCTATTTTGTATTTTACCAGTTCTTTGACATGTAACTACTGGCTTATGGGTTTCCTCTATTCTGGCTGTGAGCCATTAGTCATGTGCTGCTCTTAGGCATTTGTTTGTTCGACCAGTTTTGTTTGTGTATAGCCAAGGCTGGCCTCGAAGTCTTATGCAGCAGAGTGTGAGCTTGAGTTCCTAGTTCCCCTGCTTTCACCTCTTGACTGCTTGGATTATAGACATGCGTACGGGTGCTAGACACAGATACCATGGATTGTGCCTGAGAGACAAGCAGGCTACTCATGATCGACACCCTGTCTCCTCAACAAGCATCGACTGGAAAGTCTGTTGTGTGGTCTGGGCTCCCTGGCCATTCAAGAAGCTCAAACAACATGTAGACTTGCCTTTTGGCCCACTGTGTTCTAGCTCCTCAACCTGCTTCCTTTCCTTGTATTTCTTAGTACCTATTACGTTTCTATTAAAAGTATTTACATTGTACTTTAAAGGAAAAATCCTCTTGACATGTTCCTTTGTGAGAGCAACTCGATTCCCTTGGAATTTACAATTCCATTAAAACTATTGACTAGATGGTTATATGCTACCAAAGTAAATCTGCCAGTAATGTTTTGGTTGACGACATTTTACCTTATTCCCCATCAATTGTATTGAAGTATATCCTTCAAGTACAAAATTGTAAAACTTATAAATGCAGAGCTGTCAGCATTTTTTAGAGGGACAAATTCATCTGACTGTCCTTATGAGACATAGCATTGACAAAGAAAATACCTCAGGAGCCTTTCGTCACTGTGCTGTCATCCAAAGACTGCTCCAGTGAAGTAGTTTACCAGTGTTTCATTTCCATCTCTCTAGTGAAGTTGTGAAGAATATAGCCATTCTGACCCAGCATTGCATCTGTAAAACCCATCTGTGTTGTGCCACACAGAGGCTGGCTGTCATCAGTGCCCTCTGCTCAGCCTCGCCATAATTTATTTTTATATTCTCCTTTTGAACGTGGTGGAGAATGTTCTGCCCAAGAAGTACTGCCAACAATGCTGCTGTGAGTGCTCTTTCACACATCTGAAAAAAACATGTGAGCCTATTTCCTTTAAGTATGTATCTAGGGCTATAGGCTCGGCACTATGTTCAACAAGGACAGAACATCAAAGCAGATTGTTTTTCTACTTACTTGGCTCTGTGAGCTCCAGGTTGAGCATGGGACCCTGTCTGAAAGGGTAGGTGAGAGTGATAGGGAAATGCACTCAATAGCCTCTTCATGCCTCCACATGCATGTGCATGGGCATGTGAACCCATTCATATGTGTGCACACAGAGTCACAAGCCACATGGGCATCTGAGCCCATTCACATGTGTGCACACAGAGTCATAAGGCATGTACACTTACACACGTTCTTGACAAAAGTTTGTGCGTGAGAGAAAGTTATATATTGCTAGATTATCTCAACCTGTATTTCTACCATTTAATTATTTCTTTTGATGAACACAAATCTAACATTTTAATACATTAGTGATTCATATGCAGTGATGAGGGGACCTTTTCTCATCTCAAGTTTTGGAAGATCTTTTAAGGATGACTAAAAACAAATTTAGATTATTTTAAGAAAGATTCTTATGAAATCTTTGGAGTTTTTTTTTTCTCTTGTATTTCCGTCTATATTCTCCATCTAGTGTTTGCTTTCTGTATGATGTTTCAGGGAATGTGACTGAGGTTTTTTTCCCATTGTATGGAATACACAAAATGTCTCCAAGAGTTCAGCTACTTCCAAGCTTGTTCATCTGTATCACACACCAACTGAGTGTAGAGAGAATTCATACAGTTTTATTTCTCAATTCTATGTTCTGTCCCATTGCCCTAAGATTATTAAGATTACCCTAATCTTAATAAACTGCTGTATTATTCAGTTGATCTTTTGGTGCATCCTCATTTTTATGTAAATATAGGCATGGGTGAGTCCCACTCCTCTGTGCAGGGAATGGTGTTCTAATTGTATTTGCAGTCGTTTATTAATGCTTCTGGGGAAATACTTCCTTTTAAAATGCTGAGAACCAATGAAAGACAGAGTATAACTTTCAATGCAGTAAGATGCACATTTCTATAATGAGCTGGGCCATGTACTTTTTGTATCTCTGAGCTGGACTTTTTGTTGTTGTTTAAATTAATAAATAATTCTATCTCTGTCAGTAGAGGTACATTGATCTGCATTTTCCCTTTCTGTGATTATCTGCTGAATAATGCTTGGCATGGGATTTGGTACCCTACAATTTAAACTAATCTGTTTATTTTTCTTTTCCCTGGAGCTCCTTTGAGTTGCTGTGAAATTGATGAAATATCCCTACTCCCACTTTGAGGCCTGAAGTTGGCACTTTATTTCTATAGCTGGATGTCTCAAGAAACATGGCACTTCAGTATTTCACTGCATTTACGGATTCATAGTTGGGAGGGGTATGCATGCCGAGGGGCATGTATGGACATCAGAGGACAGCCTGACTGGGGTTGGCTCTCTCCTTTCATCATGTGGACTCAAGAGGGAGCGAACTCAGGCTGTCAGGGTGAGTGGTTAAAGGCATCTTTGATGATTAAGCAGTCTTCAAGTGGTTCTTTGAGGTCCATTCTTGTTTCAAAGAGGCTGAAATGATCTGTGATACAGTATCCAACATGGATCCATATACACAGACACATACACTCCCACATATGGCCACACACACACACGCACACACACACACACACACACACGCACATACACAAGTGTGCATCAAGTGCAGGTAATGCTTGGAACAGCTAGTGAAAGAGCAAGAGAGTAGGAACTACCTATTTGTTTTTCTTCTAGTTCATGTCTATTTGGGGATAAAGGAGACATTAGGAAGAACAATTTTTCCCCTTGTCCTATTTTATTTGAGTCCAATCTACTCGAGACAGCAATGAGCAGACCTGCCACGTATCCTGAGAGGTCGGGGACCTTTGAGAAGCCGGGGGACCTTGACAGGGTAGCAGGCTATCCTGTGGCTATGATGAACCATGTTAGCAGGGCCCAGGTCTTGGATGAAGAAGAAGCAGAGAAGGGGTTTTGTTCTACTTTGCAGCTTCAAAGTTTGTGCTTTTTGATATGTCCAACTGTTCTCTGTGACTCCTTTTTCATCTATATGATTTTTATATAAGATGTAAAGGTAAGCTTGGTATTAAAGCACTATGTGTTTCTGCAGTGTCAGCATCATTCCTGGAATATTCGCCATGGGTACTGGGGAAAAAAAAATCAAGTTAACTCAAATCTCAACCTTTATATTCTTCCTCTAAAGAACTGGATTCTGTCCCGAATCAATTACCACATCTAAAATCCAGATCCAAATTGGACTGGGACATTTAAAACCATGTCTGAAGCTGTCACCGTTCGCTGAAGGCTGATGATGGCAAGCTTAAAGGAGTCTTCTGGGTGCCACTCTGGGTAAATATGTTTCTTTGTGGCTGAGCTGTATGGCAGGAGATGTGCCGGGTGGTCTGTCTTCATGTCACGGACCATCTGCGGGCACTAGTTCACCAATCAATCAAGTAGCAGGTAGCGATGGGCACCTGCTGTGGCCTCAGAGCGCTTTTCCCATTCCTGGGTTGGCTGCCCGGCAGGCTTGTCAGGGCTCTTCACATAAAATAGTGACATTTGGATTATATATGAGAACTTTTTGAATTGTTTCAGGATTTTTTTTTCCTTACTTTAAATATGTCTGAGGATGGCTACCAGAGATCTAATCTAACATTCTAACAATTATATCACTCATCATCAGAAAATAGCAAAAATAAAATAAGCCCTATTAGAAGTTTTAACTATCACTAAAAATAAAAAAAACAAATATTTGTCTTAAGTACAAATATATAATGGAGTAGATTGAATGAAAGTTTCCTTTCTACTGGCTTCAACACATACATGTAATTTGTATGTGTGTTATATACATGCTTTATTATATATATAATATAACTATATTATATATAATGCATATGAGCATATAACATATGCAACACAGGAGTGTATAATATATAAAATACACATTATATATAATGTTACTGTTCTACTGTGCTTCTCTGCTTCAATGATATAACACTGACCAAAAATAACTTGGGGATGGGGGACCTTATTTGACTTATAAGTTACAGTCTACAAGCCAAGACAGGAACCTGGAGGCAGGAACTGAAGCAGCTCAGCTGTTTCTTACACAGTCCGGGCCCATTTGCTCAAGAGTGGTACCAAATACATAAGAGTAGGCCTTCCCAAACCAATCAGCAACCGAGAAAATGTCCCACAAGCAGGGCCACATGCCAGTGTGATGGTGGCAGCGCCTCAGCTGAGGTTCCCTCTTCCCCATGTATGTTTGTGATGAACCGACTGACATCAGCTATGACAATAACATTTGTTGTGTTGGAGATTCCAACCAAGAACCAATATGGGCGTTCCCACGTTGCTCAGTCTGCTCTCAAACTCAGGATCTTTTTACATCAGTCTTTCACCCTGAGATTGCAGGTTTGCACCACCACATCCAGGCAAAAACATTCTAAGATAGGCTTTTGACAGATTTTTAAGGGCTAATAAAGAAATTTGTGTGTAAATTTATTCAATATCTATCTCCTCACCCTCAAATACTCTTCTGTGTACATTAACATGAACATTTATTTTTGTTGATGGATCTGGGTTTTTTTTTTTAATGATTTCAGTAACTTTTGAAACTAAAAGTGTTATATAATTAATTATGAGTTACGCAGTGCTGTGCAGTAACGGACCCAATCCAAATGTATTACAATTTTCCATAGTTCAGGGAAATTTAGAGTCACACTGGGGTCCCCCCCTGTGAGTTTTTAAAAATATCTTTTTGTCATTAGGCTGTGGCTGGTCTTGTGTACTTTAAAGTAAGTGTTGGACTGGGAAGTCTCCTTGGGAGGTGTGTAGGTCATACTGATCATAGCTAGCAGCAGAGCTATTCAGCCTTCTGTTGCCCCTGTGTCCCTTGGTTTCATTTGAGTTCCTCCCAGCAAAAGGGCTACGTGTCCAGAAAAAGCAAACAAGACTACTAAGTAAGACTGGAGTGGAAGGTTTTAGCTCTGGGCTAGGAAGTGACAAACGGTCACTTCAGTGATCTCTCAATGTAGTCACAGAGCCTGGCAGTGTTCCCCAGGAGTGGACACAGAGACCACATTCTGATGAGGAGAGTGCAGTGGTCTGTGGTCATTACTAATCTAGCATGCAGCTCCAGGGCTCCAAGTGAACCTGACATTGTCTAAGCTGTTCCCTTTGCAGGCTGTCAATATGCAAATAATCCCTAATCAAAAGGTTGACTGCTCCTGCAAACCCCAAATCCAAAGTGTCCACCACAGTGATGATCACTGATATTTCTTGTGATTTAACTAGTTTTTAATTCATGCTACGGTGCCATTTGCAAGTCAATTTAAGCCACTTTTCTGGGTCATATTTCATGACACACTTTAACAGGCATTTTACCACTGCCAAAGTGCAGAGCGCGCAGCCGTGTTCCCTGTTCTCTATATGACAAGCGATGCTTTTAAGGGGACAGTGGTAATTTGTTTTTAATTCAGACAATTATGTACAGTTGTTCCAAGTCCTTCTTGGTTGCTTTTGCACATGAAATAATTTTAATCCATTAAGAAGCAGCCACAACTGCTTTATTTTTTTCCCACCGTGTAAATTCCATTGCAGCCATCCTTATTTTAAAATATGTTAAGGATTTAAATGTAGCTCAGTGTATTAAATAAAACACAGCACATTTATGGGTTGCATTTGTTTAGATTGAATGTCATGGCACTGTCCAGTATCAATAACCCAGAGAATTCCCTTTCTAATTACAAATAAAGCTTATTTCTTATTTCTTTTTAAAAGGGCATTTGTATATGTGTATGTGTATGCTCATGGTATATGTATGCATATGTATGTGTGTTCATGTGTCTGTGAGACAGAAAGGAGGGTGGGAGAGAGAGAGAGAGAGAGAGAGAGAGAGAGAGAGAGAGAGAGAGAGAGAGAGAGAGAGAGTGTGTCAGATACCATGACATAAGTCTAGAATTCAGAGGACGGTCTTGGGTGTCAGTCCTCATCTTCCATCTCCCTTGAGGCAAAGTCTCGTTAGCCATTGCATATGATAGGCTAGTTGGTCCATGAGCTTTTCAGGGATTTTCTTGTCTCTGCCCCCTATCTTGCTCTTACTGTAGGATTACTGGCACTGCAGATGTACACTGCTGGGTCTGGCTTTATGTAAACTCTGGGGATCCAAACTCAGGGGTCATCATGCTTGCACGGAAAACACACTGCCAGCTAGGTCATCTTCCTGTGCCTGTTTCTTGAGTTAAAGAGAATTTTGTTCATGTAAGTAGCCCTTGCATTCTGAAGGAGTACTGTTCATGATCCTTGAATTGTCTTTTAGATCTCATCACTGGGAAAGATGTGAAATTGTGAACAATATTTGTGCATCTGTTTTGCTTTCAATTAAGGTCTGTGGCTGCCTCATTCAGAGTCACAGGCCTTGCTAGGGTACCACTAACAACCATGGCATCTGTAAGGGGAGAGTAGGGTAGACACTGAGCAGCAAGTCTGCTGTGTGTCAGACATGTACTCCCTCAGCAACACTGGCTGTCCCTGGGCCATGTGACACCTCACAGGTGGACTTCCTATGTGATTTCCTAAGATTGAATAATGCTAGTGAATAAATATTTCAGGCATTCAAATTCCAACTTACTAAAAAATTTAAAAAGGAAAGATGAACTGCTGAGGCAGTTCAAGAATGGAATAGAATCTTATAGGAGCTGAGGAGTAGCTTCTTTTTGGGGAGGAATTTTGGCAGGGGCCGGAGGGCAGACTTACAGGAATTGGGCATGGTAGAGAGGCCCTTGAAAGAACAAAGCCTGTGCCGATGGCCAGCTCTGAGCCATGATTTCTCCTCAGAGTACAGGAATGTAGAAGCTTCCAGACTTCGTCTTCCACATCCTTATGATAAAATCCATCCAGTCTTACCTAGTTCAAGGTCAGAGTGGTCCTCCCCTGAGCTTCCTGCAGTAGCATTCTCCACAATGGCTCTGTGTGACATTTTCTGATTGGCCCCACCTCAGCTAGAACCTAAAATTCCTTGACCCGAAGTTTAGCCTTTGCCTTTAGCCTTGAGGATTCTTGTTCTATCCCCCGGAAGGCTTCCGGTCCCACGAGGTCTCAACCATGCAGCCTGTTCTTTCCCTGAAAGTGGTGCTGACTTTGACCTGTCGGGTCTCACTCCCAGCTTCCTCCTTTGGCTCTGGTCTCTGTGCCTCAGTGATGCGTGCTTCCACCTCAGGAATGCTGCCTTTTTCTGTCCTCTCTGCTCCATGACGCGTCTGCCCATTCATCCCACTGATATCTCCTTGGGTCAGACCTCTTTGTGTCTGTTTTCCCACGCCTCAAAACTAGAAAGTCTTTCCTGATTGGCTTTCCTCATCCCTTAACCATAGTCTGGGTCAATGCCTTAGTTATTCTTCTCATTGCTGGGACAAATGCATGACGAAAACAACGTAAAGAATGGAGGGTTCACTTTAGCTCACAGTCCTGTCTCAGAGCATGGCCCACCACAGTCGGAAAGTCGTGGTGGCAGGAGCAAGAGGCAGCTGGTCACAACGTATCGGCCTTCAAGCAGCGGAGAGTGATGAACTCCGGTGATGAACTCCGGTGCGTGGCTCCCTTCTCTTTAGTCCAGTCTAGGGATCCCAGCTTGTGGGGTGTTGCTGTTCACACCCAGGGTGGCTCTTTTCTCCTCAGTTGAACTTTTCTGGAAACAGCCCAAAGACACGCTCAGAGGCTTGTTTCCAAGGTGACTATAAATTCAGTCAAGATGACAATTCAGATTAGCCATCACACTCAGTGTGAGAACAGGCCTCCCCATCGTAAGAACACCGGAGTCTAAGGGCAGTTTATTTTGCAACTTTGTGAGAAAACAACACAAAACAAACCAAAGCAAAAACCAAAAACCAAAGCAAAACAAAACAAACAAACAAAAACAAACAAAACAGAATCAGCTCAGAATGGCAAGCCCACTGATTAAGGACCAAGAACAGGTCTTACAACCCTGACTCAGGCCCCACCTCCTTTAACACTGAGTGGTGTGACTGGGTGGAGAGTGGGGTAGGGGAGTTGTCCAATCTTCCACATCGAGTCGATCTCATCCGTCCCTCTGCCACTTATAGGCCACATGTGGGTTCATCTCTGAACTTCATGTCTTCATTATTTTAAATCTTCCCAGCTGCACGGCCTTCCTAGGTCTGGAGGACTCTAGGCAAGCTTGACTGTTGGTAGCTTTCTACTCTAAATTTCTAGTTTGGGTGGGTGGGATGTAACTAGACTAGCCGAGTTTGGGTCGGGTAGAGCCGATTTAGCGGGCTGCCAGCGGAAGCCCACAAGACTTATTCATCTCTTGCTTCCTCAAGGCAGTTTTGATTTTGATAGTGAACTACCAGATTTAATTTTTAGCCTCCAAATGTATGCCGCATGTTCTATTTTTTGCCCACTTACCTGTGACTTCTGTGGGTATGAACACTTGAAAGTCCTTGCTCTATCTGGAGCCTTAGTGCAGATCCGAGTCTGGACAGTGGACAGTATATACGTGTGCGTTGGGTTCCTTAGTACTAACTGGACGTCTGAGGTTTTATCGTTCCTGAGTGGCCACTCGGAAGTGCCCTACTTTCAGAAACAATGCCTCCAACATACGTGGACTGTAACTCATCAGCTTTCACAGAGCAATTTTTTGAAATACTAAAAGCTAAAAATGAAGGGTTTCATAGGTTTACGTCTTCCAGAATGTTCCTGGGTAGGGGTTTCTGTGTCCTTCTCAGATTTAAATCTGTTATCAAGCATCCGGCTCTCCTAGTCTCACTCTGCATGCCAACATCTTCATTTGTGCTGTATTCTTCAGCTCCCTTTCAGTTCTCATGGCTTTGTGGGGATTGTTTTCCTCTTCATCTTTTCTGAATTTACACAGTCCAAATCCCTGCTGTCAAAGCTGCTTTTCTCAACCATCAGTTTGACTGTCAATACCTTGCCTGAGTCACTCCCGTGGCAGCCACATCTTTCTTGGCTCATTTTGTATAGATGCATGTCAGTATGCTTTGTTTTTCC
>OU015755.1:10639097-10649959 GCA_907169655.1 Acomys percivali | reverse complement strand
AAAAAAAATGCAAATAGATCCATACTTATTACCCTGCACAAAACTAAAGTCCTAGTGGATGAAAGACCTCAACATAAAACCAGACACACTGAATCTGTTAGAAGAAAAAGTGGAGAAGAGCCTTGAACTCATTGACACAGGAGACAACTTCCTGAACAGAACACCAACAGCTCAGGCTCTAAGGTCAACAATTTGTAAATGGGACCTCATGAGGCTGAGAAGCTTCTGTAAGGCAAAGGACACTGTCAGCAGAACAAAATGACAGCCTACAGACTGGGAAAAGATCTTTACCAACCCTACATCTGACAAAGGGCTATTTAAATTAACTTAATAGATAATGATATTCAAAAGCAGTCATGGTAAGTATGTGGCAAACACACAACGGTAGTGTACGGCACAGGAAGGAGGAACTGGGCATACTCTGTGTTACAGTGACTATATGCCCTGGATAGGTGCACACAGTTTTTTCTTTGTTTGCTTGTTTGTTTGTTTGTTTGCTCATAGTGCACCACCATGCCAGCACTTCCCACAATTTTGAAAGGGATCGGGGCTACTTAAAATTGGATACTGCAAACCAATGTTCAGAAATCTAAAAGGTAAAGAAGAATAGAGAAGTTAAATGAGAAGATAAAAATGGAATTATAGAGCATACTCAATTACAACCAGAGGATGAAGTGAATGGATAGAAAGGGTAATGATCAGAAAACTAATAAATTTGATAGGTATTGATTGTATTAGAAAGACCCACTTTAAGCATTGCTTAAATATTCCAATTATATGCAGAAATTACTCAAAGCAGCTAAAAACAATTATACAGTAACAATGTATATATATATACATGCACGTGATTTTAAGGAGAGAAGGGAGAGGTATATGGAAGAGTTTGGAGGGAGAAAAGTGGAAGAGATACATGATGTAATTATATTATAAATTATAAAAAGACTTGATTATATGTTGTCTATGAGATGTCTTTACACATCTCATATTTAAAGACACTTAAATATCTTAAAATGTGTAATGCCTGACCACATATCCTATCACCATGCAGCTGATTCAAGGTAGCACAGGAAGTTAACAGCCATAGGGTTAGAAAATGGGCTCAGTGGTTATGAGCACGCATGGTCTTGAAGAAGAACCATGCTCATTTCCCAGCACCCACTTTGGGATGATCACCACACCCTGTTATCTCCAGTTGTGGGGAGCCTGATGACCTCTCTAGCCTCAATGGCTACCTGTTCTCATGTGCACATACACACACACACACACACACACACACACACACACACACACATAATTAAAATAAAAATACATCCTAAAAAAGAAACTTAGCCATCAAAACAGACCTCATAGCAAGGGGATATTTTAGCAATAAAGATTCCTCTTGTTTGTTTTTGAGGCAAGGTTTTACTGTGTAGCCGTGGCTGTCCTGGAACTCACTCTGTAGACCAGGCTGGCCTCGAACTCACAGAGATCTGCCTGCCTCTTCCTCCCAAGTGCTGGGATTAAAGGTGTGGGTCACCACTGCCTGGCTTTATGGATAAAGAGAAGCATTGTGTATAGAAAAGAATGATTAAACTGCAACAATGTAGCAATATTAAATATACTTGTGTGCCAACAGAGGCTGACACTGATGGGAAGAAACGAAGGCTAAATAAGTGACTACATGACCACAGTTAGAGACTCTGGGCCACTCTCAGTGACTGACAGATTCAGCCCTTGGAAGCCAGCAAGGATGCCCTCAGGCTCAACAGTCTCATCAAGCAGCAGGAACTGACTGATAGGCATGGACCCCTGTCCATTCATGGCTAGTGGACACACACACCTCTTCCACATAACCAGTCTGAGCTAAGAACACATCCTAACGAAGTTTGAAGAATGGAAATTACACAAAATAGCCGATAATCACAGTATAATCATAGACACATCAGTAACAAGCTGAGGATCAAACAAAAAAATGGAGAAATGTATAACACATTTATAAATAGGAAACTGGTAGCCTTCAAAAAAAAGAAAGAAAGAGAGAAAGAAACTGGGGCTGGAGAGATGGCTCAGTGGTTAAGAGCACTGCCTGCTCTTCCAAAGGACCTGGGTTCAATTTCCAGCACCCACATGGCAGCTCACAACTGTCTGTAACTGCAAGATCTGACACCCCCACACCAACATACACAAATTAAATAAAATATTAAAAAAAAAGAAACTGGTAAATGAAAAAAATCTCTGGAGAAACAAAAATAACTTTAGTCAAATATATATTATATATGTGTATTTATAACATGCATATGCTTATATGCATATAATTAAAATTAAACTAATAGGAAGCAGTCAACATAATATTCAGTAAAAATTTGGTAGAGTAATGGATGCATGTTTTGGAAATTAAGAACAATGAAAAATTGCCAAGAAACGAATCCCTAATAAACTTCCTCAAGAAACTAGAAAAAGGAAAAATTGAAAAAAAAAAAAAAAGAAGAAGAAGAAGAAGAAGAAAACTGAGATTAGAAATTACTAAACATTAAGAACAAGAAATAAGTAAGTAAAGCAGCAAGGGGACAGAGAGATGGCTTGCTATTAAGAGACCTGCAGAGGACCCAAGTCCTGCTCCCAGAACCCATGCTGGATGGTTCACAACCACCTGTACCTCCAGATCCAGGGGATCTGATATGCTTTGCCTGCCTCAGCAGACATCCTTCACACACTGAATTTTTAAAAGTCACAGAAGAAATTACATATAATATAGGCAGAATATAAGCTTTCAAAACTTAGAGCAACAGGCCCAGGCAAGTGCACTGATGAATTCTACCAAACACCTTTAACAAATAAAATACAATTTTCTAAAAGCTCTATCTAAAATTGAAAAAGAGAAGTGTCTCATTCCATAAGGCCACAATATTCTAATTCTAAAACTAGGTGAAAATATTACAGGAGAATAGACAGACCAAATGTCTCATAAGCATAATTGCAGAAGACCTAACCAAATGTTTGCAGATTGATGGTGGTATATACAGAAAGTTACATACCATAACCAACTAGGCTTGATTATAACTTGTCATATTCACAAGGTGAAATATCCATATAATTATCTGCATTCTCAGCACTTGGGAGGCCACGGCAGAGGGCCAAGAACTTCAGACCAGCCTAGTCCTGTACAATGAGTTCTTTTCCCTCCAAGAGAAACTTAAAGGAAAAAAAAATTGAAGTAGTAGGTGATTTTAGGCAAAGGCTAAGAAGTTTGTAAGAAGGTAGAAAAGGTTGAATTTGTAAAGGTCTCCTGATAGGAAGGGGATCCATTTGTTGTGTAAACATACGTATAATCGTCATATGTATTGGCATGATTAATGCCTATAGTAGGACACTGGATGTGTCACTTTCTAACCCAGGCTGATTGTGGGATATGGTTACTTAGTATATTTTTGACATAAAGACTGAGAATTAAGCACGAATTTTATCAATGTGGACATGAGAAATGAATCTTTAAGTATTAGTTGTATGGTAACAGTGAGGAGAGAAGACTGATTTGGTAAAATATAGCAGAGGATTAGAGATCATTAGCATAAGAAACAAGGCATTTTGTCTTATGTCAAGGGAACAGGAGCTGCAGTTATAAATAGGGTCAAGAGATAATAATGTATGTTAAGATGAGAGAAAGCTCAGCACGGTTGCGTGCTGATGGAATAAAGCTCACAGAAAGGAAATGTCTCTAAATTTTTCTAGATTGAAAAGACAATCTGTATGCTATGGGGTTGGGTAGCAATTGCCACCTGAGTTGAAACATTCCATTCTTGAGGGAAGCTCATTAAGACTCAGGAAGTCAACGCCTCACAAGTCTCAGGAACTCCCTAAAACTTATCAGATGCACAGGCTCCTCTCTCTCTCTTCAACACTGCTGAGGAGAGAAGACTTCTGAGTTGTCAAATACCCTGAGAGTTTTGCTGAGAGCTCCAGGCTTCCATGCTGAGGTTAGCTTTTAGTGATATGGCTGCTTTTTGTGTCTTCATGTTCCTGGAAGTAACTTCAGTAAAACTTATTGATTGACAACATTGAACTCTGGTGTTGTTTTTACCTTGATCTGTTTTCAGCTCCCTATCTGTGGTGAGTAGACATTTGTTTAGGTCTCCCAGGAACAGTCTCACACAATAAATGGTTATGGAGGTGTTAGGTAGGAATAGATAGGGGCTCACAAATATTCTCTTCTAATTTTCTGTGTTCATTAATAAAGTAAGACAATCACCATCCAGAAGGTAAGGATGGGAAAGAAAATGCTTCAGGGTATGGAAGACAACTTAGATGAGAAAGACAGATTGTAAGCGCAAAGAAGGTAAAGGCGTAGACTGACTCACAATACCTCATCAGGTTACAAGGCTCATTTTTCATCCTTTCTCAAAACTCCAAGGACCAAGTCATAAATTCTGGACCTTAGAAGCTGTTCTAGACCCTGCAAGTCATAATAAGTGACTGTCATTCAAGTAGAAAGGAAAAAGAACTAAAACTATGGAAGAAATAGGCAGATCTCCCTCGGACCTTCTTCTTGTGAACCTATTATAAGGGTAATTTGTTCTCTTGAGACTTAGGTGGAAATTACATTCCCATCATGAAATGCTGAGAGGTGAGAGTAGATGGACATTTACAATGTGGAGTTGGCTCTGCCCTCAGGCATGAATTGTGCATCAAAGAGAAAGTGGATCCTCTAGGGTGAGATCCCTGTAACACCCATCTTACCCAAGACTGTTGGGTGCTCCTGATCTCTCACCACCTGGTGCTTGGAACTGCTTTGGTACTAAGTCAACAAGAAGGCTGTAACTGCCCTTAACGTTGAAGAGGGATCATAAAAAGCCAACATAAAACTCTTCTGACATGAGGGTTTGTGCCTAGTCTTATTGGATTGTGTTATCCTGTGTTCAGTTCACATCCCTGCTCTTTTCTGAGAGGAAGAGGAAGGGTGGATCTGGGGGAGAGAAGAGAGGACTGGGAGGTTTGGAGAGAGGAGAAACTGCTGTCAAATGTACTGTATGAGAGAAGAATTAAAAGAAGAAAGGAAACAAACACTTTATAAATTACCCAGTATACGTGATCATGTGATCATGAGCAAACAAATGGACTGTCACAAGCAGACACAACCTAGTTCTAGATTCCAAAAAACAGAGAACATATGTTGAATATGAATCATAGATAAAAATATAAGAACAGAGTATTGACTTTACAGTATTTCAAAAATGTGTACACTAATAGAAAAACTCTAGACTGATTTGTAATTCAATTATATCTAACCCAGAACATGCATCTAAAACACTAGGTTCCTAATTTGAAAGTCATCCTGTGAAGTTTCTTGCCTCTCTTAAGTTAGAAAAGTGCCTCCACATCTTAAAGGGAATTGGAAATATGAATTTAAGTGTGTATTGAGGGAAACATAGAAAGAACTGAAAACATGAAGCCCAAGATGAAAAGGAAAACCAAATTCACCATGCTGAGCAGAAGAGTTAGGAAGGAGCTTTAAGATGTGTGTCTGTAGCAGGCTAGGGACAGCTAGCATCACATCTATGAAAGAGAGCAGATAGACAGACAGACACCTTCCCTTCTACAGAATGGAAATGAGGTAGCCAGGGTTAAATGAACTTTTCCTAGATTTATGGCTCACACTTTAAACCAGATAAAGGGAGTTGGGGGTTTGATATCTTTTCAAAAATATTGGAATTTTTCTGTCTACCTAAAAGCAAAGTTGCTGAATAAACTCATGACTTTTTTTTTTAATTCTTCAATGATAAGTACAAAGAACTCGAGAGAATCTGTGACTTGATCCCATTTCATTGCTGTTGCAGTGAGATAATACCCTGACCAAAAGCAACTTAAAGAGGAAAGGAGTTTATTTCAGCTTACATTTCCACGCTACCACCCATCATCATGGGAATGTCATGGCAAGACCTTAAAGAAGCTGGTCATAGCACTGTCACCCACAATCAAGAGCAGACAGAAACGAATGCACACACCTTTTTGCTTGAGTGATTGCTTCATTGTGCCTAGTCTGATTTCTCCATGCTTATATGGTCCAGTGCTCCAACCCCAGACATGATGAAACCTATGTCCATGCTACATTTTCTCACATCGATTAAGACGATCCCCCACGGACATGAACAGAAACTCACCTGACTTGGGTAACTTCTCACCGAGACTCTCTGCACAGGTGATTGGGTTGTATAGTTTGAGAATTAAAACTAACCACCACAGATCCAGAGACATGAGTGTCTCCAGAAGGAGTCAAGACGTGATTGTGAGCAGACAAAAGTCCCACCCATATATCTTTTCTGATGACACTTTTAAACAGACCCGCCTCTGAGTTAGCAGACATCACTGGTATGGCTGAGAAGTACCAAAGATCTCCACTAGCCCATCTTGGAGGTGATGTCACTTCAACGGTGATTGAAAAGAAATCCTTTTTGTATACTTAGGAACCCAGTTTCTGAAATGTTCTCTCAGGAAAGAATCCAAAAGGAAACATAACATTTGAGGACGAATTTTTCTTTCACAATTTAATAATAGACTCAAGGAATTGAAGAACATTTAAATGTCTGGGGGTAATACAGCAGGCTACCATATGGAGTATATATGTGTGGAAGCAGAGGCTGGAGAGAGAGGGTGGCCACAAGATAAAAAAGCAATGTTTGAGGCTTCTAGGGCAGATGGCATTCTGGGAATGGCACTACCAAAAAAAAAAAAAAAAAAAAAAAAAAAAAAAAAAAAAAGATAAGCAGAGTGAAGGAGTCACGAAAATCTATGGAAAAATATGTTATATGTTGTCAGCATGAAGTTGTAGGAGGCCCAGAAGAGCAACAGTCTATGAGGCTGAAGGATGAACATTCAATCCCAAGGCTGAAGAGCCCTCAGTGGATGGTCCCCTTGCCAAGGACATCTTTCTAAGTGGCTTACTTTCATGAACCCTTACCGAACTACACACCAGAAGGACTGAATATGTAAACTAAGATTACGAATTCCAAAACAGATGAATGAGTTAAAAAAAAAAAACCAATCTTTGAAGGCTTGGACAGTTTCTAAATTCAAAGCAAACAAAGCTAAATATAATACTCGCTTATTGTTATCTTTTACATTGTTATGAATTAAGACTATGTAAAATATTTGAAGAATACCATTTGTATGGTTGCTGCCTCCTGGTAGCAGCATTTTGTCATGACTGCTAAACAGTCATTAGGGTTCTGTCCACTGCTTTTCACTGTCTGCCCAAAAGTGTAATTAAAGACACCAGTCAATACAAACAGTTGGCTATAATAGTTGAAAAACTACTGATAAATAGTGGGATGTATTAAAGACCTCGAGTCGGTGTGATGACTGATATTGACTGCTAAGTTGATAAGACCTAGAATCACCTCTAAACAGGTCTATGAGAGGAGAGTTTCTATTTAAATTGTTATCTTTACTTATATGTACGAGTGTTTTGCCGGCAATGTATGTATGTGGACAACATGTGTGACCATGGGTACTTTTGCAGCACCATGTAGTGCTTCGGACCAATCCAGGCCCTCTGGAAGAATGCCAAGTGTTCTTAACTGCTGGGTCATCTCTCCAGCCCAGTTCAAAAGCTACTTGGTTGGATTAATAAAGATGGAGAAATTGGCCTTAAATGTGGGCAGTATCAGCCCATGACCATGACCTGGAATCTTGGACTATGTAAAAGGAGAAAATAAACAGAACACTAGCATTTATCACCCTCTGCTTCTTGGATGTGGGCACCATGTGACCAGCTGCTTCATGCACCCCATCCATGGCTTCCTCCCATAATGACTATACCTTCAAAGTGTGAAGGAAAACAAATACTTCCTCCTTTATGTTGGCTTTTTATGTGTACTTGATCACAGAGATGAGAAAAGTTAACTAATACAGTATTATGGTATGTTTGTTTAGGAAGTTATTGTAGTGTATAAGACAGTCCAATAAAGTATGTATTATTATAGTTAATATATACAAATAATTAGATTTTAAAGCTATAGTTAGGAGTTTTAGTGTAGTACCTCTTCTTGTGTGTAGATACCTCTGCGTGCCTAGAACTACATAGGCATATTCCTGAACTGTTAACTGAATACGGTTACCTGGCTGACCAAGCTAAAACAGTCATTTTCTGGCAGACAAGGGTTTGGTACCTGTACCCAAAATTTGGAAAGTTTTCTCCTTCACTTTCAATAGTTTTTCCTTGTATTTTTATATTTTTAAATCATTAAGTCTATTTACTTCTTTAAAGGGTTAAGTTAAAATCTCAACACCAGGTATGAGAAACCTCTGTTTCAGTTGTTGGTCAGAGTGGTGTAAGTGACTCCCCAAACAAAGTTGTCACCCTCAGTTGCCTTTTGGAGGTAGTAGGTAAGTTCCCACTGCTGAAGACACTGCTCGCTTCTGATGCTGGCCGGAACCTGAAAGCCTCCTCCCTGATTTCAGCTCTGAAAGTATGGGGAAGTACTATAGAAGCTGCGAAGGGAGATGGGTAATCAACAGTCCCGGTCAGCTGTGATGCCTATGCACCACGACAATGACCAGCAGGGCAAGAGAGCCCTAAATGTGAAATAGTGGCACTCGTATCATTTGAGTTAGGATCTACTCAGTGGAAGAAAAATCATGCCTTGTCCAAGAAATACACGGTGGCTCTCATACCTGGGGTTAGCATGGCCATGGGCCTTGGAAAAGAACCTCTCACACCTAGAGTTAGCATGGTCATGGGCCTTGGAAGAGAACCTCTTACACCTGGGATTAGCATGGTCATGGGCCAGTGTGGCTCTCACACCTGAGGTCTGCATGGTCATGGGTCTTGGAAGAGAATCTACTACCACCATATTAACAGGGAGCCATAATTCCTAACTGCTTTCTAAGGCTTACACTTATGCTCACCGAGAAGTATTGCTCTCACCTTTCGTCAAAGATGCCTCCCTTCAGAGCAGAGACCATTACAGAAAAAACACAACTGGTCACCAGGAGGCCAGCCACAGTGGGTATGTCTACAACACAGAGTCATAACCAGATCATATAGGAGACAATCATCCCAGCTCACCAGTGCTTGTGCTGCAAGTGAGCCCAGCTCACTATGGTGCTTCAGGTGAGCCTAGCTCACCAGTGCTTGTGCTTCAAAGGGACCACTCAGTCCCAGATCAGTGCTGATGGCTTTCCAATTGCATCTTTCGGTTTTCTCTTTTAAGTGTCTGTTTTCTTGCAGTACAAAGCCAGTCCATATTAGAACGCTAAGAGAGAGCAAGGTCTCTTCTCTGGAAATAAACATATGTAGGTCCAAGGTGTTAACAATACCCAGAGGCCAACCTCTATGCTCTAGGCTATTTACTTTTCTGAACCTACGTCCTCACCCTCCCAACCAAACAGGTAGCCTAGCCTCTACGTTATCATTTTAAGGAAGTGCAGAGACATGCCTGTCTAGGGAGAGAGGGTCTGGTTCCTGTCTCCCATTTCAGGTGATGCTGACAACAGTGCTGTTTGGGAGGCACTGTTTCATATCAGAAGTCACAGAGGTTAAGTGACTTACCCAAGGTCACACTTCTAATAAAGCTGCTGTGACAGTGCGAAGTAAGTGATGACAGGATGGCCTCACACACTTCTCTGAGAACCAAAAGCTATATATGCTTAATTACACCCGGGAAATGTTATTGTTGGCCTTAAATCCCCACAAAGCATTCCTGTCACCCTTCCTGCATCAGTGAGGTCTTTTGGGCACATATAAACTTCAGTTTAATTAGATGAAAAACCCTGCACCAGCAAAACCGACTCGTACCTCCCTCTTCATTCTGCCCCTTCAGTGAATGAAGCTGTCTTGTCTGTTCTCACCTCATAGGTGGTACGAGGTTAAAGGTCAAACACCCCAGCCACAGTGTGCATCAACCTCCTCAATTACCTGACAGATCAATTCCCACAGATGTAGGCTTGGGGGCAGGATCTGTTGTTTTCTCTCAGCTCATTGAATTTCTAATGGGAAGAGCTGGCTGATGAGGGGGCAGGGCTGTCATCTAGGGAAAGAGAGCAGGCCTTTCATAGGACATCTTGCCTGGGAGTCACCTGAGCCAAGGAGAGGGGCTGCAGGTGTCTATTAAATAGTTTTCTGGCTTGAGCGATGAGGCAGAGGCAGGCATTAAGTGACAAACCTGGGAATTCACCAAAATGTGAGAGGGAGGACGTGTGGTGAAGGCATTTCTCAAATGCAATCCTTATGAATAAATCAACAAGGAAAAACATTCCTCCTACTGGTATACCACCTGGACTAAATTCTGGAATCCATGGACAAGATACAGAGCCAAGGGAAGGCAAAGAGGGGAACACCGAGCTTCCAGAAGTCACCTGCAGCCCTTTGCTTCCTCTGTTCCCACACTCCAGGTGTATCTCTCATTCCTCCATCTTAAGGTTATGTTATGTACGTGTCTGTGTATGGGTACATACTCATAAGTGCTGTTGTTCTCAGGTGCTAGACTCTCCAGATTATATTGATTACTTTAATGGAGAAGACTCAGCCTGAAAATGAACAGCTGTGGGGACTCTGCATTTTATAACAGCAGAGAAAGCACAATTGCATCTATGCGTCCTTGCTGTTGACTATGGCTGTGGCATGCTAGCTACTTCTCATCTTCTTTGACTTTAGTCATTTTCCCCATAATGATGGACTGTGAACCTGAAATTATAAGATGAATAAACCCTTTAACCTCTGAGTTTTTTTTTTTCCCAGCCCCCTGGGATAGAACTCCTGTCATCAGGCTTGGCAGCAGGCAACTTCACCCATTGACCCATCTCCGTGCTTTCTTCTTCTTCTTCTTCTTCTTCTTCTTCTTCTTCTTCTTCTTCTTCTTCTTCTTCTTCTTCTTCTTCTTCTTCTT
>OU015755.1:10627991-10639087 GCA_907169655.1 Acomys percivali | reverse complement strand
TTCTTCTTCTTCTTCTTCTTCTTCTTCTTCTTCTTCTTCTTCTTCTTTTTGAAACAGGATCCCATGTAGCTCAGGCTAGCCTTGAACCTACTATGTATGACTATCAATTTCTGATATCTTCCTACCACCTTCTCCTCCCTCCCCGTTTCTCCTCCTGTGTGCTGCAATTATAGGCACGTGTTACCACACCTGATGTAATAGGACACTGGGAATTAAACTCAGAGATCTTAACATATGGATCACATAGCCTATGAGCATTCTACATCCCCAGCCATCTCAGTTTTTTATACTCATTTAACTTTCATGTGCTCAGGGCTAACCATTTGTCAAATGTGAATATTACGATGATCCTGTTTTACTATGGAAATAAATGAGCCTATTCTTTCAACATTAGCATAAAGCGGAAACAAAGCAGAAGCCAGAGTCCACGGAGAGCACAAGGACAAAGCGATGCTGTCTACACGTGGAGGAGGACAACTTTTCACCTGATTGAAGAGAACCCGGGTGACTTTGGGTTCTGAGTGATTCACTGAACCTTAAAACTGAATAGACTAAGCATGCTGCGATTGCAGCGACAGAATTGGACCCATCTGAGGAGGAAGGCGATGCCTGCAGCTTGGGTGAGGCGAACAGGCACATACGTGAACACACATGGGGTACATTCATGCATATATGATCTCTGTGCATTCACCCAGTGAGCTTTGTCTTAGATCACTGAAAAGAGGCAAGAGGTGCCTGTGGCCCAGAATGCTCTTAACCTGAATTACTTCGCATGCAATCTCGGGAGCGGGGGGAATGTACAGGATTTCAATGGCATATTTCTAGCTTCTTTGAGCCCATTGTCAGGCCCACATCAAAGTCTTGCTTTCACATTTCTATGCTTCTGGCAGGCGTTTGCCACAGCATTACACACAGCATGAGCAGGGCCTCAGGTTTCCATGGTCACTGAGAAAGGAAGGCATGAGTCTGGCTTCCCTCAATTCAAAGAATTTGGTTCATCAGTACCTAAAGAATAGAGGCACCAGCCTCCGAGACTGAAGCCTCTTTGAGTCACTGTCAGCCAAGGTTTGGGACTACCACTTCCCTCCACTGTTGGTACCCACCCCCCCAAAAAAAAAGAAGTAAAAATGATATCTTACAGATGCAGAACCTGAACGCAAAAGATGGCTTGTCGCAGAACTTGGTCCTCTGAGCAAAACAGCCACCATCTTTATTGTATCAGCTGGGCCTTTAGGCAAGAGCCAGCAGGGAGAGAACTTGTTAAAAGGGGAGCTAAGCGGGCCCACTGGACCGGACCCACTGACAGGCAGGCCACTCCCTATTACCATTTATATGTATGTCTGCCCTAATTGCATGTTTCCTCTGGGTCTTGGGAGGTGCCAGAATATGTAGGCTGGGAAGGCTGATTCAAGAATGGATCCATGAAGCCAGTTATGGGGAAGGCATCAAGCACGCTGGGTGAAGACTTTCCAGCATCGATATACCTTGGAGTCACACAAATACTTTCCACTGACACTTAACCCATTCTACATAAGTAAACCCTGTGAGTGTATTTATTCCCCTAGGATGACTTTGGTGAACTCATACTTGGGTTTGGCACTGGGACCTTGTGGGGATGCAGACATTGTGTCGCTCAGGAAGGAATTCTCATTCTAAGATTACAGAGTTTTCTTGTGGCTCTCCGCTGGTCACCAAGCAAATCCTAAGCATGTGAAGTTTCGGAATCAGGCCCTGAATGTTTGAATTGTGGGAAAAGAAGAGTATGACAATTAAAGCTGCTATAACATGCCCAGGATAAAAACCACTTGCCTTCCATCTATTCAAACCTGACCCAAGAAACTAGCATTTTCGACAGAAGGGAAAAACTGGAACTAATATTTTTTTGTTATAGATTAGAGATGTTGGAGATGAGCAACAGTGAACACGGCGATAGTGGCTAACTAGTAGAAGCTGGTAGAGAAATCTAAGTTTTTTTGTGTTGTTTGTTCTCAAGAGCAAATGCTGCTAGTGTTAAGGAATGGTAGTGGGCTATATAGAAGGATTCCAGCAATCTCTCAGATTATGCTATCTTCTGTCAGCTTGAAACATGGCAGATGTCATCTCATAAACATAAGTGGAAAGGCCCATATCTTTCCATGATGCAGAAAATTACAACTTGTTAACTAACTAGTCCTTATTTCCCTCGATATAGGATTGAAACAAACCCTGGTGCTTTTATTCCAATTTTAACTATGAATATTGCACTCAGGTCACAGATTAAGACAGTTACATATCTCTGAGTATGTATATCCTTAGGTTCAATAAAAGCTTCAAAGTGTTCGTAGTGGCTCCAGAGGGTCAAAGATGTGGAAACAGAGTTCAAGGATTACCAAAAAGATTTTTCTAGAGACAAGTAGAAAGTTAATATGTAACCAATAAAAACTCAGTGGCAGTTATGTAATGAACCTTGGTAGAGATAAACTGGAATTATTGCTGAAGAGTCAAGCTTCGGGGTCAGAGCTGAGCCAGCGGGAGGATCTAGTTGGTTTGCAGAAGCAAGGTATGGGACCACAAGACTGTAGAGGTCACCATGTAGGGGAGCATGGATGGATTGCAGAAGTGAGCAAGTTATGGGACCATGGAAGCTGCAGAGGGCACCATGTAGCCTCCACTGTGGAGGCTATGTGGACCATCACTACCTCTATAACGATGGATGATGGCAGGTCCAGATGGATGAACAAGTAGATGAGCAGGATGGCAGATATTCAAGTAGACCAGCTCAGGAGTGGGAGCTGAGCTGAACAAACGTCCCCAGGACACCTGGGAGCTTGTCAGTCCCTTGGCACACACACTAAACAACCAGAAGATAGATTGGTGATGACAGTGGGGGTGTGAACTGTCATGGAAGTGTTAGGTGTCCTCTGCACGAGGCACAGATGTACGACCATCCTAGCTCTGTACTTTCACTCAAAATAGAGTCAAACGCTGGAAAGTCGCAGCCTGGAAAAACCTCTGCTTCCACAATATAGAGTAATTTAGGGGAGGCACAGCCTGCCCTGAGCAGTGATTTTTTAAAATCTTGTTATTATTACTTTAGATTAATTAATAATTCCCCATGCTCTTTGGGGATTAACAGTCCTACTTAGGCTTAACTCTAGAGATGTACACATTTCCTCTTCTCTTGCTGCCCACTGCCCTCCCCATCTCCTCTGTTCTCCATGGGTGGCCCAGGGCTCAAGATCTGGCCAGGCATTCTTATATTTCCTATCTGCTGTGGTGCCAGCATGAGGAAGCCCCCAAGAGATAGCGGATATTAAAGATGTCATCATACGAACCAAGAAGAAGTGATTTAACATGCACAGAGATATTTCCCATTACTTTTATCTTAATGGTCTTTCGATGTTGTAATTATCTTTGGGCACAGCAACAGCAATCATGAAAATCTAGGGAAAAACAGTCCCACTAATATCATAATAAAATTTGATACGTGAACAATGCTGTACAACCAGCTGCTGTGAAAAGCAAGATATCTTTATCTGTGAAGTTGTTAAGGAGCATAACATCTTCCTCATTTATTACATACTGACATCTCACAGACATAGACACAGTGCATTGAAAAGGCTGCTATTAAACAGTTTTCTTCTCTCTCTTTTCATTGACTACATTCTAAGTAGCTTCGAATCATTCATACATCTTATTGGAAGGTGACAACGGACCTCAATGAGGTCTGGTTTATGAGTAGTTGGATCAGCCCATCTCATGTTCATGTAGACTCCCACGGTGGGGCTCAGGTCTGATGAGGAAGATGTTATTCCTAGATATTCTCAAGTTGATAATAAATGTCAACAATCTATGATTCATCTATGAAAGTCACAGCCTGGAAGAGCTACTGATTAACAGACTATAGCGTGACTAAGGAGAGGGAACAGCCTGCCCTCAACAGTGATTCTTTTAAATCTTGTTATTGCTTCTTTTTTTTTTTTTGAGACAAGGTCTCTCTGTGTAGTCTTGGCCATTCTGGACTCCCTTTGTAGACCAGGCTGGCCTCGAACTCACAGCGATCCACCTGCTTCTGCCTCCCGAGTGGAGTGCTGGGATTAAAGGCGTGCGCCACCACGCGAGGCTTTGTTATTGCTTCTTTAAATGTGTTAATAGCCCCCATGCTTTGGAGGATGGACATTCCTGCTTAGCTTTAGCTGTAGAGAGCCACATTTTCCCTGATAGCTAGTTATAGGTGGCTAAGGCTTATTATCAACTTGACAACATCTAGAATGACCCAGAGACAAGTCACTGGGCTCGTCTGACTGCCAGGGAGTATCTAGCATAGTTTAGCATAGGTTAGCTGAGGTATGAAGATCCATCTTAACTGCAGGTGGCACCATCCCCTAAGCTGGGGACTGACTTAAAAGGAGAAACTGAGCCCAGCATTAACACTGGACTCTCTCTTCCTGACTGCTGACACAGCGCGACCTCATCCAGTGCTTGCTGTGACCTTCAAGCTATGGCAGACTGTACCCCACACCATGAGTCAAAATAAGCCAGCATTCTTTAAATTGCTTTTGTCAGGGTATTTATCACAGCCACGGGATATGTAAACTGATCCACCATCCATATTACAGGAAGGAAATCTTCATCTCAGAGATGGTTACAAGAACAAGGTGAGATCTAATAGCATGTGGACTCGGGTCTAGAAGTTTCCGACCCATAGCCCTCCTCTACTGAACCGATGCTCTCTGTGAGAGGGCATCCCTGCAACATTTACATTAAACCTGCATGCATCCAGTCAATTAAACTCTAAATCACTCTGACCTGGTACCACAGAGCTGCTGCCCCGTGCACTGTGACCCTAGCCTTTGACCAAGGTTGGGTTTTGATCAATCAGGACTGTTCTAATTTACAATAGCCTTCATTGCATAGTAGAGATCCCTAACGGGAAATTATGTGCACACAACAGCTAACGCTCAACTTTCACTTACCTGTGTAGCAGCCCGCATGGACTGCCCTCCTCCATGCAGTGTGGTATGAAGTTCATGACAGGAAAACACTTGAAGAAAGGCACCCTGACTGCAGAGGAACTTCCTCCAGAATGTAGCTCCCCACAGCCAATGTCCTAGGCGGCAAGTTGTACATAGCTACTGCCTAGCCAGCTGCTTCCTCGAGGGAATTTGCTCACCTGCCAGTCCTTTTCCCGTTATCCCAGGGCCCAGTTTACAACAAAAGAATGGAGAATGCAGATAGATAGTGTAGGCTCAATTTTCTTAGCAATTATATTTTATCACGAACTTATTAACCGAGACTACCTCACTTATAACCCAACTAACCTAAACAATAGGAAAAGGAGATTAAAGAATACAATAATGAAACCGTAAGGATATCAGCTCCTGGGAACGCTTCTCCTGCCGTAATCAGCAGGATTTCTTCTGCAGGAACCTGGAGCAAGCAGAACCTGGAACCTCAGCCGGAGCCCGGAGCCCCGAAGCCCCAAACCCTTCCTTTGAGCAGCTCTCTGTAGGAGCATGCATCTCAAAGTGGAGCGATGAACAGCCAAACCTATCACAAGTCTCCAAAGGCCCAGCCTTCTGTTTTTGGCTCACATTTATACCTCCTCTCAGAATTTGTTCAAGGATGTTTTTCAGCTGGTTAACAACCAATCTCCCCCACATGGTGGTTTGAGTTCTAAGGGGATAAACATCATCTGCTCTCTCACAAGTCTTTTTCTCATCCCCCACTTGTGATCTAAACAAAAAAACATGTTTCTCTCTCCTTCAGCAAAGTAGTACGCTATATGGTCTAAAGGATGGGTCAGTTTGCAGAACCAATAACTCCCAAATGAGTGTCAGTGTTTCCAGATGACAACAGGCAGGGTTGGCTAGGCTTCCAGAAGAATCCACACCTGGCTTAGAACCCATTAGAGAATAAAAAAGCAATCACATTCTAGAGGAAATAGTGAAACAGGAAGCAACCATGGTTGTGAAACCAGATTCCTAAGTTCTGTATGGGAGGAGAGCTTCTTGGTAGGCAGGGGTGGGGTTGCGTGTGTGGTGACACACTAGATCAAGTGCTGACAGAAGAAGCACAAGGACCTGAGTTCAAATCCCCAATACCTACATGAAATCCCAGGCTTCTGTAATCTCAGCACCAGGGGAAGAAATGGGAAGAGCCCAGGACATCCCAGGCAAGCCAGTCTAAGCAGAAGCAGCAGGATTCAGTCCCAGTAGGAGACTCACTCTCAAAACCTAAGGCTGAGAGCACTGGAAGAAGATACCCAAAGCGTGCGAACACACACACCCTCCTTTCTCCCCACCAACACACACACAGGATTTGCTTATTTTCTCTTGTAGTTTACAGAGACAGCAAGAGGATGTGGCTCACACAGTGGGTATTAAAGATATCATGACAAGGACCAAGGAGCCTCTGTGAGCTCCTTCACCTTTTCAGGGGAAGCTCTCCTGTTCCTGACAGAGGTTATTCTAAGTTTCTAGCATTGTTGCAGTGTCTTTCAGCCTGCCTAAACTGTGTCTTTATTATAGAGGCCACCAGGTCCCAGTCTGGGCCAGTGTTTTCCCCTTTCAGACCCTTGGGCTTCCCTTTGGCAATATTGATCAAGAATAGAAACACAGACACTATTTTGGATTCTACTCTTGAGTTGTGTGTATTTCATATTTTCTTCTCTAGGCCAGATATTGTCTGAAGAAGCTTCTAGTTTCATTCATCTCTGTATCTTCTGCTCAGGAGTGATGCCAACACATATTAGGCTTTCATGATAGTCAGGTGAAAGAAATCAAGACTGAGGTTAGAGAGCCAGTAGATGGCTCGGGGAGTAAAGGCACTTGCTGCCCAGGATGACACCCTGAGTTTGATCCTTGGGACTCAAATGGTAGAAGGAAAGAGTCAACTGCTAGAAGTTTGTCCTCTGACCTTCAAACACATGTTATGGCATGCAATATCCCACTCAATGTGTGTACATATAGTTCATGTGCCCCCCACACTCTCACACACATACCAAATAAATAAATGCAATTTTAAAAGAATGGGATTAGATAAAAGGCACCCCAGTGATCCCACCCTTCATGAAGCTGAGACAGGGGATTGGAAGATTCAAGACTAGCATGGAAAAGACAGTAAGATCCTATTTTAAAAACAACAACAAAAAGCAATAAAAGCCCCAAAGACAATGCCAGAAAGAAGGAGATTAGTCTGATTTTATTTCTTATGAAATAAAATTGCTTTAAAATGTTTTATTACTGTTATGAGCCTAAAATTTTAAATCTGTAAAAATAATCTACGATACAAAATAATAGAAGCACAGGTCACATACTACATTATTTCTTGCTGTTGTGTCATAGTTGGAACCAAGGGACTCGCATGTGCTACACAGTTCCCCTACCTCTGGGCTGCGGCCCAGTCCCTGAATTTGTTAGTGAATCATGCCTCAGTGAATATTATTTGTAATGAGCTAAAGCCTAGTGCCTAGGAAGATTAAAGGCAATGGTTTGTGCCTCCTGTGTGCTGACAAGAAGCTGCAAACACTAGAGGGAAGATGTTCCCTGGGGAGTACAGGCTGTTAAAACGGCAAAGAAGACCCTTGACAGCCTGGTGTTTCTGTACCGACCTGGCTTCCTGGAAGTTATCTTCAGACACCATGATCATTCTGAATCTGAGGGCTGGAAATTGATCTTCCCCACCTGCGTAAATCTGTTCCAGTGCTTCAGAACAATGACGGGGTATATGCCAGGCAAGTCTGCAACTATGGCAGAGGAACTCAGGGGAGACGCTGGTATGAATGGAACTTCAAAATGCTTAAGCTTGCTAGGCAAGAGGGTGCTACATATCTTCAGTTTCACTAATTGAGGTCCAGACACATGTGTATCTCTGTGTGTGAGTCTTTGGCCATCCCAGTGAGGTGCTGTCTGAACAAACAAACAAACAAACAAACAAAGTAGGCCCAGGCTTTCAAAATGCAAACTTTAACAAGGAGCAAGGTCAAGAGAAGACGTTGGGAGATCTCATGGTAATTGCTCGCGTGTCTCAAGTGTTGTGTGCAGTTTGACATCCTCCAGGATGGAGCAGGCCTTCACCCCTCATTTCAAACAAGTTAGGAATAAGGACAGCTTTAAATAGCCCTTCCTCTGCCTAAAATAAAGATATGTTGCTCTAAAAAAAAATACACGTATATATATATACATTTTCTCCTTTTTTCCTACTAAGGCCAATGTAACCAAAATCAACCCACAGGTTTTTCTTTCTGCTCAAAACAAAATGAACAGTCCAGTTTTAGGAATTTTCAAAAGAAGTTTTCTCCAGACGCTTCCCCCTAAAAGTATCTTGTATTTTTAGGTTATTTGGGCTATCTATATGTGTCAGCATATGTTACGGCTTTGAGCATGGCAGTTTTGTTTGAACTTGGTTCACTGTGACCATATTTGAAATACTTCACATAATATGGAGTATTTTTAGAACCCATGAAAGTAATTTCAACAATAAAAGGTTAAGAGCTTAGGCATTTTCTAAAGCTGATCGACCCTCAGCTTGGAAGAGTCATGAGGTCTGTGAGTAGAGGATCAAGCAGCATCTACATCAGTTAAAATGCTCTGGGGAAAAAAAATCTCCAGAGAGTACAATTCACCAACACATTTGAGACTAGGGTTAAGAAAATATAATTTAAGAAACTAGAAGCCAGGAACAGTTCCATACATCTATTATCTCAATATTTCCTAGCAAGATGAGAGCAGAGGGGCTGAAAAGACTGCATGGGGCTTAAGATCCCCAGCACGTGGTGGCTTATAACTGAGTATAAGTAAATTAAGTCCCAGGAATCAGATGCCCTCTTCTGGCCTCCAGGAACACTGCACACACACACACACACACACACACACACACACACACACACACACACAGAGTACACACACATACATGCAGGTAAAACACCCACACACATAAAATAATAGATAAGTAAAAAGATGGAAGACAGAGACAGTCTTTCCCAGTTTACTGACATCTGTGATTTTACTTAAGAAACACACTTCCTCTGAGCCAGAGTCTATGGCATCCTTGGATTCCTAACCAGCATAGCAAGATGTAGTAATCCAGGAAGAAATCATCTGCGTGGCCGGAGACAGCCTCAGTTTGTAAAATTCTCTATGCACAGGCATTAGGACCTGAGTCTGGATCTCCACCACCCACGTAGAAATTTGGGTGTATCTGATGCCCTTAAAACCCCATAGCTAGGAGGTGATGCCAGGAAAGTCCCAGGGCTGCAAGTTCCAGGTATGGTGAATGTATTTTTGCTCTAAGATAAGTTAGAGAACAGTAGATGCAGACATATGAACCTGATATTTGGCCTCTCCACATGTACAAGTGCATATATGCACAGATACATAAACACGAACACACACATAGGCACACAAAAGAAACCACAAAAGGAATTGTCCTATAGTGTAAGAGTGTGTCCAAACACCTCACTGTCTCTGTCCTCTCTTATTCCTATTAATAAAAATACAAGTCTTTCTTATACACTTATTTAGAAAATTACAAACATAAAAAGTGAAAAGGGTTTGTCTGGTAGGGAAAAAAAAAAACTGGTCTCAAGCACTCAACCATGTTCTAAACACCAAACACAATCATTCCTCTCTCCTGAAGTTAGAAAGTTGATCCTTCCTCCTCTTCTTATTACTGTATTATTATTATTATTATTATTAGTTATTAACTACTATTATTATTATTATTTTTTTTTGTGTGTGTAGCAGGTACTCACATGCAACAGGATGAGCATGGAGGTTGTAAGATAACTATCTTTATTTCACCTTGTAGAGATAATCTCTCTCCTTGTTTCTGCACATCCGTATATTCCAAACTCCCTTCCCATGAGCCCCTGGGCAATGGTTGTGTTTCCACCTCCCATCTCACTGTGGAAGGCCTGGGATCACAGATAGAAGCCATGACACTCTGCTGTGTCCTTCTGTGATCAAACTCAGGTCCCCAGGCTTATGCAGCAAGCGATTTACCCACTGACCCATCCCACTGTCTCAAAATTGATAAATCCGCAATACATCACTTTTTCTTGATAACATCCTTTTCATATTCACTCTCTGCCTTTCTGATGTTACTCCTTCTAACTCGTAGAGACATCTCCTTCTGCTATCTGACCCTTAAAATTCAAATTCTCCCAACCAGCTTTATCAACCATTCTTAATCTATAATCTCTATGTGACGACTTTTCACATGCCTCATGAATTTAGGTAGGACGGGCAGGCAGATACCACCAAGTCTGTTTCTTTAATACTAGTCTTTGCTCTTCTAATATTGAGGGTCACGTTCAGCTGGCAGCTGGATGTACTTGCCTAGACAGCAAAAGCCCCAGCTCAGTGTACTCCAAAACTGAGTCATTGCTTTCTTTGTTTCTTATATATTTCATTAAATAATTGTATTTATAAGTCCTATATCTTAATTTTTGGCCCCAATCCTATCTTAGTGATCATCCTGGTGCAAAACAAGTTATTATAAAAATTTGAACATTCTGGAACAAACACAGGGCCTGAGACATGCTAGGCAAAGGCTTTACCTGAAAATAAAAATCAGCCTTTGAGTTTTGGAAGTTTCCCCAGCACATGTCCTATGCTGTGAATCCCAACCTGCATCACGCCAGAATACAAATCCTGATACCTTTGTAGGCTTAGTATCTGAATTTATCATCTCTTTTCCATCCCAGTATTCAACTTGATTAAATCCCTTTTAACCTATAGTATTATGATGGTCTTGAAGGAGGGCTCTGATGTGTTCTTGTTCTTCTAAAATCCATACTTTATTCAGTCACAATAACTGTTCTAAAATACTTTACTTACTAAAACCTTTAGACTCAAATGCTTCAGTGTGGCCTGGGAATCAAACTTCAGCCATCTGGATTGCACAGCAAGTGCCTTCAACTTTGAGCCATTTCACCAGCCCAGGCCCCTGGTCTTCTTCTCTTCCTTCCTTGTTCTCTTTCTCCCTCCTTCTCTCTCTCCTTCCTTCTTTCTCCTCCTTCTTTCTCCTCCTTCTCTCTCTGTCTGTCTCTGTCTCTGTCTCTGTCTGTCTCTGTCTGTCTCTGTCTCTGTCTGTCTCTGTCTGTTTCTGTCTCT
>OU015755.1:10601007-10627981 GCA_907169655.1 Acomys percivali | reverse complement strand
TGTCTCTGTCTGTTTCTGTCTCTGTCTGTCTCTGTCTCTGTCTGTCTCTGTCTGTCTCTGTCTCTGTCTGTCTCTGTCTGTCTCTGTCTGTCTCTGTCTCTGTCTCTGCCTCTCTCTGTCTCTGTCTCTGTCTGTCTGTCTCTGTCTGTCTCTGTCTCTCTCTGTCTCTGTCTGTCTCTGTCTCTCTCTCCTCTCCTCTCCTCTCCTCTCCTCCTCTTCTTCCTTCTCTTCTTAATAATTGCCTTCTCTTTCCTTCCTTCCCCTTTTCCTCTCCTTCTCTCATTCTGATTTTTTATTCTCCTCTACCTTCACCTCTCCTCATTTTATTTCTTCTTCTCCGCCTCCTCTGCCCCTCTCTCTTCCCTCCATTTCTCACATAGCTTCATACTTTTATTACTATATCGTCAAGAAATATTTTATTCTTCAGTTAAATCCCTTTACATTTTTTCTTTTATTTCTTTCTTTAAAGTTTGACTCAATTCTTCCCCTGCCCCACGGGTGGTGTATTCATAGCCTTCAAGCACTCTTTTTAAAAATATGTGTTTTATTTTTGTATGTGTAATGGTATTTTTGCCTGCCTGCATGTAAGGGACACATGTATGTGTAGTATGCAAAGAATGCAGAAGACAGTGTCAGATATCCCAGAACTAGAGTTATAGACAGTTGTGAGCGCCAAGTGCTGGGATCCAAACCCAAGTCCTTTTCAGAAGCACCAAATGCTCTTAACTGCTAAGCCGTCTCCCCAGTCCTGTACACCTGTTCTTTTTCACAGTTCCAAACCTCAGAACCTAAGTGTACATCTGGCTCCTTAAAGGGATAAATATATTTTCTTTATAGACTTCATGCTTTCCTGTCCCTCCAGACTCCTTCATATTCATAGCTATTTAAAGCAATTAAAGTTGACGTGTGTGTGTGTGTGTGTGTGTGTGTGTGTGTGTGTGTGTGTGTCTTATGAGTATACACACATGCATAGACCATCAGGGGGACATTGTACGTTCTCCTCTCCTGCTCTCTGCCTTGCTTCTTTGTGACAGGGTATTTCACTGAACCAGAAGGTTGTGTTTCTGAGCTATGCTGGTGGCCTGTGAAACAAAGTCATCTTTCTGTCTCCAAATATCCCTTAAACTCAGGGTTACATGCATACTTGTTCAGATTTTTTCACACTGGTGCCAAGGATTGAACCCTCCATTCTTAAGCAGCAAGTCCTCTTACCCACTGAGTCATCTCAAGAGTTTTAATGTTACAACCTAACTATCGTGTATGTTGAAGTGCATATTATGGTGGAAATAGGGTGTTAGCATCTAATTACTGGACTTTTACATAGTAACCACACCCTTATTTTTTTAAAAAAATAAATGACATAGCATGTGTTAATTTCCAAGACTTCTGTGCAAAACAATTTGTGTCATAAGGACATTTTTCAATTTTAAGAAACCATGTGGAAATTTAACAATGGGTATTTTCATCACCACTACCACCACCACCACCACCATCATCATCTTATACTACATTAATTTAGTGCTATGGACACATTAGGAATAAAACTCAATAATTCCATCACAGGAATAAATAAGAGAATAGTATAAATCCTAAATGCTAAGTGGCCTTAGAAATGCCTTTATGCACACTGCTTACCACATGAACAATAAACAGTAATCTTAAGTTAACACAAGAAAATAAGCTGACAAAATACCTAAAGTCATTTTTCTTGCTAGTAAGGCTACTAACTAAATTGTATTCTAAGAATAAAAATGGCAAGCTTAAATATAATAAGAGGTCATTTTAATCCTAAGAATTGAGGATTGCGGATTGAGTCATGATGGAAGAGAAAAGTGGCTTTTAAGGTCTGGCTTCGGTAGGAACTGCTATAGGATTTGGGGGAAGATAGCTCACCATCAGAACCATGTACACACAAAGAAGCCACAAAGAGGGCTCCTTTGGAAGTCAAATATAGGGCAACCCTATCCATCATGCACAACGTGTGGCAGCATGGTTTATGTCTATTGATTGACAAGGGTTCCCTAGACTATAGCCAAGACCACCAGGCAAATTGCAAGCCAGCTTTTCTCATTTAAGACAAGACACTTAGAGGCTGCTTAGAGTTCCTTGGAACCCTGATGACATATGGTATCAAAGATGCCTACTTTAAATGGAGAGGAGCTGCCCACTGCCAACTGCTGCCTCCCAACTGCAAGATGTTGGCGCCGGCATGTTTGGCGTCATCTTTATCTACGTATTTGATATTTGAGACACAGAACTGCGCCGAGATCCTAGTCTCTCATTTCCTGTGTCATAATCAGGTCTTTCTAAGCCTTAATTTATGGACTCTATTTTTTATTACCCTTGTTTAACAGATAGTAATCAGATTCAGGGAAGTTCAGAGGCTTTCCCAAAATCCCTCCTTTAAAAATCAGCTGCAGAAAACTCACAAAATTATTGCTAGCACCGTTCATGGTTTCTTCTTTAGCCAGGACCCACTGGAAGTTTCCATGGTGTGAGGAGACAGAACTTTGCTGTCATGGGCAGAGCAGGTGCCTGACCCTCCTCTCATCCACAAGGAATCCTCTGCCTGTGAATCAACCTACCTTTGCATGACCTAAAAGGCCTCTGTCTTTGCAATGTATCTTTCCACTTTACTTAAGCTAATTGGCTCTCCTAGGTGCAAGTTCCCACTGCCTTCTGACCCCATCTCCAGGTAGCATCTTTAGCTCATCTTCTGGGTCTTACTCATAGTGTGAGGAGAACACTGGAGTTTCCTCTGTCCCATATGATGACTGTCCTTACTTAGCACAAGCGGCTGTTTCCTCTCTTGAGGAGAACCACAGTGGGCATCCCTCAGTCCCTACCTGTTGCTGGATCCCCCTGGCTTGCATACCCCGCCCCCTACCCTGAAATATCCAGCCCTGGGGCCTGGGCCTCTCTTCCCTACATAATCCAACCACAGTGTTTTCTTCCTCTTTGGACCTTTGGGCCTCCTAGCTGCTATATCTGATTTCCCTCTCTCCCCTCCCCTTTCCCTTCCTCCTCTTTCCACATGGCACAACTCCATCTGGTCATGTCCACTCTGGACTCCCCCAGAGGTCCCTGCCTCTGGCTATGGTCTCCTCCACCATATCTAAGAGCATCACCTATCCTTTCCTTTTCCTTTTTATTTCTATTTTGTTCATTCTCTATGAGGTTTTACCAGTGGAGAATTAGACACCCCCCCCTCAACTCCATATCTTTGAGAAAGGGTTCAATGGTGCCATCGCTGACCTTGATATACAGAGCTGGTGTGGGAGGGACCCTTTCTGGGATGATGGATCTCAGGTCCAAGGATGCAAAGCCATGATGGGAGTTGGGTACACCAAAGTCTAGGCTCAGCCCCTGCTCCCTGAGAGCAGAACATGGTCCCATGGGAAAATAGCACCTAATTTACCCTCTTCCTTATATTATTGTCAGAGATCTTTCCAGTTGCTTAGAGAATACCATGTTTGCATATGTTTTTCATTAAGTGTTGGCTGAACACCATAACTCCTAAGACCTCTCACCCTTTCTCTCTCTTCCTTTCTTATGTTCCTTCCCCTCCTTTCCTCCTTTCCTCTCTTCTCCTTTCTCTCTCCTCTTTTTCCCTTATTCTCTGTTTCCCTCCCTCCCTCTCTCCCTCCTTCCTTTCCTCCCTCTCTCCCCACCATGCTTTCTGGGAAATGAACCTTCCCTCTTCTCTGGGGCCACCGTTGGCCAATTGGAACTGAGCTTCTGGAAGGTGGTTAAAAAAACTACCTGAAAAAAAAATGATGAAACATCAATAATCATGCCTATAATGAAATCAGGAGAATGAAGTTCCATTTAATATCCTAGGACCAAAGACATGTGTGATTAACACATAAGGATAGCACATCACCAAGACAAGAATGCCTTTGGGTTTATGAAACTTGCAGGCTTCAGAAACTCAAGAACTGTTTGAAAAGTTCCAGGCTGCTGCGATGACTCAGCAAGCAAAGGCACTTGGCTGTCATGGCTGAAAGCTGAATTTGATCCCTGGGGGAATCCATGTGGTAAAATGAGAGATCTGATTTCACAAGCTGTCCTCTAACTGCCACATGTAGTCCATGGCATATGTTGTTGGCACACATACGTATCACAGAGACAACATAAGTAAATGGATTTTATTTTAAATTTAAAATAAAATACCTGAAACATCTTCACAGTACAGTTTGAGGGGGGGGCAGAGAGAGAGAGAGAGAGAGAGAGAGAGAGAGAGAGAGAGAGAGAGAAGACCTGGTTAAAACACTGATGATGGCATGAGGAGAAGCTTACTGCATGTACTAGCACCAACCCTTGGTCATATATGCCATTGTCATACTTATTTTGCATTTATAAATGAGGGGGAAGAGAGGTAAGAGACATGTGTAATGTTAGTGATCCACGAAGAGTGATGTGACGCTCATGGGCAGAGTCCAAACTTAAGATGAATACACAACACGCTCTCTCTTTTGGCCCCCGAGGTAAGTCACTAAAAGTAGCAAAAATCTCCTCTCACAGTCTGAGGTAAAGTCTGTTGTCCTCCCTCCTCCACTAAAATGCAAGTGGACCCCAGCCCGTTCCGGCAGTTCTGAGGTACTGCCTACAGTGAGAAGTTAGGTTTCTTAGAAGACCCAGTTACGTTGTGTAACTGTGTTTTTGTTGTAATCCTGGGTGTGGAATCTGGAGCTGCTTCAAATCATCCACAGCCATTATTAACTAGGACTTTCTCATGCTCTAAGTGGGGTGTGATTTTTGCCAGCTGCAGGTAGTTTAATTTTAAGGATTCTGGAGCAAGTATAAATGGGAGAGCCCTGAGAAGGCCTGTGGCAGGTGCTGCTGCTGGTTCCTGCTTCCACATTTGCTATTGCTGGATTGCTATGGATTTTGCTGTTTGGAGATATTCTGACAATGAAAATTGGAATTCCCTTATGAGCCCAATGCCCTTAACCAGCAAGAAGTAGTCTAAAGAGGTATATACACCGTGATTTCCCTCTAACCATGCTTCTTTCCTACTTAGTGTTGGGGGTTTGGAGGGGATTAGAGTGGAATAAGGGTTAGAAGGGTGGTAGATATTGAACCCAATAAAAGAATCCAAAAAAATGTGGCTATAGCTGCCTCGATGACTCAGGCCTTCCTCTCAGTCTGCATATCTTGCCTTGGCCATGTGTACTCTGCAAGCCTGGCTGTCCTGCCGAAGGATGAGTGGGTACACAAAGCAAGTCAGACCACTCTGAGCAGCTAGGTTCCATCTCATCTGTAAGCTAACCCTTGACACACACAGAGTGATTCCTCCACTCTGGCCTGACCACCAGGGCGGCTCAACAGAGCTCAGTGCCAATGCACAAAGCATAGGATTGTGTATCTGATTGAAGAAAATAATTTTAAATCATTAAGTTTGGCACACCTGACAAGCCTCGCTAATTGGTATAAAGTTTCAAGGTGGAAGAAAATGAGGTGTTTATAATATCAGAGAAAAATAACAGAGGGGCCATCGGATGGCATCCTTGGACAGTAGGGAGGAAATAAGATATTTGTGGAATAAGTAAAGTAGGGAAAGCTCGCAACTTACTCTTAATTTCCATGGGAGCCATCTGAACTTTCTCTTTCTTTGACGTCTTAAAATGCATCAAGTGGTCCACAGGAGCATAGCTCCAAAGGGTCAAGAATTGGTAAAATTAAGGAAAGTAAGGAGGATTTAGAGAATAGATGAGAAAGTGAAAGAAGGAAGAAGGAAGGAAACCAATTAAATTTAAAAAAGGTGAGCAGTGACTTCTCTGCATTATTTTCTGAATTTCTAGGTCTTCTGGGGTGAGTGAACAGCAAAGAAAAGTTGCTATCTTATGGAGGAAAATAGAAAGGAAAGAGCACGAACAAATGTGCTGATGTCAGGTGAGTAAGGTTATGAAAGAGTGAGAGCCAGATGGGGAAATGTGGCACAAAAGACCGCCCAGCCTGTATCCTATATATAAATCTCCAGAGTGGAATTTTACTTGGCAAGGCAGTGCTCTTGGGGATGCACTGGAAGGTGGTGAACAGCCATGGTGTGCACAGCTAAGTCTCCCCAGGAGCTGGGAGCAGATAACCCAAGAATTTGGCTTCTTAACTTTTTCCATTTGGGTCTTTTTTTAGCCCTAGAAAGTTTTTCTTAATTTCTGGAACATAGAGGTTTATGAAATAGGTATGCACATCAGATGGTTACAGATAATAAATCATAAGGAAAACATTAAAAGCATGTTTAAAAAAGTATTTTATACAATATATTTTGATCATATTCTTTCCCTTCTCCGAACTCCTCCAAGATTTTCCCCACCTCCCTACCCACCCATTTTTTCAGTTTCTCAAACAACTGGAAAAAAAAAAGCAACAAAAATGAAAATCAAAATAGACAAAAGGGTCAATAAGATAAAAGAATAATAAAAAACAAAAACAAAAAGCCCAACACACACACACACACACACACACACACACACACACACACCACTACTACCATTCCACCCCCGCACCAAACAACAACAACAAAACATGAACGCCTTCTTTCATTGGCATTCTATTCATCAGCATGAGACCTGCTCTGGCCAGAGATATCCCATTGGAGAAAACTGATTTTCCTTTCCCAGTAGGTGTCTATTGAAAATAGTTTCTTTGGTAAGGGTGAGGCTTTGTGACCATTGAATAAATGGATTTTAAAGACAATCCTTTGGTATTCATACATATTTTTTTTTTTACTATTTATTAAGGGTGAAAGTAAAAGTTCATGTTAATGGTATGGGCATGCTTGCTTGTTTCTACAGGAAGAAATAAATCTTGGCTGAATTTTTCCTGCAGGATGCAGAACATCTTCAGCAGTTTTCAGAGTTGATCAATATTTTGATTTTATAATTGTCAATGCTGGGAAAACGACTTCACATAAATACATAGTACAAAATGACAAAAGTGTGTTTAGGGCCATTTCAGAAATTGATGGAACTACTATCCCAATCCCGAGCCAAACTTAATTGAATGGCTTCTGTGTGAAACTCACGCCAGTGACTCAAATAGTGATTTTAAAGACAAACTTTCAAACACAACCCAAGCCAAGGATTCATTCACTCCCATCTTACATGCTGCAAAGTGGAGGTAGGAGGCCACTCAGGCTTTGTTTTTCATAGTTAAGCTGCTATGATTCTGTAGAGGAAGCCCATTGTGGGCCCAGTAAAGCACTGCAGTGCATTGCATACAGTAGTCTTGACTCTGCGCCCAGGCAAACCAAGCACTCAGTAGTGGCGGGTGATGCTACGGCATGTGCGATTTAAATGGTGCACATCTAGTGCTCAGAGCTAAGACCATTGTGAAAAATAATGCCATGCAACATGGGTGAGTGTGGCCAGAACACCTCATACACATTACATGATTGATTTTGGGCTAACTTTTGGCCCTTTTGCTTTCTTACATGTTTGTTACAAAACATCACGTGAGCCACACATTCTGTTATAGGACCTAAGTTTAAAAAGCTCTATCCTGCATGATGCTGGTAGGGTGAGCTCAGCTGGGCTTGTAGGAACAGAGTCTTTCTCTCTGCTGATTTAAATAATAAAGAGGCAGAGAAAGCAAGGTCAGACACAGCAGAGCATGGGGAGAAGACAGACTCTTCAGGAGGGAAGGGCACCCAGAGCTGGTGCCTGAGTCTGCTCTATTGGGGCTTCTGTAGGAAACTGGCTAGTCCAGACTGTTGCAGAGGAATCCAGACAAAGAAAGGGAAACCAATCTGTTCCCTCTCTTGTCTACTGTGGGAGATATGAAAGTTCCACATGCTGGGAAAAAAAACTCACCACATCTTTGGATCTTCTTCCTGAAGAGGGAGAAGCAAGAAGTCAGCCATCTTAACTGTTAACTGTGTTCGGTTATCTCTCAGAGCCTCTTTTCTCTCTTTGTCTATCTTCTGTCTGTCTGTCTGTCTCCTAGTACTTCACTAGTGGTACTCTACTCTCATCCAGGTCAATGACCTCAATCCAGAATTCATGACTACACGTGACCCAGTGGATGCCAATGCACTTAATTCCATGTGTTGCTTTTCCTGTTATAGGGAAGGTGAAGTGCTCAGAGCGAATGCTTGCTGCAGAGCATCACGTGATCCAGGATTTGATCTCTCTTCCTGTGTTTTGTCTTTGATTTGAGCTATGTGGCCACAGTTGTCTTGCCTTGAGTTATGAAGAAGAGGATACAGAAGCCAACAAGCAGTATTCCAGAAAGGAAGTAGGATAGCTAGGACATGAGACTTGGGAATCTTCTGAATTCCTGGTCAGTAGTTAATTCCAGCCTTGACTATTGAGCCAGAGAGACTAAAATGATAACAATGATGATGATGATGGTGATGATGATGATGATGATGATGATGATGATGATGTAGTGGTGGTGGTAGTGATGACGTGATGATGATAATGAGGGAGAGGAGAAGAAAGAGAAGGAGAAAGAGGAAGAGGAGGAGGGGGAGGAGGAGGAAGAAGAGGAGGAGGAGGAAGAGGAGGAGGAGGAAGAGGAGGAGGAGGAAGAGGAGGAGGAGGAGGAGGAGGAGGAGGAGGAGGAGGAGATGATTGCAGTGCTAAGAATGGAAACCAGAGCTTTATGCTGACATAGGTATCCCCACAGACACAGACCTACATTCCTAGACCTTGGTTCTTCAGGACTAGGTCTTGTTACGTAGTCTAGGCTAGCCTCAAACATGTCATCCTCCTGACTCAGCCTCATGAGTCTGGGCTCACAGGTAATACACTTTCTCTTAGTCCAGATCTGATGTTGCTCTGATACCTGAGCAAGGTGAGTAATATTATTCTCAGAAGCTTGGTCAGTGGTGGGTGGGCTTCCATTGCTTGGAGTTTGGTCAGTGGTGGGTGGGCTTCCTTCCGTTAGTGGGAGTTCTATAGGAACAGGAAGTCATGTTCTGTTTCTTGATCTTTGGGCTTGAGATATGGGAAGAATGTGTCTTTTTTATTTTTCCATTCAGGTCCCACTTTGATCTTAGTTATCTTACTTCCTGGAAGATATGCTTGAGAATCCTAACGTTCAAATCTAAGTACAGTTCTTGATTTTTGCTGTTGATTTATTTCATTTTACTTTTTGCTTAACTCTTATTTGTCTGCCCACATACTTACTTTTTATTGGCATGAGGGTTTCAAAGGGCAAAGAGGAGAGTGAATTAAGCTGGTGGGCAACCTTAGGCTTCTAAGATTCAGCCACTATCCTAGCCAAGCTTTTATTCATTAAGAAGCAGTGGAATACTAGGCCCTCCCCCATGGGCATTTTAGAAGGCAAAGCTCATCATGTCAGTGTAATGTGACCCACTCTTTGGAGAACTTGAGGAAGAAGTGGTGGGCATGAATTTGCAGGCATTTCAGTGTATCTGTGTAAAAAATGGTTATTTTATTAAGACTTAATCTTTAAAATTAGAAAATATGCTCTCTTTTATTTTATTTATGTGCAAGTGTGTATGCCTGCTTGCTTGTACATGTAGTATGTACATGTGGTGCCAGAAATGTCCAGAAGAGGACAGAGATCCATTGGAACTAGAGATACATGAGTTGTGATGTAGGTGCTTGGAATGGAACCCAGGTCCTCTGAGAGAGCAGCAAATGATCTTAACCACTGGCCCCATATAGTTCCTTACAATGTACACTATACTGGAAGTCAACTTAAAATATGTATTTTTGAAACCAATGTCTTTAATTAGTGATTCAAAGTTTACAGTTCAGTTTTTAGAAGAGTGTTTGGTCAAATTTAGACTAGAATGTTCAGCTGTTCTTGAATGGGTCCTGTACTTGATCCTGAAGGGCCTCGTACAGAAGGTCTCCTTCAAGAAGTGGGGTTCCAGCTGGACACAGACAAATAGCTCCAGGTTGCTTCATTTCTATCAACTTGGCCTCAGATGAGTTTGCAGTCCCTCTGACCTATAGATGTCCTGTAGGAACAGCCTAAAGGAGAAGTCACTCAAGTGCTCATCGACTTAACTAGCCCATCCAGAGGATTGGCTTTCCCATAGTTTAAAGATTTAGAGGGAGCAAAAGCTGAGTCAGCATGTCCTTCAAACAATGGTCCACATGCTGATAAGCATCCCAGAGTTTCCTACGAATATAAAACAAGATTTCCTGAGAGCATCCCAGACCCAAGTGGCATTGCTTCAAATTATGCAGTGCTCATATATATTTAAAGTAGTGCTCTTGGGCAAACTAATTACTTTAGGGTCCATCAGAATCACTTTTAAAATGTGATCTAAAATTACAGCTTTGAGCCAAGCTAACTTTCCTTAATCCATATCAAAAATCTTAAGCGCACAGAGTTATATTTTTGTCAGGAAGTCAGCAGCTCTTGCTCTGTGTAAATGGTGGTGTCCTAAAATAAATTCTGTCCCCAAAAATGTCCAAGCTGAGGATTTGCACAGACCAAGGAGGTGGAAAAATTAGGGCCTGAAAACAGCAGCCTCCATATCTACTATGAGTTGAGGAGTCCTAAGCAGAACTGAATACCATATAAAATATTTCTGAACCAATTATAAAAAGAAATATTTAGGGGAAAATTGATTTGATAATGTGAAATTTCCATTGCAATTAACTTTACTTTTAAAGCTGAGTTTATGGCTTCATTGGAGTGATGGCCAGAAGAGAATTTTATTCCAAAGGCGTCCTCCCCCAGCTCAGAGCATTCAAATCAGCCTTGTGCCTGGCTCCTTTTGAAGAGCCTTCCTCCCCATGGATTCTGGTGGTTTTAATGATCCTTAGTGTGGGCTTTCTGATACCACTGTGTCCATTCCTTCCCATTGAAGGAAACATCACTGAAATCTCCAACTGACAATGATCTATAGGTGCACTGAATGCCTCCAGATCATTCTGTTGTTTTCCGCACCCATTTTGTTCACTGATTTTGCAGCTCAGGTTGATGTTCTTCCACAGAAAGCTCAGCATGGTGAGGAGGAGGCACATGTGGAGATGAACCATCTGAATGCGGTGAAGCAGCAGCAAAGTGGTAGAAACTGGACATAGCACATCCCACAGTCATGCCTGGCGCACGTAGTAGGTGGTCTGCACCTCAAAGGGCAGAATGGACTGGCCTGATAGATTCACTAGGGAGGCTTATATAAGTCTCTGAGTTCCCCCTCCCTCCCTGCTGTCCCCCTCCCTCTCTCTCTCTTTGTGTGTGTGTGTGTGTGTGTGTGTGTGTGTGCATATGTGTGTGCATATGTGTGTGCTAGCATACTCCTCCATACTTGCAGGTGCAGGGAGTAGATTTCAATCTTTAGTGTCTTCCCTAATCACCCTCGACCTTAGTTTCATTTTTTCATTACTTGAGAATTTTATATGCCATATTCTGATCATATTCACCCATATTCTCCAATTATTCCTAGATTCACCTCACCCAAGTCTCTGTTTTTTTGTGTGTATTTTGTTTTGTTTTGTTGTTTCATAATTCTCCAAGACCAATTTGTACTTTGTGGGCATTCCTGAATGTCTGGTCTTACACCAGAGTTTGGTTGAGTTTCTAGGACGATACCCTTACAGAAATTGTCCCATTCTCTCCCAGCAGCTAACAACTACCAAAGGGCCCTGAAAACACTGTCCTCTGGGCACAGCCTGGCAGTTGCAAACACGAACTCACAACAGTCGTGACAGCATGTGTAACACCTGTGCAAGCCCAAGCCAGACCAAACTTCAACGTACAGAAAGGAGTTGGGTACACAATCTCACCTTATTTTTTGAGACAAGGTCTTTCACTGGCCAGGAGCTCACTGTTCTGGCAGACTGCCTGGCAACAAGCTCCAGGGACCCGCCTGCCTCCACCTACCCAGGGCTACAGTCTCGCACTATGGTGCTGTGCTTTTGCCTGGGTGCTGGGGGTCCAAATTCAAGTTCTCAAATGTGAGTGGCAAGAAATTTTACTACTGAGCTATATCCCTCAGCCTAGTTTTCTTTTTGTTGTTGTTTGTTTTTTGTATTATTAATACTTTTAATAAACATACAAAATAATGTTTCCTGATGACATTTTCATGCTTGTGCATTGTTGCACTTTGCTTACATTCACCCTTGGCACCCCATTTTCTCTCTCATGACTCGTGTGCATCTTCTACATGTACTGTTCTTCTTGTGTTTCCCATTGGAAACATTGCCACCTGGATATGTCTGTGTTTTCTTTCCCTCGGTTCTTCATCTTTAAAATGGAATAAAATCTAGATTACACAGGAAGGAAAACATATCATAAGGATTTTTCTCCTCATTATAGCCTCATTTCCTCTCTCTTCCTTTATTTATACATTGATTCCTTTTATGTATGATATGAGAGAAATATCATGTTTGCCCCTCTGAGTCTGGTTTACTTCATTTAACATGATGATCTCTGATTCCACCCATCTTCCTAAAAATGATTTCATTTTTTCCTAAGGTCAAAACTCTATTGTGTATATATCACACTCAATATATATATTGATATCATATATATGATATCATATATATCATCTAATATATATACAATATATAAAAAGATTTATTATTCTATGTGTATGACTATTATGCCTGCACGTATGTAAGTACCCCAGAAGAGGGCACTGGATCCCCTGGAACTAGAGTTGGGCATGTGTTACTGTGTAGGTGCTGGGAACTGAACTCAGCTCCCTTGCAAAAGCAGGAAGTGCTCTTAACTACTGAGCCATCTCTACCCAGCCCTTCCATCCCATACTTTCACAGAACTCTTAAATGAACCAATAGAAAATATCCTTTAATCCCTCATGTCTGATTTAAGGTAGAAGCCGGGAGAAAGAGGTTTCTCCATGGAGCACAAAGTCAGTTTACAGCGGTTTTTAGGCCTGAGGTTTCAGGAGATACAGCAGGCAAGGTATGACGGATGCATGCATGTCATCACCTCTCTTCTGCCCATGGTCTGGCAAAGGTTAGAGGGGTTTGCACCTGTGGGCATGTGAAAGGAAAGCCTGTCTCTTGGTTGCTTTGTTCTGCCCTGCATTTCCTTCTTGTTATGCCTCAGTGAGCAGGTGTGGTCTTCTGTTTTAGAAAATAGCACTAAAACCCAGATGGCATGGATTCAACTTCTGCTTTGCCTTGGGAATAACGTCCCAGATGCATCCTCTTTCCCTTCTCCTGATCCATCCACTCTATAGTCAACAGAGTTGTAGGCTGAGATATGTCTTATTTTAGGTGGGAAATGCTCTCTGTGAATTTATGTGGGAAAATCCATACAGCACACCTGGAGTCCGGAATCAGATGCTGTTGGAGAAGTGTTAGAAGTTATTCCAGGTAAAAATTTCTGGACACGTAGGAAGGCATGGAAGCCTCTGTGGGAGGTATCCCGGGTTTCACATTTTTTTTTTTTTTGTAAGTCCAGTATTCTTAGATCCACCAGTGGTTGGAAGAATAGATTCTTCACTTTTTGAGAACATACCAGACTCCAATTTAGCACAAGTTAGCATGGGTCAGCCACTTTCAAACAATCCCCCTTCTGAAAGTGTAGGTACATATAATAAAAATTATACCTTTCTCATCTACAGGAAAATTACGTGCCACGATTCCTGTGATTCAGCCTGATGCCTAAGAGAAAGGAATCTTTAGCTGCTCGACACTATCCCGGTTCCTGTACAGGGAGAGAGGCGGGAGTCTCGAGATCGGTGCTCAAAGCCACCTGTATCTAACTAAGCTCTCCCGACAACTTCTACTGGCCACTGCGTCTGATGTTCGAGGAGCATCTTAGTCATCAGGACAGGCTACAACCAGCTCCACACAGTCTGGATCTCAGAGAGCCCTGATTATTCATTCCTCCCCCAAGTCAGCAGATATCACAATTGTTCACCTCCATTATCCACCCTCGCCCAGGTAAAATCTGCTTGGGGTGCAGCCTTCTGGGATTTTTGCCAGGCTCCTAGGTCTAAATTGGTCACCCAGCCCAATCTGTTTTCTGTCAGCAACCTGACTTAAAGAACCAAGACTTCCACTTGCTTGCAGGCAGTTCTTGCTCAGAACAAAGATTTCATTTTTTTTCTCCTTGCTTTTCCCGCCACATTGTGGGTAGATGCTATGCCCTCTCACCTAAAGAAACCCTCCTTGCACACAGGTGAACATTCACAGAATCTGATTCGACTTGACCTAATTCTGGTGTATTCAATGTGATTTTTAAGATCTCCAGTCATCCATTTTGAAACTACCCCTAGCTTTAAAAAAAAAAAAAGCTTATTTTGCATATATGCATGCAGATGCCACTGCACATATGTGGGTAGGGGGGGAGCAACTTGTAGAAGTCAGTTCTTTCCTTCAACGACGTGTGTCCCAAAGATAGAACTCTGGCTGTTGAGTTTGGGGTTAGGTCCCTTCACCCACTGAGCCATCTCGCTAGCCCTTAGCCCCACTTGGCAGTCTTTGATCACTGACTAAATATTATTTTTAAAAACATAATATGAGTAAAATACCACGTTTCGACATGAGTTTGCTGCCTCTTCTATCCTCTGAACTTTAACTTCAAATAAACTCCATCTATCCATTTTCTTTTTGCCCCTAGAAAAAGCTATCGGGCTTTAAGAGACCTTGTCACATGAAAGCCCAGGCTCTGATTTGAGGTATTAGCACAGATCTGACACCTGCTTAGGAAGCGAAGCTACAGCACTTTCTTCCCCAGTGGGAGAGATAAAGCAATTTGATCTTTACTTCCTGAGTATGTAGAAGAATGCACATGGGTGGGGTGCTTGCTTAAAGGATACAACCTTCTCCCATCTGAAAATCAAACCGTGCGCACCAAATTTCTTGTCGGACTTAACCTTTTAAGCTCTGCCCCTGGTCAGTGGGCAGTGCGTATAAATCAGGGTATAAGCATGCGTCCACACTGCTCTGCCCACGCTCCCATTCTCTTCACTCATCACCTGCATACCGGTTAAAAAAGAAGCTGCACCTGCCATCTGATACAGTTGTGCCAACCCTTTCCTTAGAGATGGGATCTACATAGCAACAGACCCGGGAGAGCTTCATTAAGGCTTCCTTCCTCCTTTTCTCTGGGCAGTCAGGGCTCTGTGTGGCTTCCTGAGCTGTCACCCGCTCCACTAGCACCAGTCCTTCTAAGCCACCCCTCATGGCTCTGGTATGTGTGGTCAGGTGACAACAAGGGGAGAGAAGAAGATAGGGACTGTGTTAGCACCCACATCACCAAAGTATACCAAGACGTGATGCCCTTGCCAGAGTTGAGCTCCTAGTTGAGACTTTTAGACGGCACAGATTGCAAATTCTCCCTGAAGAAATTCCGTTCAGCCCAGTCTATCGAAGGCACTGATGGGTTTTCCAACTATGTTTCCCCTTGCTTCACACATGCCCTCTATGTAGATTAATGTCCAAACTTCCAAATGTACATACTCAATCACATGCAGCTTACAGAGAACGTTCAAATAAATGTCTATGCCAATGGGACTTGCCTTGATGTCCCCGAAGGGATTTTTCTTAATACCTTGTGAAGCATGTATTATGGTGGTTAGAGGCATGGGTCACGGTGGCTAGAATATTCTAGAGTCGGCCACAGCTTATGACCTTTACCATATAAAAAACAGTGACTCTTGTAATACTGCTGCAAAAGCTGGAAATAACAGAGGAACTAAGAGTACCTTGGGGGTTCCTTGTAAGCAAGTGAAAACAATTATTGTTAATTTCCTACGTCAACTCTACTTTGGGAAGTGCAGAACTAAATTATTCTTGCTCGTCGCACTGTTCATTTCTTTCCTTTACTGAGTCAATTTTGGTTTCCCATTTTAAAGCTCTTGTCAAAATTAGGTCTGTTATCAGTATAAAGCCACAGATTTATTTTTTTGTCAGGAAGGTAACCAATGCGGTGACCCTTGGCGAACCCAAACCACTGACAATCTTGTCTGACTCCAGCTGAGCTATTCCAGGCCTGGAACACCAGGAGCTTCCTCATGCTGGGTCTCCTGTGTCTCCTCTTTATGAAGTGTGCATAGTGTTGAGGTGATATGCTTGAGCAACGGAAAAAGGGATGTTCATTCCTAGTAACCTTGAGGAATTCAGTATTTGAGGTAAGGAGATACAGACAGAACCCAGGGCCTTGGGCACAATAGTCAAACAGTATACAGCTAATATTGTCAGCCTTCAGTGTCTTAAAATTACAAAAATGTTTTTTAACAGACAAGTAATAACTGTCTATTTATAGTTCTAGGTGGTATTTTTAATCCATGTATACATTGTAGAGAGAGTCAGTCAAGCCAGTGGATATATAGCCATCACCTGTTTTGTTGTGGAGTAAGAATATTTAAAATGAATTTCTCTAGCATTTTATGAGGCACACAATACACCGTTATTAAAATTGGTGAGCGTGTGGTGAAGCAGATAACTGACACTCAGCAGGGACAGATTTAATGGAGCTGCTGAACTTGGCCTGTTGCCCTGTAGCTTCCATTTCTACAGAAAGCACAGCACGGCAGCAATGGCAGAGGGGAGGGGGGTACCATGCTTTGAAAGCGAGATCCGTACATAGGCGTGTGTGTTGAAATGCTCGGTTCTCAGACAGTGGCACTACTCAAGGTCAGGGACCCTCACAGAGGTGGAGCTTTGTTGGAGGACATGGGTCACACTAAGGTGCTGGGGTTAGGCTTGAAGCTTCCTTCCAAAGCCTCACGTCCTCTCCACTTCCTGAACGTGGATGCAGTGTGACCAGGCTGCTTCTTGCTCCTGCTGCCATGTCTTCTCCCCCCCCACCCACACACACCCCCCGCCATGATGGACCGTTCTCTCGGGGACCGTGAGCAAAAAATGAACCCTTCTCCCTTAAGTTGCTTTCGACAAGGTGATTTTTATCACAACATTGAGAAAGTAACAAAGAAATCTCCATCTCCTTCTCCTCACCCTGACTGAGATTGCCCTCAGCTTGCAGTGTAAAGGACAGGAATAAAAACAAAATCTTCATACCAAAAAAAAAAAAAAAGAAAAATGCAAGTAAAACCCAAAGATAAAGCCTGCCCACAGTCCTTGCACATCAAACGTTCACAACTTAAACTCCGGGGTGCACAATTCTCCATTTTATTCTTCCTTGGTGCTCCCAGTGTCCCAGAAAGAGGTAGGTTCTTCCACCACCAGGTCTTTGCAAGGGCCCCACAGCAGGAATGACACCTGCTCTCGGAAACTAGATTTTGACATAAGGATAGGATGAGAATGACAAGTTGAGAGTAGGATGTGGTGAGGGAAGGTGGATTGTCTGCAAAACTTGGAGTGACAAAAATGCAGGCATTCAGACAAATAAGGTCTTAATGCAATACTTAAGAATATTTAAAAAAAAAAAAAAAACGCTAAAACGAATCAGATATCAAAATGCTGAATGAAGGTAAAATGAGCATTGCCAAATTTCGTTTGCGGTAGGCTATACTGCGACTAGGGGGCAACACCATGGAAATAGATGAGATAGGGGAATGATAGTTTAAAATCGGGTATCATGGATAACTAATAGTTTCCAGAAACAAATATTTCTCAAGCTTAAGATTTTTAAGAAGTGTACTCAGCCACAGAATAGTTACTGATCAAAATTTACAGGAGAATGCCTTCCCAGTTGTCTTCGGGGCACATCAACATTCCAGAGGCAGAGAAGGGAAAAGCAGATTGTATTTGGCACGCACTCCTACCTTTCATATGATTCTTTGGTGTTCACTATGACTCCGAGAACTTGTATTTTTTTTTAACAATTTAATTTCTATAGGGGTTAAGTTTAGAGAGAGAGGTTGCAACTAGGATTCTACATAGTAATATAGCTAGAATTCAAGAGACGGCTTGGTGCTCTAAACCTCTTTCTGTTCCTGCACTCTCATATGGGTGGATTTTAGCTTTTCATCTGTAAGGTGGCAGCAATATGGAGTCACATAATTTCTGACTGAATGCACAATGTTGGCAACTGCACTTTGAAAACTGCAAGCCCTAGAGAAACTTAAAGTTAATCTATTCTTTGGCTTACCCATTACCTATTTGTTGCATACCAAGAAATCAATTATGCTTTATCTAAAGTATCACAGGAGTGGAGAGAAACTACCTAACACTTGGACATGACAGTTCACAGACTCGTAGATTCTAAACACTTGAATTTCATGTTTTTAATTTTTCTTATAGTTTTTTTGCAGAAAATAGATTTGACTTGTTTCTGGTATACACCATCTGTAATTGGATTTTAAGGCACACAAAATATTCTCCAGGCCATTGTCAAAAGTTTTGATAATGTTGTTATTAAGGATTTGGCCCACAGCTATAAATAAATAAAATGTCATATATATGTGTATATATATATGTGTGTGTGTGTATATGTGTATATATGTGTATATATATATATACACATATATATGTAAGATGATAAGAGATATATATGGAAGAAGGTAAGAGAATACATATATATTCTCTTATCTTCATATTTTTTTTTTCCTTTTGATCCTTCAACCTAACAAAATTCCTGTATGTCATTGTCAAATTCCCTGATGGATACATTTTGGTTCACTCTAGATCTCAACACCTGTAAGTCTAATTCTAGTTTCAGACAGTGAGAGTGGTATTTGTAGATTATATGGAAAGTTTATGCATATGACTGAATTCTGAGAACTACAGTTGCTCTTGGGCAACTCAATTCTGTTTAGTAACATAGCCAGCATATTTAAAGTATGAATGCCTCAGATCACTGATTAATTAACCTTAATGACCTAAACTCCCACAATAAAAACTTCAGTGCCTACTGACTATGCTAAGCTCACATCTTCCTATCACCACCGACGCTCCGTCCTGCAAGGTGTGCTTATAAGTTAGAGTTAACTTTAGTTGTCAGCTTGACACACCTGTCAAGATGGAACCACAACAAGAGAGCTGTCTCCATCAGATTGGCCTATGGGCATGTGTGTGAGGCATTTCCTTCATTGTTTATTGATGCAGGTCCAGCCCACTGTGGCTAGTGCCATTCATGGGCAGATGAGCCTGGGCTGTATCAGAAAGGAAGCTGAGCAAGCCATGAGGAGCAAGCCACTAAGCAGCATCGCTCCATGCTTTCTGCCTCAAGCTCCTGCCTCGAGTTCCTGCACCGTCTTCCTGTGATGATGGGCTATAAGTGTGAGCCAAATGAACACCTTCCTTTCTAAGTTTCTTTCTGGGGTCATAACTTTTATAGTAAGAAAAAGCAAAATAGGACAATAGATGAAATTGTAAATAGTGATGATTGTGATGATCATGGTAATAAACCAGTTCAGCACACAGGCGAGTAAGCCTTGTCGGTTACTTATGAATGGGTGCTGAGGGATGCCAAGATGTGTATGTGACAGGTGTGTTGTTTGGAACACGAGCTGGTAGAAGCCATGGGTGCCGGATGTTGTAGGAATGAAACTAGTGTTGACCGTATAACAGTGAGCTCAGGCTTCAGGGAGGTTTTCCTACACACAGTGTTTCCTTCAGTCAAAGCTGTCTCAGAGGAAGAGTCACGTTTATCTGAAGGTTTGGGATTCATGTCCTTTTTAAAAAATGTCTTTTAGTGGAAGGTACATAGCTACCTCAGAGACCCAGAAATGAGAGTCAACATCAAAAGTTTGAGTGGTAAATTCTTCCTCGTTGAGTGATAAGGAGGCCTGACGAAAGTTTGGGCAAGCTCATTTACCTCTCTGAGGATTCTTGCCCTTGCCCAAAGTTAGGATAGCTCACAAATTCTGAGAATACCGGCTAAGCTCGAGTGGACCAAGCAGAGAGTATCCTTTACCTTCTCCAGCTGACCAGAGAACATCCTGCACTTGCTAGACTGGCTTTCCAAGCTCCAGTCACTTTACGGACGTCATTTTTCCTAAGTAAACCTTATGCAATGCACAATAAGCCAAAAAGGGTTGGATTTAAGACCAGGAGCAAAATGAAAATTTCACAGGGAAATAAATGTACAAAATTAATACGCACCCCCTACACACACACACACACACACACACACACACACACACACAGAGAGAGAGACAGAGACAGAGACAGAGAGACAGAGACAGAGACACAGAGACAGAGATAGAGAGACAGACAGAGAGACAGACAGACAGACACACACACACACATATACAGAGAAGGGGGCAGGTCTGTAGCATGTGGTAAGACCAGAAAGAAGAAAAGTTGTAAGAAATGTCTATGTATTTCTTCCAAAAGACTAAGATATAAGTTGAGTTCCTTATTTCATTTTGATTCCCTTTATTTTATAAGAGTATATTCTGAAATTTTCCATAAGTACTGAGGAATATCTGGCTATTGCCCAGGAAAAATACAAGCTTTATAAATTTGCACACACATATATTTATATACATGTACATGTGTGCATATATGTATATGGTGATTATCAAATACAGATCTAGGAAATCATGAATATGTATTTAAATAATAACTAGGATAATGATTATAATTACAATTATGATCCTAATGTACCTGAGTAAAATTCCCACAGATGCCTTGTTCAGTAGATACATCCCATAGTTATATCGCCAGGGCACTGTACAGCTGGGGCATTTATTTTAAAATGAATATTTTGTCCTTCTGAATATTCCTTTTGCAGTTCACCTCAGGAAATGTATTTAATTAGAAAAAAAGGTATTGGAGGAGCTTTACATTCCTGATGAGATTGGAAATTATCATGGGCAGCAGGTGCCTCCCCTCATGTCAGCCCTAGAGATATTGAGGAAATAAAAGGAGAAGAGACTGCTGGGAAAACGTGAATCCATCATTACATGATGCCTTGGTGTGTGTGTGTGTGTGTATGTGTGTGTGTGTGTGTGTGCAATAGACTGATGATAGACAGATTGAAAAGTTAGGCATTAAAGAAGGTATTTCCTGGGGTTGGAGAGATGGCTCAGCAGGAAGAGTATGTGCTGTGTTCAGATGACCTGTTAGGTTCTCAGCTCCCCAGCTGATGATGAGTGGATGGGATGGGAACAAGTGTATGCATCCAAGGACTCAGTGTTTTTCTTCTAAATTCTAAGGCTAATAGATTACATCTATGAACAGTATCTTTCTACTATACAGTTATTTCCTCTAATGATCTAAATGTGATCTGCTACTTGGAAGAACAGCTTCTTAGGATGGCAAGGGAGCACCTGAGGTCTTATCTTTGCCCAAAATCTGGGGTGCATTCTAAGACCAGATGTTGGATCCATTATGCTGCATGCCATCACAGAGTGAATTCCAGGAAAAAAAAATGATTAGGTCCCCTGGTGGTTACAAGTGCTTCATGGGGGAAAAAGTCAGACAGAAGACCATGTAAAATGCATAAACACATGCACTGAAAAGTGTGTAGACACTCTAGATGTAAAGACCTGGAAAGATGTCTTAGATTAGGAACAAGCAGAGAATATTCTAGGCATCTAGAGAATATATCTAGGCCTCCTAGATATGACGTTTAGCAGATAGTGGAATGTTTTACCTGAAGGGGCAGAAGAATGGATCAGTCAGAAAAGAGGTCCTGAAACTTCAGCTTGGGGACAAAGAGGGCAACTTGGAAAAGTGTCCCTCAGCCGTAGACCTCAGAGCTGCCAGCTGCTGTGTGAGCTAAGCCAGAGTCCCAGCACAGGGAAGCACAGCCATCTTCAAGGTGTCTTTTTTGCATTCTTGACCCAAAGAATCTATGCGCGTAAAGTTAAAGGAGAAAGAGCCTCTTGGGCTGGTGAGATGTGTCAGCAGGTAAAGGCACTTGTTTGCTATCAGCGACTGACAGGATCACACTGGACAGACAGAGCTCTTTCATGTTGTCCTCTGGCTTCCATATGTGTGCCCTGGTTCTCTCTCTCTCTCTCTCTCTCTCTCTCTCTCTCTCTCTCTCTCTCTCTCTCCCTCCCTCCCTCCCTCCCTCCCTCCCTCTGTCCCTCCCTCTCTCCCCTCCTTCCCCTCCCCCCTCTCTCTCTCACACAGACACACACACTGATGATAAATAAACATTAAGAAATTGGAGCCATACATTTTAGGGTTACTTGTTCCATTGCCAGAGAAAAGTTGAACTTGGTGTGTTCATTATCAAGAGACACTTTAGAATGGAAACAACAAAAACAAATAACTCCACAGCCCACGTTGATTCATTCACAAAATCAGCCCTTCGTTATCCCCTATTGTGTGTTAACCACCTATCATTTGTCAAGAATTACCCAAGGTGCTATGGGTATAACAGTGTGTGAGACAGGAACAGCCATGGAACTCATAAGCATCATACTTTTTTTGTCTGAATCGCTAGAGAAACAGAACTTGTGCTTAAGATTGAGGCTTGCCAGGCACATACACACATATATGCTTACATATACATATATACAGGCACACATGCTCAGAACACACACATACACACACACACACACACACACATTCCACGTACACAGAAGCATACTAATATACACAGATTCATACATAGTCACATACAGAAGCATGTGTACTCACATCCATGCATATGAAGAGCATGGAACACACACACACACACACACACACACACACACACATGCGCACATAGCACATATATAGATACATAAAAGGAACATAGCCCACAAACTAAGGCTAACTTATGCACAGACATGCAGAGACACAGGAATATGAATTCATAACTCAGTATTATGTGCTACATAGACATAGATAAAAATAAGTGAAATGGTGAAGGAAAGATTGGAAATGTGTGAACATTGAAATGCCTGTATACTTTCTAATACACAAATGTGATGGTTTAAAAGCTTAATTTCCAGCCAGGCATAATGATGCATGCCTTTAATCCCAGCACTAAGGAAGGCAGAGGCATGTGGATCTCTGGTGAGTCGAGGCCAGCCTGGTCTACAAAGTGAGTCCAGGACAACAAAGATTACACAGAGAAACCCTGTCTTGAAAAACAAAACAAAACAAAACAAAAAACAACAAAAAACAAAAACAAAAACAAAATAACTAAAAGAATCTTAATTTTTTATAAAGCACACACACACACACACACACACATACACACACAACCTTGCCTTCTTAAATGTGTTCTTCTTACAGTAAGTTGTATATTTTTCTTTGAGTTACAACAAAGCCATTGATCATGAGTCAATCGTGGTACTAACAATACTCCCAGAGGAAGGAATTTTCCTTTTATCTGAATAAGAGTGACCAAGACAAACTGTAGCACTCTGGAAGGTGACTGTGAACTACGGAGATTCAGACCCTCCGGAGCTGGCACTGGCCTTAGAGAGCTCAGTCAACTCAGTCCCTCACTTTATAACCAGAGCCATCCAGTTCCACCAGACCAGGAACCAGATGGGTCCTGCTCAGAGCACTGGGGCAGGGTAAGCTAAACTCTGTGAGGTCAGCTGAGGTCCTGAGCACCCAGAGGAATCCTGGCGTGACTTTCCGCTCCTGTCTTCCGTGCTGGCACCAGGTCTGGTGTCCATATGTCTGCGCATACATAGAAGCCTAGGCAGAGAAACTCGAGATGATTGCCAAGGCCCCAGAATACTGAAAACAGTTGCTATATCCTGTTGCCATGACAACCCACTCAGGCAGGAAACTAGGTGCCAGACTTAGATTTTTTTTTTTGTTGTTGTTGTTGTTTCTTTTTGAGTCCCAGAGGAGGATTGAGATGAATTGATAACTCTTATTGCTACACAGAGAGAGGAGGGGGGTCTGTCCTACCCTATATGGCATCCATAAGCAGCCCCTTAGCTCAGGGATGGATAGGGACCCAGCTCTGGTTGATTTTATTTCTCTCAGAGACAAAGGTCTCTGGGAACCATGGTTCATAGAAAATAACAGCCTTCTAGAAGCTGACATGTCTGTGAAAACCTGGGAATCTTTGGCCCAACTTCCCAAGCATGGTTGAGACACCCTACCCCGTCTCCTCTGACTTGTTCTTAACCAAATCATTGCTTCTTCTTGCAAAGGAACCCATTCCTACAGTCAACAAGGGCAACTTCACTGGGAGATGCAGAGCCAGGCTTTTACTAAAAGCAAGAGAGGTCTCCTACTGAGTGTGAGCAAAGTTGGGGTAGTTGGAGCCCTTCCAGGTGCCAGTCTCTTGCCATACACTGTTCACCCTCCTACCGGACATAATTGTCCACACTTGTAGTACTGAAGTACTACACATCGCATGCCTGGCATCCACACAAATCTGGAAAAGTTCTGCAGCGGCCTTGTCTTGCAAATGCTACAGAGTAAACCAATGGGTCCCATAAGAATAAAGCAGGTGCTTCTCCAGACTATAAGGCTTTGAACTACGTCCTTAAAAGTCGCTGGCCAGAAAGGCCCTAGAGACCCCCTATGACAATAAACGATATCGCTCACGATGCTGGTTTGCTTCCCAGAAGCGATGGTAAGCACCCACTGCTGAAGACAAGGCACACTTCAGTTATAGGACTTGGGAAAACAAGATGGCGGACGAGCTGGAAGGCTCTCCTCCCTGCAGGCTAGTGCATGCAGCCTCACAGAGTTCTTTTAAGGCTGCTGGGGACGATTTTAAGGCAACGTCCCACTCAGCTGTGTACTCCGCACGGTTCACGATGGAAGTCTCAGGTGGTGTAATAGTGACAGGAGCGCTTGTGGGTGAAGTCAGCTTTCTGATTGGACTTAAGTCCTGGAGCACCGAGGGCAGTTCAGAACTGACACTGAGAGCAGAACCTGGAGCTCTTGGTCCTCTGGTTTTGGCTGCCTGTCCAGGAAGTTCCCAGGATCCACTTGTCTCTGCCCCCGCAGAAGGAATCCTGCGTGTGTGAGATGCCAGACCCAGTTTTCATATGGCTGCTCAGGATCTCCGTGATGTACGGATTGAGTCCCCTCTGCAGCCCCAATTCTAAGCATATGTACATATGAAAATGCCTTGCTGTGAACCCAGACTAAGGAACCAGCGCTGTTGGGGTTCTAGTTGTGGAAGAATCACCACTCGTTCCATCGCTGCTGGCTTGGGACCCCCACCTCACAGACTTGTCGCGTGTAATCTTGCTGTGCATTAGCCATTATCAGCAGGTTAATGCATTTGTTTTCTTTTGGCCATCACTCATCGGCTCACGCCGCCCCCCCCCCCCCCCCGTCTTCTCTCTGTACCCCATCCACTGCTTCCACTGCGATTCTTTCTCTGATTGGAAATGAAAGCTCAGTAGTCCCATCCCGCATGCCCCCTCCTCCCACAATGGCTCGGTTCAGTCCATTCTCAGCATCACTGACACCATGACTCTTGTCAGATGAAACGTGGAACTTTCACATTTATATCTTAACACTCTGCCATGCTTTTTCACCCTTACTTTGTTGGCTGATGTTTAGCAGGTCATCCCTAAGTCTTAGATATATTTTCTGTCTCAGTTGGGTAGTACTGCACTGCAACTTTCTGTCTGTTGTGGTAGTCTCGTGGTGACCCAGTTCTAGGAAATTATGTTAATTTTATTACTGTTTCTCTAAAGTCCCCCCCCAATGATTTTCATATGACCATTGTAGAATGAGGCCAGGAAAGGTGAATGGGTGGCCGTTGAATTTAGACGGATAGTTAGGATGAGGTCTCCAAATTCCAAAGCTGACATGAGCGATTTTCTATTATAATTAAGTTTCACGTGTGAATAATGTGTGTGATAAAGCTTATATATGCCTTCCAGAACAATTAAATAACATGAGTCTTATAGGCACGATTCTGTTACTCTGGAGGCAATGTTTTCTCCAGTCACAAAGCAACCCAGGAATTGTGGTCAGATACAGGTGTTGTGTTTTTGAAAGTGAGTATCTGCCTCTTCTTTATGGGTGTCAGGTATTTACAAATAATTTAATATATATGATATTTATATTTTGTGATATATATGTGTTATATATCACATATTCAGAAACAATGGGGATTTGCTTTGATATATTGTGTTGCAAGTATAATTTCAGATAAGAAAGGGAACCCAAAGATGCCTGAGTTATCATGAGAAAAAGAATCTGAGTAGTTTCTTGTTGTTGTTGCTGCTGCTGCTGCTGCTGTTGTTGTTGTTTGTTCCCTGTTTTAAGACCCGGTTCCATGCATCTCATATTGGCCTTGAATCACTCTGTAGCTGAGGATAACCTGAGACTTCTAATCCTCGACTCTGTCCCTCCTGAGTGCCAGAGTTATGGGAGTGGCTGTCACGCCCAGCGTACATGGTTCTGGGGCAGCTGGTAAACACAGTGAACAGCAACTTACTTGAAGGACAGATTCTTAAGGAAGAAAGGAGGGGCCTGAACAGTGCAAGGTGTAGTGAGAAAGCCTGGTGGAAGTGGGGCAGCAGAGTGAGACATAGTGTCTCTGTTCGTTTCTGAACGCTCCAAGAGCCAGCTCATCCTTGGATGTGAACATAAGAGCTGCCCAAGAACGCGAGCTTTCAGCACACCATTCTCATCTGTCACCTGATCGATTTTCTCCTGAGACTTTACATGGAAAGAGCTCTGAAGGGATGTGAAATTTGCTACTTTATAATGTTAAACCCAAAGATGCTAAACACTTCTGAAGAAAGAACTCATCACTGTAAGAGATCTGCTTAGCACATTTGAAAATGTGCCTGTTTCTTAGTTTCAAGTCTTCCCTCAGTCACGCACTCCACCTCCTACAGCTGACTTGAAACTATCACTGCCGTTGACCTTCAGTTTTGAAAAAAAAAAAAAAAAAAACCATGATTGTCCTGATAGAGGTTCAGAGATTCCGAAATGATGAACTTTTTGCCCCTGACACTATTGAAACTTACACACAGGGCTGATCTAATCTGCTACACACAGTGAATCTATGATGTGCACACATTCTCCTTGTGGTGAAAAGTCAGTGGATAGTAAAGGGTCCAATATCTTATCGTGTAAAAATTATATTTTTGTAGTAGGAAACAGAATACATAGAATGTCAGTATATCAATAAAGTTCATGGAGTACTTTTTAATTTTGAATAGAGTGATCATTGAAAGCCGCATGAAGGCGGTGTCTTTAGTGAAGGTGTGGACTGTACAGATATACGTAAGGAGCAAAGAGAACAGAGGACATAGAGAAAAAAAAAAAAA
>OU015755.1:10566168-10585003 GCA_907169655.1 Acomys percivali | reverse complement strand
TGTGTGTGTGTGTGTGTGTGTGTGTGTGTGTGTGTGTGTGTGTGTGTTGTGTATGCCTGTGTTTTGTGTAAGTAAATGCAGGTTGTTATGGAAAATAAAAAGGGTATTTGGATTTGTCCTGGAGCTTCAGTTACAGGCAGTTATGAGGCACTGAACGAGTACCTGGAAATGATGGTTGAAACTTCTCTTGGTTCTATAGATTTGACAGATGTAAAAGAAATGGTCTGTAACCACAGTTACAGTGGCATACAGAATAGCTTTGCTAGCCTCAAATATCATCTGTGTTTTACCTATCTGTCCTTTGCTTGTTTTCACCAGGAAGCCAAGAAATTAAGGAATATTTATTGCATGTGTAATGGAATGATATAGAATGTGAATTTTCAGCTTGACTGCCTTTACTTAGATATAGGCAATTAAGGTTCCTCTATTTCTGTTTTTGTAGATTGAAAGCTCATTTTGTCTATGGTTGAATGAGATGTCATAGTAAAGATACGCCTCAATTTATTTATGTACCTAATTATTCTATTGAAGACATCTTGCTTGCTTCTAAGGCTCAGCAGCATGACCAGCGAGTACCCATATATGGGCTTTTACCTCATTTATGTAACTAGCAAGGGGCATGCTTTCTGGATCTTACTGGAAGAGGGTATGCTTTCCCTAAGTGTCTGTACCACTCTGCATCCCTATCAACAACAAGAGTGCCTACTGCTCCACATCATCACCAGCAACTGCATGAACCTAGAAGCAAACCAGTGAGCAGATTTTCTCCATGATTCCTGACTCCATCTCTTATTGAGTTTTGGAGCCTTAAGGTTTTTCTCCTATGATTATCAATAATCTCATCCATCTTTGTATATTGTTTTGCATGGTTTCTCTACCCTGTTTTTGTACTTGCTTTCAAGATGTATATTTTAGTATCAGAATCTCTGTGGTTATATGCCTTTCACTTATGGTTCTTCTGGTCCTCTGTATTCTGAGCTTTTGATGTAAAGAAAAATAAAACATACTGGACTCAGTGATATTTTTCATAGAAGGCCAAGCCCATCCCACTGTCAGGAAGATAAAGAGAGTGCATGGTCCCTTTTGTCCTTTTAGGGACAAGGCTGGGCTTGAGTTCTATGCAGCTTTAATTTCTTAGATTCATACTAAGTTTTCAAAACCTTCCTTTTAAGCTGTGCTGTTTGTTTAGTTTCCTCTTTCCTGTAGGTTTCTGGGATATAAATACTGTGTGGTGGTGAGGGATCTCCTTCTGGCTTGAGTGCCTCCGACTCCCCCATACCTTTCCTGCCAGGCTGTTCAGTAGGCCATAATAGACATTTTAGAAGTGGGTCTATATTTGGGTAACTTCTAGATTCCAGAGTCTTAAAATTGCAGAAGTCAGAATAACTTTAAAATTTTGTTCTTATGTTTATGTGTGTGTGTGGGGGGGGTGTGCATAAGTGCCATGACATGTGTATGGAGATGACAAAATAACTGTGGGAGACAGTTCTCCTCCACAGTATGGGTCCGAGGAACTGAACACAGGTCATGATGAGGGACAGCCAGTGCCCTTACCTGCTGAGCACCTTGTTAGCCCCATCATTGCAATCTTCTTGACTTATCTTCATCCTCTAAGAGCCCCAGGGAGTATCCTCCATTACTACATTCTGCTAATTCTTTCTATAGTGTAACTCAACAATGACATCATCATGTGGGGTGGTCTGCTTTGATTCTCCCTTTGGAAATTCAAAATGCTGAGGCGAAGAGATTTGAAAGAAACTCAGAAAACAAACAAGGACAGAAACAAAAATGCTTTCCCAAAGATATACACATCTTACAATGGTAATGCAGCTGATGCTCTGTAATGGGTGGCTCTACTTCTTCAGGGGCCATCCTGTGGAAGTGCTTTCTGAGGTGTAGCCATCAGCATTACCAGCAGAGCCTTACACGTGCTCATTTTAACTTTACTTTGCTACATCAAGACCTGGATATGGCTGTTCCTTTTCCTAACAACTTCTTGAACAGAAGTGTGTATGTCTACACAATCCACCCCCATATTATCCCAACACCACCAGGTAAAGCGATGGTTTTACTTTCCTTCTTCATCCTTCTCTTTACATCTGTTTCATTTCCAGTTCCAGCTGACCCTGAGAGCAAGCTGGTCCTTTGACCTAATGAGCTGTGTAGCCATCTCAGTGAGCCTCAGCATCTCGGAGCATTCGCTGCCACGAAGCCTTTTTTTTGGGGGCCTGAGAGTCTAACTCTGACTTCGGCTCTTTCTGAAACGTTTGGTTAGGAGATCTTCGGCTTAGAAGACTACTATATGTAATGTGAATACATAATAATAAATAAAAAAGACCACTACAGCAGCAGCTTAGACACAGATGTTTCAAAAGCATTGAAAACAATTATTAAGTTATTACCATTATGCTTCTGTACAAAGGTATTCATCTATAGTATAACTATAGCCAACTATAGAACTTAGAGCAGGGAGATGGGTAATGAAAATCCTTAATAATGTTCTACGTTTTAGAACTGAACCAAAGAAGGGGGCTGGTTCTAATTTTGCCTGAAATGTTCTTCTAAGCACAAGCTAAGTGAAGCAACGAGACGTGCTGTTCAACTGATGCTGGATCAATACCTTTTATTTATCTTTCTTATGAATGTAAAAGAAAGCCATTGGCATTTAGGTGCCTGTATTCCTATCCTGAAGGCTTATTTTCAAAGCAAAGGCTGTGAAAAAGCTGAAAATGTTATGCCAACCATTTCATGACCTGGTTCTAATATCTTGTGTTCTAATAAGAACACTGCTTGTTTAGGATGAGAAATGGCCACTCAATATATATTCAGCCATGTCCTGTCACCAAACCTAAGAGCAGGTCCAAACAGAGGCACACTCATTTCCTGGCCAACAACCAACCCTTTAAATTACCACAGCAACCATTTTGGCTGTATATAAATTATATTCAGAAATGAAGTCCCTGTGTAGGCAGACAGTGGTAGCCCACCTTGATCTCATGCTTAGGGAGGGAGGCCTGCTGGAATCTTCACTCTGGACAGTCCATGGAAAGCCACATGGGACATGATGTTACAATCCCAGCTTCCATTGAAGTCACTCTATGACCTTTCTGCTAAATGTGGGATTTTCTATGTAAAAAAAAAAAAAAAATCAGTTGAACATTTTATTATTAAAAAAAAAAAAGAACCTCTCTGGCTAGAAGAAAATTATTATGTTTAGGAAACTCCAATTGAAACAGTTTCAAGGTTATAGACTTTGGAAACAAAATGTGGCTCTCTCCAACTCTGTAAAACAACTGTGTATAGGTTGGTATAGGTCTAGTTCACATAGGGTTAACTACTAAACGGTGGGCTCTCATTTGTTTTGCAGGTAAATTTTCCATGGAATTTTAATGTATTATTTTATAAGATTCCAAGTCTTGAAAACATGCCCTGGGATGATTTTTGCATGGCTGCATCCCATGCTGTGTAGGAATTAAGAATAGTAAAACCCTCACATTAGCTGCCTGCTTGGTGGTCTCCTGGACAACGTCTACAGGGAAAGTGTTTGGAATAGTTGGGATCTCGTAATAGCTCAAACCGATGCTTGCAGATAGAGGGACACCTTTGTGGCAGACTCACACCAAGAGCTTCCTTTCTCAGTGGAAGGCACAGTATTACATGTCCCGAGGCTAATTTCTTTGTGTGTTTAGAACTTGTATGGATTTTTGTCATCATTTGTGAGTTCACAGATCTCTGAAAATTATTCAGCACTATAAACTAAGAGAACATGAAGGTGAGCCCTACAAGACTGGTCTAACCAGAACCACATCTGTGACATCATTTGAGAGCTTTGTTCATCTGAGACTACCCTTAATTCAATACTCTTGATTTTGCCTGCCAAGTGCTGAAATTACAAGCACTCACAACTGTGGCCATATTTCATGCTAAGTCTTTCTATTAAGTTAGTGTGTGTGTCTGTGTGTGTGTGTCTCTGTGTGTGTGTGTGTATGTGTGTGTGTGTACGTGTGCATGCATGTATGTGTCTCAAACAAAAGCAAAACAAATATCTCCAGATTCAATTTTTCTTTTAAGTGTGTCTTTCTGGAAAGTTTGAGATGCCCTACAAATGTAAATCAGTCCTTTGTGTTCTCAGTTGGACTTGTTGGAAGAGTTGTCCTTGCCTGTAGGCAGAGCAGGTAAAGGAAAGATTTTTCAGACACTTTTTTTTATTGACTAGATTGACTGGAAAACCATAATAAGAATAACTACAATCATAGTAACAATAGCAGTAATTGTGCTGGCAACGTCTTCATCATGCAGTTTATAAAACACACTTCAGATGTATTGTCTCTTGATTCTCTGTGAACCAGATAGCTCTTTCAGGGGAGAAATTCAGACTATACAATTAACTTTCCTGAAAGACTCCACATATGAACTTACAGCGGTTGTGACAGCATGCATAAGATCTGGGCAGGCTCAAGACAAACTGACTGTTAACGTGGAGAGGGGATGTAGGTGTGAAGTCAACATGAAGGACTATTGATAGCTACTGGGAAGGGAGAGAGTCATTTTTCTTTAAGAGGCATCTCCTAGAAGTTTGGCCAAGCCATAGTGGAGTTCCACACATCCAATATATATTTCAGCACAAATTGAACTTGATGAGTGAAAACAAACAAACAAAAAACAAACTTTGGGGATGAAGAAAGGAGAATACACCTGGGAGGATTTGTGGAGTTGTGAACATAATCAAAATACGCTGTATGAAATTCTCAGAAAAAGAACAATTAAAAATCAATTTAAAGCCAGGCATGGTGGCGTATACCTTTAATCCCAGCACTCAGGCAGGCCAAGACAGGGAGATCTTTGTGAGTTCAAAGTGAACCTGGTCTACAAAGTGATTCCAGGACAGTCAGGGCTGTTACACAGAGAAACCTTGTCTCACCCTTTCAAATTTTTAAACGTTAAAGAAATTAATTGGGACCATAAGGATAGCTTGGTTCTCAGTCTCGAAATTTGAAGATTACAACAAGCATACTTGAATCCACTCATGCCGAATGTGTTAGAACCACAGTATCTACGCATTCCTGCTAGACTAGGGGACCTCAGGTGCCAGTGTTTGCTCCATGAATGGGGAACATAAGTTATGATTTTACCCTAGAGAATTTGATAAGACCTTTCTTATGACTATAGAAAGATTAAATGTTTGCTCCTCTAATTAAAAAAGTACACAACAAACATGTCATATGTTGTGACCAATATGCCTGGATATACTTGCTGGATCTGACCCATCCCAGGGATGAACCCAGCATGAGACTAGCCGGAAGGTGTAGCTAAACCCTCTCATCTCACACAGGAAGCAGACTACCCTCCCGTTTCACACTCAATAATTACAATGTGCTTTCCATGTTGCAGTTAGTACCCACGGATTGTATGAAGCCCTATTTTTGTATACCAAGGACCACAAGACTGGAATATTTCCCCCTTGAAGATATACACTGCTTTTGCCACAAGATAACAGATAATCCGATGAAGGCATGTGTTAGGTTAGAAGAAGAATACGACCAATGATTGATGTAGCCATGTAAAGTTAGGTGGTATGACAGTCAGAGTCTGTTACTTCTCAAAAAGTAAACATTATAAGGAAGTTGAAAGTTGAGATAGATGTGAAGCTGGAACTCAGAAGTATCAAAGGGAAGATCTTGCTTGACAGACCGAGGACTGTTGTCTCAATTATAGAGCTGAGTACTTGAACTCCACTTGCAATATTCAGTGTCGGCTTCATGTGTCCTGCTCAGACAACACTTAGTAATCTGTTGCTGGGATAAGTTTTCAATATGAATCTTTTAATAACAAACTGTCAACCATGTTATTTATTGTGTGTATAGCAACATCAACATAGAGAGGCAGAGGGAGGTGAAGAGACCCGAGCTGGCCTGAACATGAAAACCATAGTTCTGGGAGGCTTTGCCATTCTTCCCCATTTCCTGTGCCTTGCTAAAACCCATTAGATCATATCCCTAAAGCAACTGATGTAGATATAGGCTAGAGTAGACCAAAAAAAGCAGATAAATCCAGGTTTCTTAGGCGCCTCACCTGGGAGGGTTCGCTGGTCCCAAGGAACGGGGCCAGGGAATACCCCCCACCGGGCTAAGGCAAGGGGGTTTTATAGATCTTAGATGAAGGGTGATGAAGTATCTGGCAGTTTTCTCCAAGTGGGCAGGGTTAAGGGAAGAAAGGAAGATGGGGTTTCCCAGCTTGAGTGGGGTCAAGCAGGGGGTTCCATCCAACCAAACATCCACTGAGGTCTAATCCCTCATTTGGACACTACTGCCAAGATACAGTATCAAACTATTGATGTCCAGCAACCAAAACCCCCTTTGGTTCACCTAGTCAACATGCAAATAAAAATAAATACCTCATCCTAACACAGGGCTTCCCCCGTTACCTTTATAAACTGCCATTTGCCTATGGGCCATGTCTGTCTCCTCTCTGTCCAGAGGCTGACCTTCCCCTCAGGGACAAATACCACTCCCTGATCTCCCTTGTCCCCTTCCCCTTCTCCCTTGTCCCCTATCTCCTGCCTTTGCCTCTTTTTCCCTCTGGGGCAAATACACCTCCTTTATGCTGAGAACACGTCTTGGGGGTCTTGTGTCAAAACCGGTCCCTTCAGTGGTCACTTGGAAGATGCCTCTGAGAGCCGCTGTATAACCCAAATGACATCTACCTTTAAAACAAACAAACACACACACAAACAACAACAACAACAATAACAAAAACAAACATTCAAAAATCCCTACCTATTCAAAAGACAAATTCTACTGGAAAAAGTGTAGCAAATTGAGGCTACTCATTTTTTTTTTTTTTTTGAGACAGGGTTTCTCTGTGTAGCCTTGGCTGTCCTGGACTCAGTTTATAGACCAGGCTGGCCTCAAACTCATAGAGATCCAACTGCCTCTGCCTCCAAGTACTGGGATTAAAGGCGTGCACCACTACACCCGGCTTGAGCCCACTCATTTTGACCATCTTTGATGGCCAAACACATAGGATTCTCTCAATTACCTCAGCCCCAGAATTCATATCTACATTTTGAAGTAGCTATATAAAAACTGTGGGAAAATCTACCTAAAATATTAAAATGTAGGTATTGATATACAAGTAAAATTAAAATATTATTAATTTTTAAAAATCAGTCTTGCATGTGAATACAGTTCCGGTTTGGGTACATTTTCACAGTGTGGAAAGGACCATGATCCTGGGTGACTGTTTAGCAAAATGCTATTAGCTTTTGTATCTGTGGTCTTTATTTTTCATTACTAAACAGGACCTACCCTGTTGCTTTTGAAACCCTTTCCAGTCTTGCTGTGTTAATAGTTTACTGTTGGTTGTGAACAGTAGAGGGGACTTTTCTTTTTTCAGATGGTGTGTTTGAGGCTTCTTGGATGCTGGTAAAGGATTTTCTTAGAAAACCCCAAGCTTATTATTAAATAAATATTACTTATCGAACCCCCGGTGTATGGCTTTTTATGGCTTTAAACATGAACAAATTTCTGTTCACCCCAAATAAGGGATCAATGACAAACCACGGAAGTCCATCATGGTGAACCAATGAGTTTTCAGGGACAGAGGGTTACTTACAGGAATATGGGTACAGGGTTGTTTTTAGACAGCTGTATCACTGAGAAGTGATGACTCATGAAAGCTGTACTCCTGGAGCTCTTGACACAGATTGCAGGCAGCTGGACAGTTGAAAAAAATTCTCCTCAAGGAAGCTAGACTGGTTAAGGAGTCTCTTTTCCCAGCGATTGTTAGGGGATCCCATAACCTTGTGAATTTTGTTTCAGGAACATCCTGAGGCTTATAATTTGTTTACTTCCTGCTTCTCATGAGCCCTCCCCATTCCTTCCTCAGAAGCAGGTTTCCTGTCAGAGGACTACATAACGATACCTGCTAAGTGTACACTATGGTATGGCATGAAACAGAAAGAAGCATAACAGAGCGCATGATGTTTCAGCTCCCCTCTAACCAAACCAAACCAACCAACAAACAAGCAAAACAACCAACCAAATGTCTATCAAGAACCTCAGAGCCCAAATGGTTTGGAAACTGACTCTTTGCAGACACAACTTTTCAGCAACTCAGTTAACAGTAGTGATGACAACTCTAGCAAAACGACACAGAAGAGAAATGGGGATTGGTTGGGTTCATATTTCAGAACACACTCTGAGCTAGAACTGTGACTATGCAGGCAGCTCTCACAGGAATGCCCAGCCCTGTTTCGCAAAAGAGAAAGCAAAGCCTCAAAAGAGGTTAGTGTCACTCTGTCACTGACAAGTTTCTACCTCCTTTTTTTTTCTGTTCATACTATCCCATCATACTCTTAGGCATGGGTTCATGTACTTGTGTACACATGACTTGTATACACATAACTTATGTCCTAGAAGACAGTGGTAAAAAAGGAGGCTGTGTTGTGTGACTTTCTGTAATGTGACACAAACAAATGTCCACTCCTTCAATATAGGAAACTAGTAACTAATCATAAAAATGATTCTACTGAGTCCAACTTGGAAGACCACTAAATTGATTGGATTTATTCCATAATAAAAGCTTAATTGCTTAAATGCAACATAACTAAAAAACCAGGTCAGTGCAGATGACCAGAATGTATTGTAATCAAACCACTACTGACTGATTAGGGCTGCAGAACAGATCTGGGAGCTGCACTCAGGCCTGAAGGAAGGCTATACAACATATTTAAAGGGTGAAACCATGGCCTGAAGAGGGGCACGGTAGGCTGTAGCATTGTCCAATCATATTTTGACATAAGGAGTTGAGCAAAGGAGTTTCGATCAATTAGGATAAGAGTAGGTTCCTGGACCTGGGAACATGAACTTAGTTTGACCCTGCCAGAGAGTTGGAGTAGTTGTCTCTGAGGTGTCTGGACTCAGACAACTGTTTCCTTACATTAAAAGCTGTTCATCTATTGAGAAGTCCCTAGCTCTCCTAGGGCCTGGGACCTTGAACTTAGTTTCTCCCTATGATTAAATGGAGCCTGAAAACAAAATGGTGGAACTTAGACTAAGTTTCTTTTGCTTGTTCCCAACACTTCTATTTGCAGGAGTATGACTGAGGAGCTATTTATAGGACGGTAGGTTAATCAAAGGCAACCACGTCATCAAAATAGCTCACCCCATCATGGCTAATAAGTCACCAAAACTTGATCCCTAGAGCTCTGTGACTGACATGCACTTCTGCAGGTTAGGTCTGAGAGTCTCTTCTTTCCCATAGTCTCACTGGTTACAAGCTTGGAGAAAAGGAGTTTTAAGCCCTGTAAATTTTAGGGACTTCCTGAGAGTAGGAATTGTTTATATCCCAAAGTCTTAATGAGCCTTCCTCCAAGAGGATGAAAATACTGAGATGTACTTCTGTTGTGTGGGACTCCTACATCTATCATATCCTGATGTTTTTTACCCTGTCAATACTGTCAATATCCATGCACAGGACTCATGTTCTATCTTTCAAGCACCCTATGGCATAACTTTCCTTTTTGCTCATAGTATGAATATGAAAATGAGTCTCTGAGGGGTTAAATTCCTTTTTCTTCTAAATCACATAAGTCTAAATTAATGACAGGGATTTAAACCATAGATTCTTCTGCCTCTGAAGTCCACACAATATGTCATAGTGTTTACTCTCTTATACTGCTAATTCATCTCCATCTTTTCTCCTCTGAATCTATGAAATGTTTTCCATCCAGAGAAGCATTGGGTAGGGCATAAATTGTACCCGGCTTAAATCTTGATTCAAGCATAGCACTTTTAAGCCTTTCTGAATATAACAGGCTCAAAATACCGGCTTATCTTCATGTGTTTGGCAGCAAGTCAAGGTTTGTTAGTGGAGATGAAGGAATCATTGTGATTGATGGCCAAGGTGCTGCTCTTTGGCTGTAGGCCATGCTTATTTCAATGCCAGTTGCCTTTCTGTAATACATGCAAGAAGGGGCATCCATAAGGTTGGCTGTGATCATGATCACTGTACACCTGGCTATGACTCTGTGTCTGGCACACAGCATGTGACCAATAATTGCCTTGTGGAATAAGGTATTTGTGAAGAAACATTTCCATAGGTAATGGATAGCTGATATTCCACTTATTTTCACTGCTACACCTCTAACAGTTTATAATTCATATTATGTAACATTTTAAGTCTGTCTAAAGAAAGTGCTTAAACCAAATATATTTCACAAATCAATGAGATTACAGTGATGTTTGCATGTTTAGTAAATCACTACTTAAAAAGAAGTAAAATAGTCAACACTCTCCTGACTTCAATTAATCATCCTGAGCATTGGGCTCTTCCTCTTTTCTTTCCCCTCCCTCACATTGCATGGCTAACAGAGTATGTTCTTGAATCTTTATGAAGGGAAAAAGGTAAGAAACCATATAACCTTTCTGATCAGTTTTTTTATTCTTCCTTTAATGATTCATCATATGAAGCAGAATGTAAATACATTTAGGAAATTTTATGATTATCAAAACCAGATTTCATCTTGGTAATTGTAATCCCATCGTCTATTTAGGAGTCAGCCTTCCAAACAGTATTGTATTAAGATAATGAGACAATATGCATATGCAAATTGCTCAAATAAAAAATTATGTTCTTGGGCACATTAAACAGAAGATATTAGATATAATGACAATTTGACATATGTAATATCTTTGTTTATCTAGACAAGCCATGCAAAATAAAATTCACCATCACACTCGGGTATGCAAATTACCTACTTTAAAAAGTGCAGGGAAGTGGAAGGCAACACCAGTGACTTTGACATTACAAGAAAGAAAAAGCAGTGTTCTTTCGCTTGTTTTCAATCCTGATGTGGACAGCTTCCAGAACCTTCCTTCTGCCAACAGATCGAACCGCCAAGCTTGCTGGACTTGGGTCCTATGTCCCAGAAGGAAAAGCTGCCAAGACTCTGACTGGAGCCCTACAGGTCTGCTCTTCACTCACTCTTCTCCCCCTCCCCCTCCCATTGCAGGGCTCCATACCAGTTTTCTGGGTATCTTAGGTAAAAGGTTCAGCCTCTGTCAGCATTTCTAAGGACCAGCATATCTAAGGACTCAGTTAGTAAAGCTCAGGAGGACCTGAGTTCAATTCCCAGATTCCACACAAGAAGCTGTGGCCTACAGTTTTTGTCCCTAGTGCTGGGTCGGGGGGGCAGAGACACACAGGTGACTTGGGTTCACTAGCATTGTATAACTGCTAGGTGCTAGGTTCTAGTGAGAAATCCCACCTCAAAAAAACAAGGTGCCTGGTGCCATCAAGAGGAAGAAGCAGAGTTTGAGGGTGGTCTGGTCTACATTGATAGCTCCAGGATAGACAGGACTATATAATGAGGTGCCATCTCAACCGGTGAATCAATCAATCAATCAATAAATAAATATAATGAAAAGGTAGACAGGATAGATGACTTAACACTAGACATTCTCCTTTGGTTTTAGCAGGGAGCTACACAAATTCATAGCCATGCACACATGAGAGAGGAGAGCACTTACCACCGCCACACACTCTGACCCTCACATTCAAAAGAGAATTACATTTAGTTTAGTCACTTGAAAGTCTCTCTGGTCTCTTTGGGAATCCTTATGATTTCTGGAGCAATGTGTTGCAAGGTACTTACTGCCTCCCCAAATGTTGCTCCCTGGGAACCTGGCAAAGGCTAGCTAGGAGAGATGTGTTGGAAAAAAAATAATGGCCAGGCAGAAACTGACATGAAAAACATACATTGTACATGGACACATTATTCTATGTTAAAGTACATCCCCCATAACTCTGTGAATTAGATATTAGTAGTTCAGTAATTTAGTCAAGGTCATAGAGTTAGGCAGGACCACACCCAAGCTCCAAGGACTACACCTCCCATCGGGGAAAATGGAGATCCATGATCACATGAATCTTTAGGTCCAGCAACTTGGTATGATTCAGCATCTTTAGCTTCACTGTTGAGACCATCCTGGAACTTTTGGTCTAGTAACTTGGGACCACACAGCATCTTTAGATCCAACAGTTTGATATTGTGCAGCATTCTGAATTCCAAAAGATGTGGCATCTTTAGGTTCAGAAGTTTGGGATCATGCAACCATCAAGTTGTTGTGGAGTTTCACCATTATTCAACCCATTTTCCCATTCACACACAAACAATGAGCCTTAAGACAGTAAGGACTTCACTCATCCTCACACATCTAACTGCGAATTAAATCTTCACCTAGCTCCATCTCTCTCTGTTTTGGAGAGGGTTTGTTTTTTGTTTTGCTTTGTTTTGTTTTGCTTTAGTGTGATTTTCTTTTACCCTCTACCATTTCTGTATTTTCCTCTCCTTTCTGTATTTTAATCCAGTGCCTTCTCTGATGAAACAAAGCTTTTACATCTGTCAGTGTAACTGCCTTCCACTTAAAAAAAAAAAAAAAGTTGATTGTCCCATGAAAGCCTTCACTTACCAGGAAACTGGGACAGAGGGGAGGATGTCCTATTGGGACTCTAGATGAGAGAATCATGGGAGAATAGCAAAGTAGAAGGATCCAGAGGGTCCTAGAAACCTACAAGTAGAACATTATGATAGGCAGATTTGGGCCAAGGGGTCCTGCTCAAACTAAGGCACCAGCCAAGGATAATACAGGCGGTAAACTTTAAACCCCTACCCAGATCTAGCCAATGGTCAGAACACTCTCCACACTTGAGTGGAGAGTGGGATATGACTTTCTCACGTACTCTGGTGCCTCACATTTGACCATGTCCCCTGGAGGGGGAGACCTGGTGGCACTCAGAGGAAAGATAGCAGGTTACCGAGAAGAGACTTGATACCCTATGAGCATATACAGGGGGAGGTAATCCCCCTCAGCAACAGTCATAGGGGAGGGGAATAAGGGGAAAATGGGAGGGAGGGAAGAATGGGAGGATACAAGGGATGGGATAACCATTGAGATGTAACAAGAATAAATTAATAAAAAAAATTTTTTTTTAAAAGTTGATGAATTCCTTTGAGAAAAGGCACTTGAAAGTCAGGAAGTGCTTCCGCAGGTGAAAGCACTCACAGAGAAAGCCCAAAGGCTTGAGTTTAATTCCTAGAACACATATAAAGGTGGGCTAATAGTACAAACTCCACAAAGACCCATGTGCATTGTAGCACATGTGTGCCTGCACTTTCACATCCACACTCACATGCATTTAATAAAAAGGAAACTTGCCCTTGAGACACACTATGAATGAACTTGCAAAGTTGGAGCAACTTGCAAAGCTATTTGGAGTTTGTATCAAACACTGTTGACAATGTTTTTTTTTTTTTCCATTTCTCTCTACTTTTAGGTTCTTTTGACCTGAACTGATTTTAAGATTTATTTTTATGTAATGCACATAAGTGTTTTGCCTGCATAGATGTGCACAGGGTTCTAGTGCCTCAAGCCAGAAGGCATCAATTGCTGCAGAACTGGAGTCACTTGTCATTGAAGGCCACCATGTGGGTGCTAGGAACCAAACACAGGTCCACAGCCAAAGGAACAAGTGTTCTTCAACACCGAGTTATCCCTCTAGCCTCTAAACTGACATTAAGATTTATTTTATCTTTAATTGCGTACGTGTGCATGTGTGCGTGCATGCATGTGTACATGTGTGCATTCACGTTTGCATGCATTCATGGGTATGTGTTTGTACAGAAGTATATGCGTGTGAGTACAAATGCCCATAGAGACCAGAAGAGAGTGTAAGGTCCCACATGGGTGCTTGGAACCATATCTGAGTGAGTTCTCTGCAAAAGCAGCAACAGCTCTTAACTACTGTGGCATCTCTCTTGCTCCTGAACTTACTTTAAAAGGTAGTTAGTGGCTTTACAATGAACATGTTGTAGCAGAAGCCTTTGTTTCAGTTCAATCCTAACAACAAAGTAAAAAAAAAAAAAACAAAGAGAGAGAGACAAAGCTGAAGTAACATAATAGTTCAAAGCTGCTTCATACACAGAGGCTTCAGGGTTGCTCCAGACTCTGCTATCAGTTGTCACAGGATGTGTGTCACCTGTCTTTGGCAGCCACTCTTCTGCTACCTCAAGATAGGAAGCTGGTCAGACATAATGAACTTCATAAAGAGAAGGAATTCCTCTAAGAGTGTGTGGTGACGGGTTTCAATGCTTGGTGCCCAGTTGGCGGAACTGTTTGGGAAGGACTAGGAGGCATGTGCCACCATGCCCAGCTCTAACTGGCTTCTATAAGCTGCTGTCTTTTTCTCCATGGGCTATCGCTTTGATAGCAGATGGAATGTGATCATGACATAATGCTTAGAAAAGGGACTTAGCCATAATCTCTTGAAAAGGAGTGTCACCTGCAGGATCCCAGAGAATTCTTAGAACTTAAAGAACAGCTTCCACAAACCTAATTGTGCACCATAAATTTAGTACTTGAATTATGTTTTATTATATACATTACCCTGTGACCTATATTATTTCTCCCATGAACTTGTTCTTTGGTGATGTAAACCTTTTAACAACATGCTCTGATTTTAAAAGTACCTGGGAATTACTAACTTCTTACAAAGAGATGGTTTTATAACATAAGCTGAACCTCATCACCAGCATCATCACCACTGTCATCACAGACGTTATCACTAGTACCGTCACTATTGGCGGCAGCAGCATCACCAGCAGCAGCAGAAGCAGCAGCAAAATCACCACCATCACCATCACTCTCATAATCACCATCATCTCTACTTCCAGCAGCAGCATCACTGGCAGGATCATCACCAGCATCCCCACCAGCATCATTACCATCACCACCATAAGCAGCGACAGCAAATCACAACTGTTTCACCTCTCAGATTATTTGTTCATATCTGCTCACAGCTTGAAGATCTGTATCAAATAGGCTATACATCATATAATCTGTCAGGTATTTAAAAACATAAGCAAAAAGATTCACATAGTGAGAAAATCAGTGATGTGAATGCTGCCTTATCTTTCTGTGCTTTACAGGTTGAAGGAGTTGAAGGTGGGCTGGGGAGATGCTCAGTTTGACGCCGAGCTAACGGTGTAAACACAAGGACCTGAGTTGCCCCTCTACCCCTTGCCACCCATGTATAGAGGCAAAGATTTTAAACAGCAGTGGAGAATACAACAAAGGTGGATCCCGAGGGCTCACTGGAGAGGTCACTAGCCTACTTGGTGAATTACAGGTTAAAGTGAGTGACCCTGTCAGTGGCTCCTGGGTAATAAGTCAGTCCAGTGATTGTTTTCTGGCACACACACTCATAAGGAGTACAGGAAATACAGATATTCTAGAGTGAAGCCCAACTACAGAGCATGTGCTTTTAGTTTGCTTGAACTATAAAAATCAACAACAACAACAACAAGAACAACAACAACAACAACAACAACAAAAACCCTATGCAGCCAACCCAGCCATGTGGCCTAGAGCATCACCACAGAACGCCACTGCGGATGACAGCTAACACAGCAGAGGGCAGAGAGGCGAAGCAGGAGGCCAGGTATACATTGCCATGGCTTTCTAGAATATGAGACAGCGGAAAGGTCATTACACATAGCAACTATGGATAGCTGGTCTACAAAACAGTAACAGATTTGGATTTGTGTATGAGCACCAAATTATCTAATCAGTGACTGCTCGGTTGTTGGGGGTCTCCTTCTTCTCAACAAAGGATGGAAAGCACATCACAAGCCAACAGTAATGTGCTCTTTGTAGATGCAAAACAGCTCAATTATTTGAGGCAATTAAAGTTAATATCTCAAGAGTGATTTGAAAAGATGCTCTATTTGTAAGGAATTCAACAAGAATTAGGAAACTACGGTTTCTTCCCGCCCCCCCTGTAATTTTGTGAAAGAGACAAAATGGACCAAAGAAATCAGCCTTCAGTGTTTAATGTTTATCATTACCAACACACAGTTCTCTGATGGCTGCCTTATGCAGATGAAAGTCTCTTACTTTGCAAAACTCATCATTTCCAAGGGAGGGTTCTTTTGCTGCAGTGTGTTTCTGTTTCTGATTTTTGGCTGCTGCCTGCAGGAGCTTCAGAAGCAAAGGGGGCCCTCACACCAGGGCTCTCTATGTGACTGCACTTTGAAGGTCTGGGTACTATTCTCTGGGTAACTTCTTAGCCTGTAAACATTTCCTGGCTTCTCCAAGAATCTAGAAGTTTTATTACTCACCACATGGTAGCTCACAGAAATCCTCCGGTAAAAATTCCAAAGATAGGATGGACACACCATATTGTGACCCCATGGTCACAATGCCAGGGACTTACCTCATCCATGTCTCCATAAAATCAGTAAAGGATTTTCACAGCTCATCATGATGCTCCACTTCACAACAAAAACAAAAAAACTGGTGCCATACATCTCTGAAGCCCAAGAATCAGGTTGGGTTAGCCTATGAAGAGAATAAAGTCAACATTAAAATAGGCTCACACCTTGGTATTTGTGTGAAATACTGAAGATATAAAAGTCACAAGAGTTCTCTTTAATGTGACAAAAAGTATGCTCTGTGGGTTCTTCCAATATGTTCACCTTAACAGGTATGTCTATACACAGCCCATTGGCTACTCAGACATAGCTCTGGGTGCACATAACCTAAGAAGTTCATTAATATTATTATTTTATTTATTAGCTTTGCCCTTTTCTGGATCATGGTGAATAAATAATTTACATTATTTACAGTTAAGAGTGTGAGGACAACACATTGAAATCTATAATAAGGGGGGGGGGCACAGATAAAGGTATTTACATGTTATCCTCTTCATGTAGTGGGGAAGGGAAAAGAGTCAGGAGAGGAATGTTTAGTTCTTCCCAGGACACATGCATGACTTTAATTATCATGAGAGACAACGAGAGCAGTCATTACCTTTGATGTGTAGGAAAGCATACTTCTAATATTCTGCAACTGTCCAGATGTTTCAAGGGATTGGATACAGGGAACTGTGATTATTTTTTTTGCATGAAGAGCTTTCTGTGCCATCCTGGACAGACTTTGGATGTGTGTGTGTGTGTGTGTGTGTGTGTGTGTGTGTATACATATATGTATATATATGTGCATGTGTATACATATATGTATATATATGTGCATGTGTATACATACATATATATATATATATGTGTGTGTGTGTATGTATGCAGAGTCTAAACTAGGAATCCATAATTGTAGTACACCCATGCAGACACACAGATACAAGAAAACAGTCGACAGTTCAACTCTGGAATTCTTGATGTTTATTCCCTTCAGACGTCCTGTTGGCGGCTCCATCGCGCTACTGACTCCCTGCCATGGTTCATGATGGGCTCCTACACCTTAAATGTGTTTCTCAATCAGTCGTCACAGTTGGCACACCTAAAGAATATATCGTCATGATTCTGACCTTCAAACTCCTCTTTCATGAGGACCTGCTGCCCACAGGTGACATCTAAAAGCCAAATGCTCTCAGCCTTTTCTCAACCACCCAACTTCTTTTGCTCAATACTGTTCTTCCTACACCACATGCATCCAGGATGCCTTCATTTTTTCCTTTTTCTCTCTGTGTGTGTGTGTGTGTGTGTGTGTTACACATGCATGTGTGTGTGTTACACATGCATGTTTGAGTATGTGTGAATGCATGTGTGTGTAAATGTACCTGCATGTGGGTACACGTGAATGCAGAGACCCTAGGTCGGTGTCCAGAATCATTCTCTATCACCCTTCCTCTTTGTTTTATTGAGGCAAAGTCTCTCAGCTAAAGAATTTGAAGATACGGCTATTTCCCACTCAAGGCATCCACTGTTGGTCCCTTCCTAGTCTAGAATAACGGCCCAGCCACCTAGGGCACGTGACATTTACATGGGCTCTGGAGATTTAAACTCCTGTCTTCCTGTTTATACAAAAAGTACTTTCAACCATTGTATAATCTCCCTAATCCCTGTTGCTCCCCTTTCAAGGATTTGTTCACTCCTCTTTACCTAGGCATGTATGTGTATTTATTTCATGTGTACCCTATTTTTCTCACTCTGTATTACAAACCTAAATCAATGGATCCTAAATACTAATCATGTATTCCATTCTACACAAACTACGTATTTGAATTAGATTTTGTTAGATAGACAGTGCAGAAACGAAGCATTATCAGGGAGGCTCCTTTCCAATTGGAAATGCATTTATTTCTTATTTTGGCCCTGAGACAAATGCATATGCAGATGATCACACAGGCACATGCGTTCACACAGATGCACCCTTCCTACCCCCACTTACTTCTAATCATGATCCTCCCTCTTCTCCCCCCCCAAACCCCCAGGGTAAGACATCATCATTTAAACTTTCAGCTTGTGGATTGCTAGGTTTTGGCGTTTGTTATTGTTCTTCTTCTTGTAAATTGCCTTTTCAACGGACACTTTTCCATTCTGGCTTGTCTTGCTCCATGCTGCCTTCGTGAGAATCTGTGGGAATGCATCCTGTGAAAACGCTGGTTTCTTTATCCATGCTACCGTGGGCAGCACTCTGGGTAATTCTGAAGCTGGCTTTATGAATATCGCCGCTTTGAATATTCATGTGCACATCTTTTAGCGAACATATGTATGTGTTTTCCCAAATGTTAAGGCGACCTTATATTTCTGGAGTAAACCACACTTTTCGTGATATATTATCCTATTTATGTGTGGCTGGGTTTGATTTTCTAGGATTGCACTGTGAGTTGTTGCATTTATGTGACTTAAGGAAACTGCAGGTTTCCTTTCCCAGAATGCTCCTGTGGTTGTGGTGTTGGATTGCAAGGTCTTATACAAAACACGAGAGTATTCTCTCTCTCTCTCTCTCTCTCTCTCTCTCTCTCTCTCTCTCTCTCT
>OU015755.1:10542146-10563496 GCA_907169655.1 Acomys percivali | reverse complement strand
GCACACATGTACACATGCATGCTCATGTGCACACACACGCACACACATGCATGCACACAGATAAACAGCAACATAGAACTACTGAGTGCAATCCTGCTTTTGACAGTCGCTATGTCAGTTTGAAAATCAATAGATACTGGATTCGAGCTGCATTTTTAATTTATTTGTTCTCTTATTTATTTATTTCCCGTGTTAGCGATGGAGTGCAGGGCTTTGTGTGTGCTAGGATGATGTTCTATCACCTTCCTTTCTGAGACAGGGTCATACTGTGCAGCACAATGACTTGTCTGTCTCCCCTAAACTCTGAAACACTGTAAGTATGGGTGTACAACACTATGCCAAGCTGGAACTCTATCTTAAACCCAATTTCCCCAGCACACACACACACACACACACACACACACACACACACACACACAGGCAGATCACCCCACCCAACAGTAGAATGTGCATCGATCAATAGTCAGTAAAATACTTTCATGGGAGATCATTTTTTGGGGCCCTTGAAGTCTTAACTTTATAAGAATGAAATCATGTAAAATACCATTTCAAACACAACGGTATGTCACAAAAATGGGAGTGTATATCAAAGTTTAGGAGATGATCCAAAAAGTAGTACCAGACAGGGTGTCTGCTGCACACACAGAATCTATATAGAGTATAAAGAAAGATGTAAAGGAGAGGTGCCCAGCACCCCATGGCAGCTCACAGCTGCCTGTAACTTCAGCCTTGAGGGATCTGACACCCTCTTCTGGCGTCTGAGGGTACTGCAGGCATGTGCTGCTCATAATGTACACATGGGCGAATATATACACACAAATATTTTTTAAAGAAAGTTGTAAATAGGCTACAACTTATCTTGTAACAGTTTTACTTGTCAACTTGATGCAATCTAGAATCATTTAGAGAATGCCAGGGGGAAAATCTAGGCTAGGCCTGTGAGCATGTCTGTGGTGACTTTTCTTTATAACCTTAATTGATGTGGGAAGACCTAATGTGAAAGTGGGCGGTGCCTTTTCCTGGGTTTGGACTCTGTAGTGGGAGGAGCTAGCGGAGCAGGTGCACGTATGCATTTGTTTCTCTCCACTCCCGAGGCTGGAGATGATGTGAACATCTGTCTGAAGTTCCTGCTTCCTTGACTTCCCTGCTATGATGGAGGGAGCTGGAACTGTGAGCTACAATAAACCCTGCACTCCTATTTTACTTATTTTCAGAGTATTTCTCTCATAGTAACAGAAATGAAATTAAGCTGTGTTTTAGAGGACTTAATAATGAATAAATAAATCCAAGTTACTAGAAGGAAGGAAATAAAGATCAGAGCAGAAATGGATAGCTAAAAACTAATTTATCTCTCACTCCTCTGTCTGTCTGTCTGTCTGTCTGTCTGTCTGTCTCTCTCTCTCTCTCTCTCTCTCTCTCTCTCTCTCTCTCTCTCTCTCTGTGTGTGTGTGTGTTAAATGAACAACAAAAATTTGGTTTGTTTTTGAAAATATAAAACAGTGACAAACCCTTACAAAGGGAAATTGAGAGGCAGGTGAAGAAAAGTTCAGAAGTAAAAGAAAAGAAAGAACAAATGATTCAGCAAAAATATAAAAGACCCTAAGGTGACAGATACACCAACAAGCTGGACAATAAATAGTATATTCTGTATTTTCTCAGAATTCTAAATCTCTGACTGATGTATAATGTGTAAGAAAACAGAACCAATACTACTAACCACCTCTCAGAAATCAATATTCCAGGACCTGTTGCTGTAAGTATTCAACTTGATTATTGTTAAATTTCAATGCTTAATGAAAAATTAATACAAATGCTTCTCAGTGACTATCCGAACTTGAACAAAACCCCCACTTTAGTATCGAAACCGTGCAAGGATTCTATAAGAAAAGAAAGTTATATGTCAACATTCCTGATATATGAGATGAAAATATTTTCAACGGACCCAAGTACAAGAAAAGAGTGGAACGGACACTTGCTGGAATTCAAGGATAGCTCAATAGCTATAGCACAGCCAGTGTGGCATCTCACAATAGTAGAACAAAAGATAAATATCATTAAGCCATCACAATTGGTCCAGAAAAGTATTTGACAAAATTTGATATTTTTTTATGAGTTAGCATTTCAACAAATGAGGAGCAATATCCCTCAGCAAGAGAATGCCGCTGGACTTATTGGTCGGTAATTGATAACCTTTCTCCCAATACCAGTAAGGTCACTAATGCCTGATTCACCACTTCTCCTTAGCACAGTATCAGGAGTCCCACCCACAGCAATGGACCCAAGAAAGTCATCCTTAAAATAGATAACAAGTAAGTAAAACCATGTCCATTTGCAGACATAGAAAATGCTAAAGACAGGAGGAAAACACTGTTAGAATTTATGAACAAATTCAGTAAAATTACAAGAGACAAAATTTGAGTGGAAAATCCATATTGATTTGTTACATCAGTAGGAAACTATCTGAAAATGAATTTTAAAAGGCAATCTTATTTATAACTGCATGAAGCATACAACATGCAGAATATATTTAATCTGATATAACCAAGAGGAAAAAAAAATACTCCTAAATGATGACTTAGAACAATAAAAACCCATGTCAAAAAACATAGAAATCTCTTTGGCAACAGCCATAACAATGCTTTCTGGGCATAATACCAACAGCACAGACCAAAAACCCAAGTCAAACAGGTGGTAGTCCTCACACTGTACTGTTTCTTTTACAGAAAAGGACATGATGTGGAGGAGAAAAAGGATGGCTTATGGTGTGAGATGGAAAGTTCACAAATTGTATAGACGATTTAGAATCAAAATTAATGAACAAATTGTGCAACTAACTAGCATCAAATATCAAAACCATAAAGGACTTGAACAGGTATATTTTGTAGAAGAACATAATAAATGTCCACTCTTTTGGAGATGGTTCGGTGGTTAAGAGCACTGGCTGCTCTTCCAGAAGACCAGAGTTCTAGTCTCAGCTCGCCCATGTATCTCATAACTGTCTGTAACTCCAGTCCCAGGGTTTCTGAGGCCGTTTTCTGATTCCTTGGGCATCCATTTGGTATACAGACACACCTACAGGCAAAACACCCATAGGCATAGAAACAAATAAATAAAATTTAAAAGAAAAAAACAAAAAGGACCACTCATACACATGAAGGGGTTCACTATGACTAATGGTCAGAGAAAAGCAACTTAAACCAAAATGGCAAGTCTTTTCTGAGTCAGAACAGCAGTTATATAAAAATAAATAAATTAAAAAAAAAAAAAAACCAAAATATTCAAGTGTTAGCCTGAAAAACGGCAAACACCCTCACTGGTGATAAGAAGGTAACTGACACAGCTGTGATGAAAAATGGGATAAAGCTCCATTTAAAGTTAAAAATACACCTATTAGACAACGGAATCGTCTCACCTACAGGTACCTGTTACAGTAAAATAAAAATGGCCCTACCCAAAACACAGATAGGGTTTTGGGAGTTCGTATTATCGGGGTGTAATACTTGTCCAGAAATGTGCAGCTCTGGATTTGATCCATAACTCTGGAAGGGAAAAACCTGTATTCCATGCTCACGTCAGGATTATTCACAGCGGTCAATACTTGGAATTGATCTCAGGGTCCTTTAACAAATTTGATAAGGAAAATGGGGATGGGTTGCACTCAAAAGTTCACTCATCAACATGCTGAAATTCTCATCACCCTCAGCCGTCAGTCTGCCATTCTGTTCCTGCTTATTGTCAACAAGCTCGAGAACAGCTTCCGGTACAAGCAAAGACTGTTCATGCGCCACGCCTCAAGGTGGAGATCATGCCTGTAGCTTCCAAGTCCCCAAACAGCCTTGCATTAAGTACCGCCATATTTTAGCACCAGTCACAATGACGCGTTCTTTCTAGTGATGAGTTATAGTCCAGTTAGGACTTCTTTTTAATGGTCGTGTCAGAAAGGTGCTGTAAAGCATTTGACACCTCGGCTGCCTCCGGAAAACAGAATCATATGTCCTAACGGGCTACAGAGCTCAGAAAAGAGAAGGGGAGGGGCTGATAACGCTCCCTTTTGGGCATGCGTGAATGTCCAGCACTTAGAAAACATCTCTTATCTGCTCACAGTCGGTCTATTCTCAAAGCCAAGCAGCGACACCTTTGCTGACCCTCGGGATGTAATGGCATCATTGCCTAATGAACTGTTGAGGAATTCATTTGAACGTGACCGTCCTTTGGAAAAAACGTGAGTCTTCACTTGATTAAAGTTATTTAGACAGGAGTAGTTCAGGGTGGACCATATTAATTTAGGAATGAGTCATTATGTTCAGCTCCAGTTGACAACCTAATGAGCTGGTTAAAATTCATTTAAATCCCTTGGAAAACACATAAAGAGTCTGAACAATATACATAACTTGGAACCAACAGACATTTCCTCTAAAAACCAATATATTTCAATCAGTACAAGTCAAATAAATATATGAGGGTCCCCCCACTGGAATTATTGGGTTTCATCAGTCTTGAATTTCTGAAATTAATGAAGACTGTGAAAAACCCCTGAACTGAAAGCCTCCTTCAAAGAGGGTGAATCAAATGTTGATTAGTAAAATCTCATGATTTACTTAAATGAGAGGTTTATTAACCAGGATGTGATAGGTGTCGACCGTGAGACTCATAGTGTATTTAACCACACTAATGTTTAGGAATTTGCTAGAAATCTTGGTGCCCTTGATTAAAAAAAAATAAAAAGAACCAGAACTATATAACAGAAAAAGTTATGAAGCGTTCATAAGTGTTAATGTACCAGAGTAGAGAAAAATGCACCAATTTTCATAATTTTAGACAAGAGCTCACATATATGGATAGAATATAACATAAACATAAACAATAAATAAATAAATAAATAAACATAAATAATAAATAATAAATAATATAACCAGTTTTGAGTTGGCTTTTTTTTTTTTTTTTTTTTTTGGCATCTCTGCATCTTATTTGACTGTATTCATGTTTTCAGCTTAAGTCTCAGTGTGGATCTCAAAATGGAGCCCAGGTTTGCCTTATACTTGAAAGTGATTCTCTTGTCTCAGCCTCCCGTGTGCTGGGATTATAGACGCACCACCACCTCCAACTTATACATCTTCAGAATACTGTGATCCAAGGACAGTGTTTTGGAAGGTGGTTTCTCAGACTTCATCCTTACACTGAAGGCTAATTGCTAGGTATAGAGTTACAGAACTCTGGGCCAGGTGGCGATAAGCTGATGTTAGTAGTGATTCTGAGAACTATTTCCCCACAGTTAGACAGAAATACAAGTCTGGTTTTCTCCTCCTCTCACAGACGTGGCACCTGTGAGCCAGCTGCCTTCATTTAGCCTGAGAAGATGAACAGCGACTCTAATATCATGGAGGCCTTCTTTGGCTTGTCCTGGGACCGTTCTTCTTGCAGGAAGCTGTAAAATTCTTGTTTCTTTATGCCAGTGCCTGATGGGTTTACAGATCCCTTAGATGCAAGTGTCCTAAATAATACCCAGACACCCACAGATAGGAATGATCTAATCTGCTTCCCATAAGCAGTCCATCATATTGAGCAAATCTCAGAGTTGGGAAAGCTTTCCTTCTGAGTAGCTTCAGGATGGAGAGACGCCGAGTTTATCGGTCTATTCTTCAGGATGATTACAAGAATACTTTCATAAATCTAAATCTATCTTCTGCTGACTTCTGGGGTTTGATGTTAGGTTACATAAATTTAAAGAAAGCAAATTTTCCCCAGGGTGAAACTAATTACCTTGACCTGGAGATTAAAATAAGGGGCCCGCTGAGCTGACTCCAGATGTCAGCCTCTGCAGGAAGGAAACAGCCTTTCTCTCCCTTTGCGAAAAAACGCACCGCGTAGCTCCCCATCCTTCTCCCTTCACGGAACCCACCATTTTTCTTGTGGTCCTGGAATACCCTTAACTGTGTAGATTAGGTGGTTGTAGCTCTTGATATGTATTGTCAATTTGACAGGATCTAGCCTCACCTAAGAGACAAAACTCTGGGCGTGTGCGAGAGTTTCTGGATTAGGTTAAGAGGAGGGGGAAGACCCTAACTGTAGGGGGCGCCATTTTGTAGACTGGCGCTCTGGACTGACTAAAAAGCAAAAAGCAAGCTGACCACCAGCATTTTTCTCTGCCTCCTGACTGCAGACCCAAGGTAGGCAGTTGCCTCCAGCCCTACTGCCTGCCGAGTCATCCCAGCCTAGATAGCGCCCCCGTGCTGTGACCCTTCTTTCCTTAAGTGGCTTTTGTGTTTCACCACTGAAGTGAGGAAAGTAATTAATACAGCGGTCCACCTGGGGAAGTGAGGGCACGCTAGGCTGAAAGCAGCATAGCACCTGGGTCAAGCTGTCTCCAGATATTTACTAGAGAACTGCTTTGGCCGCTCAGAGAATTTGCTTAGTTCTTGGGGTGGAAGAGAATTCCCAAACCACCTTCATCTCTTCTAACTCCCAGCTCAAAGCAGTTCCAGTGCATCTCGCTAGAACAGCCCTGATTTCGTTAAGCAACAAATAGTAGGCATTTGAATGCGGGTGTCGTGATGGATAAAGTATGCTAGCGGTTCCTTCTCCTTACTCAGACTCTAGCTTTAAGGAAAAAGATGACTGGAAGCAGGCTTGGGGTCAGGAAGAACATGCGTTTAAGATCCGGATATACAATGACAGATTTCCAAGCCAAATCTGTACTAGCAACAACTTGAATACCATAGATAATTTTTCCATATGCGTGCCAGCCCTTGTATAATCTACGACCTGCCAAGATGCTTGGTTAGAAATTCTATCTCCTTGTAATTTTATATGTACATCTTTAATCGCGAATGCACTAAAATTGCTTTATTTTAAAAATCATTATCATTTTTTTAGATGTGTTTATGTCTTCTTCTTAACATGATGAATGTTTATCTCCGAGTGTAAAACTGGAAGTAAATTCCTGTGAGGCATATACGCTAAAAACAGATTTTTTTCCTGTGTGTTAACTCTTCTCATTTTATGTTTATTCCATATCTTATATATTTTGTGTGTATATTTGCTTTTTTCAGAATCGCACATAACCCAGGCTAGCTTTGAACTCTCTGAGTAGCCAAAGATGACTTTAAACTTCCGCCTTTCCCAGTTCCATTTCCAGGTAGGGAAATGACAGGTGTGTGCCCCCCTGTCCCACTCTCCTCTATGGAAAGCTGGGCTTGGAACCCAGGGCTTTGTGGGAATTAAACAAGCACTCTCCTATTGTGCCTTCAGCCTTGTTTATTCCCCCATAAAACACATTGTTTAAAACACACTGATGACATCTTCTCACTCTTATATGCCTTCTGAGTCCTCAGGCTTTTTCTCCTAATATTTTCACATTTCTATAAATCATTGTTTATTAGATTTTACTTTAGAGCAAGAAGTGAGGTAAATTGGCCTTAATTGGTCTATGTTTGTCTGCCACTGTTTGTTAATTATTCCATTTTCTTTCATTGATTTGAATTGCAAATCTCATTTTATGCTATTCTTCTATATTTACTGGAAGCTATTTCTGTACTTTCGTTTCTGTTTTAAGGAGTGTGTTCCCCAATTATTAGCAAGAGAACTCAACTGAAACTTTGCATTTCTGTACTTGGCAGGTCTCATTTTTAGATTTTTATATTTAATTTATAATCAATTTTGCAGATAAAAATCAAATCCATTGATTAATTTAGTGTTAATTGTGACTTTAAATATGAATTTTGTCTGCCTGTAAATGGAGCATATCGTGTATTTATTAAAATGTTCTTCCTTTGTGTGATTTGGGAATTGAACATACGGTGTTACACATGCTGGGCAAGTGCCCCAATTACAGAGCTATATGTCCAAGCTTTATTAAAATATTCTTGATTGCTTTTGGAGTATCTTAAAACCAACTTTGTATGGATTTCAAATATTTTGTGCTAATTATTTATGTCTTTGTGACCAGCCAATATGTCCAGTTCCTCTCTCAGGCATAATTCCCCTTTAGTTGCATCTCTTGGCTATTTAAAAATATCACTGGCCACACTAACTTGTAAAGTGCATCATTCTACATATGTATATACATGTATATATGTATATATGTGTAGGTATATATGTATGTATGTGTGTGTATACACACACACACACACACACACACACATACAACTTGGTAATTAATTCAGTAACTATATTTTGAGTCAGAAACAACATGACCATAGTGGGGCTTAAATTCTAGCAAGGCCAGGGCTTTTCCTTGATTAATTACACTGTAGTGACCCTCTGGGCTCTTTCTTGACAATGGTGTCCAGCGTTATGTATGACAGCAGTCCTGTCCTCAGCCCCAAACACTCCTCTCCACATGATGGACAGCTGAGACGTGTTCAAGTGGCAATCTCTACTTTCCCTTAGTAGTAATTGTTTTAAACTCAGGGGTCTATGTGCAATCTAGCCACTGTGCATCTTAATTGCTTTTTTTTTTCTTTTCTCCTCCTCTCCTTCTTCTTCTGTCTCTGTCTCTGAGTGCTTTGTCCCCCTCCCTTCCCCCTCCCTCCCTCCCTCCTTCCTTCCTTGCCCCACCTCGCATGGTGGAGCATGTATGTGGAAGCCAGAAGTCAATCTCAGATGTTGTCCTTCAGTGCCCTCCATCTTGTTTTGTGTTGCCCTGGCAGAGCTCGCCAGGTGGGCAGCAAGCCCTCAGATCCACCCATCTCTGCCTCTCCAGTGCCAGGATGACAATCTCACAGCACTCCCTCTGAACACACTTCCCTCTCTTAGCCTGCCAAAGTACCTAGTTGGATAAATCGAACATCAAATGTTCTCTTGAGAAGAAAGAACAGTCTCTGCTTAGAAACCTTGTGTGCACCCCTGGGACCACCCCCATGCTGTTATACATCTTCCTGTTTATATAGTTTGCCTCACTCCCATGTTGATCAAACCATCAGTATCTTAAAGCAGCTTGAATGGGTTTGTTAATCTTGTTCACAAGTTTTGGAAAAATATCCAAACAATTGTAATGAAATATTCTACAAGTTCTTGGTGCTGGTTCATCATGACACTATCATCTGTGAGCCAAACTGGTTTGTTGCTTCAACAGCAGCGGCAGCCCGACCCCCACTCAAGTGTATTGTGTATGACTTGTTTTCTTTCTTTTTCTTTCTGTAAACAAAGCTCCACTGACTTTTCTTCTGAAGTTTAGAGACTTGGTCCCCCCCCCCCCCCCCCCTTTCAATGGACTTTTTTTTTTTCTTTATCACATTTTTTTTTCACACTTCACTCAAGCTCAGAGTAATAAGGTTGGAAACTCTGAGAAATAAGGTGTACGATTTGCACTTTTGCACTAGTCTTTGAAGCCAAGGCTTTACTTCCTTTTTTCCAATAAAATAGATTTTTAGTAACTCAATCTTGGATTTCTTTGACAAGTCCCTAGAAAGGCTTTCCCTCTGATCCCTTTACCTCACTTCCTGCATTTGTTTCATTTCTCATTGCTGTAACCAAATGCATAGCCAGAAGCAACTTGAGGGGAAAAGTTACCCTTTTCTGACAGTTTAAGAAGGGATACAGCCCACCGTCGCAGGGGAGGGGAGAGGCAGAGGGCACAGAGCGGCAGGACACACTGACTCTACAACGCATGGGATTAACAGGAAGCAGAGCCAGGCTAGAAGACCTCACCATCAGCCCGCCAGCTTCCCTTCACCTGGCATCTCCTTCATAAAGGCCCTGTAACCTTCTAAAACAATGTCACCACCATCTGGGGACCAACTGTTCAAGCATGAGGCCTTAGGAGATATTTCACATACAAGCCACATCCCTACCCTATCAAAATCCAAGCTCAAGCAAAACATCACCAACATTCTGAAGCACGTAATTTGATTTATATCCTGCGTCGTGGCTCACAGTGCATTGGTGTAGGTATATTTGGCTCTTTCACACATTTCCTTGACTCAGATTCATTGCTTCATCAGGAACCGCTAAGCTTCAGTTCAGTAGTGCTCCAGGTGACATCAGCCGCTCTGTGGCAACTGTCTAGTGGATTAGGAAGCATGTTCTGCATTCATTAACCAAAACTTGGCCCAGAGATTCCAGCTCAGCTATTTGCACAGCTGAAGATCAATATTTGCCTCTCGCCTTGCTGCAGCGCACATCTCTTGCTAAGATGAGGCAGTGGCTTAGGTGTTTATTACAGAGATGGAACAAAACCATCTCTCTGAGAAACTAATTTTTCATATGTTAGTGAGTCTGGTAGTGGGTTTTTGTTTTTTTCTTTTGTTTTCGTTTTCACTGCACACAGTGTGTGGCACTGGCAACTGTCTGAGTACCTTTATTTTTGGTACAGAGTTTCTAATGTTCCATTGTGAGCACGTGCCGTGGAGTATCTGACAGATGGATGTCTAGGCCATTAGTTCTCAGTAACAAGTATACTGAGGGAGAAGAAGGAGACTGAGCTACCTAAAGCTTTGGTCCTGTCACCGCTGGTGAGGCCACTAGCATCTGCGTGGCAGGCTCTCACATCTTTATTGACTTCTGTCTTTGTAAGCTCTCCTCCGAGAGCCATGGGCAGAGACTTGACTTCAGATGCTCCAGGGACCGAGTTGGATGCCGTTGATGTGCCCAGCTTATGGTTAGGTGCCCACTCAAGAGCTGCTGTGACAATTACAAACATTTCACAAAAAAATGCTGACATCTCTAATTCTACAAACTGCATAGCTCAGTTTTCTCTTCTGTAAACATTCTTATTGGCATTTGGTTAAAAATAACCTTAACATAAAGTTTATACTTTCTGAAATTTTAAAACATTTATTTCTAGCTTTTTTTTTTTTGCCATTTGTGATTTTGGTGTTTTAATCCTGGCTTCTCAAATTTCTACAATAAGAGTAGGTAGAATTTTCTTCTTGCAAGTCTAGAAACTATGTATATAAATATTTCTAGGGGAATTATATCAAAATTATCAATTTTGGTTTGCACTACATTTATAAAGCCCATTTTGCTTATATGGACTATTCTTTCAGTGTTTTTAAAAATAGTCCCTACTTTTATTTCATTGCCACCATAGTTTAGTTTTCTATTAAATCACTGAATAATTTAAATTTATATTTCTACTGTACCCATGCATTAAATTTCCAGTTTACCACCTCCAAAAAAAACCCATTTATTTATTATTTTAGTGTGCATGTCCATATGTACACAGATACATAGATGTGAACCATGTATGTGCCTGGTGCTCATGGAGGCCAGGAGAGAGCATTGAATCCTTGGAGCTATAGGTGGGTGTGAGCAAGAGACTGTAACTGGCCACTGAGACATCTCTCCAGCCCTGAAATATATGCTCTTTTTAAACATCAAGATCAGAATGATGACTCAAGGCATGATACCTCATGAAATAAAAGGGCCAATTGCCATGTTTTACATGTGCATGTGTATCCCAAGAAGAGGATTGCACATCAAAGAAATCACATGTCAGTTATCTGAACTGATGATGTGTCAAGGATACAGCAACACAAATAGCATGGGAAGTTGAAACCCACAAGTTCTAGGGAAAACAGCTATTCAAGCAAAAGAACTTGAGTTTGGATCTCCAGCATCCATGCAAAAAGCTCTGTGTGTGGCCTGAGATCCCAGCACCAAGGAGGCAGAAAAGAGGTGATCCCTGGGTTTACTTGCCACCTCTTCAGCCAATCACTGAGCTCCAGGTCCAAAGAAGAGATTGGCTCTCTAAAACTAAAGTGGAGAAGTAAGAGACTCGATATGTACCTCTGGCCTCTACATGCATGCAACACTCACACACACACACACACACACACACACACACACATCCATGTGCATGTATGCCCCTCCACATGATACACACACATGTACCATACACCTATATGATTATGTACACACCCATGTCAAAGGCACATTAGTACCTTGTGAATTGTTATGGTTCATGGGCAAAATCTCTAGGTAAATTATTTCCAAACATCTCAGAACAGCATCTACCAGGTCAACGATGATGCCTATGGATGTCTTTGGTAAGCTAGGTTGAAGACCCTGCCTTAAAATGTAAACTGGTAATAAGTGAGCTCTGAAAATATTATTTATATACTGTAAGTTTTTATATTGTTTAGACAGTGTCAATTCTAACAATAATAACAACAACACCCTTTCAATATGGGAAAGGGAAAAGGAGAAGGCTTATGGAGTTACTTTCCTTTTAATCCTAAGAATTAATAACATTGCACACTGAGTCGAAAAAATAAACAAAGCACACCGATGCTAGCTAGGTCTTACGTCACAGCACTTGAGAACCAGAGTGAGGAGGAGATGCAGTTTGAGGCCAACATAAAATGCGGAGCAAAACATGACTCTGGCTGAATGAATAAATGAATGAATGAATGAATTTTAAAACTTTAAATATATTGTATGAGCTAAGAAAATGAACCTACAGAAAAAAAATGACAAAACCTGGAAGTGAGAATATGAAGACTTAAAACCAACACTAGAAAGAAGAAGACGTCGCTACAGCGGGTACCAGTTTTCCCAGCTTGCTTAGAGTGGGTTCTGGCTACTAATTAAAAAGTAGGAGGCTAAAAGATTTCCCACCAGAACTCCAATGTCTAGGAATTCTAGAAGGAATCAACCTTTTGGATTAGCAGAAAGAAATGCTAATTGAAATGTCACCATATCATGGATCATTTGAGGGGGGTGTTGAGAATCCATGTGTCAAAAACCAAGCAAGTAAAAAAATACTTTCAGATGTTAAATGTTAAATGTTAAGGGGCACCAAGGTATTAATGCTAAAGGGCAAGATTTATTCTAACAAGAAATGACAAAATGGTGCATTGATAAAGATGAACTGAAGAATTTAAACATGCTGACATAACTAGACTGGGTCAAACTTTTTTTTAATGAATTTCATATGTTAAATTGGAAAAAAAACACACAGATTCTCCCTAAGAATTTTCAGAATTGAAAATAATTTTCTTTTTCCAAAATTAATTTTGAAAAGTGTCTGCTTTTGTGTTAATAAATGACCCAGACTATGATTAGCATCCAATCAAGTTGATTTCAGGCCTAAAATGTCAAACAAGATATAAATAGATTCTGTAAAATGGTAAATGTAAAATGTGTAACTCAGAACAATCAGTTGCCTCTCAATTATAGAGGAGTTTGAATAGGCAGCTGAGAAATGAAAAGTACATCATCGTAGTTACCCATGGCATATTTTATCATGAATGAAATAACCGATGTTTGAATTAATACATATGTGTGAAAAATTTATACTTCAATAAAAATCACTGTTACATGAGGTGTGACACTATAGGCCTTTAATCCCAGTATTCAGGTGGGGGTGGGGTGGGACCAGAAGCAGAGGCAGAGGCAGAGGGAGGGTCTCTGTGAGATTGAAGCCAGCCTAGTATACAGTAGCCAGGATGACACAGTAAGACCCCGTGTTAAAAGAAAAATCTCTTTTTAGCCACTCACAAGAATTTAGCAAAGCTAGTTCATACAATCTTCCCAAAGAAATGTCTATAGATCAAGTGGAAGAAACAAGAAATGGAAAATAGTGAACAGCCGTAACATCAACAGCTACACAGACAGCAAAGCCAAAGGTAAGTGATGATGGCTTCTGTCAAAGATGGAGTCCAAACTAAGACTGCAGAGGGACACACTCATGAGAAAAGGGGGCTGCTCACGATTAAGTAGTGTGAAGCCCGAGTTTAAATGTTGTGAGTGCTACAACCTCGTCTGGGGGATATACGTGCGCGCATGTGCGTTTTTACCGACAGGTTCTCAGTGTTAGCTCAGAGAAGAAAGCTGAGCTTGACTCTTGAGTGGGAAGCACTCTCCAGCATCCAGCCTAGTCAGGGGTCCCACATATTACCCAGAGCCCCAAGAAGAATCCAGACCATCACACTTGCCCTGAACTTCCAGTTTCCCTGCCATTCAAAGCCCTCTGTTACTGCTCATCCTGCTTTTAATGTGTGTGTGTGTGTGTGTGTGTGTGTACATGTTTTTTGTTGTTGTTTTTCATGGCATCAAGGTAAGAAAGAGTAGATTACAGCTGTAGACTCAGAGAAGAGACAGTAAAGAGCCATGGTAATAGGCTAATTCTACTAGTGGCATTTAATCTTGCAGTCTTTCTCATTAGAAAGCCTGATAAGGCTAAAAATAAGTATTATTAATGAGTATCTCTGGGCCACATTAAATTATTAGTAGACTACATGTGTTTGTAGGGGAAAATGACAAAAATCTTTGTAAATTATATATGAAATAATTCTTGGCTACTAGCGCTATTTTGGGATAGTAGTTATACCACCACTTCATTTTGATTTTATAGATTAAAAAATATATATATCGTTGCAATAAAATGTCAGCTATGAAGAGGGGATGGATTTCTTCAAAATGTTTATTTTTTTTTATTTATGTGAATGTGCATATGTATGTCTGTGTGACTGACAGATGTTTGTGTAGGTAGCCACAGAGGTCATAAGAGGGTGTGAATTCTCTGAATCTAGAGCTACAGATGGCTGTGAATTTACAGATATGAGCTGCCAAACATAACCTGGATCCTCTGTAAGAGCAGCACGAAATATTAACCATGCATCTATCTCTCCAGCCTTAAGGGTAGAATTTTAGACAAGTAATTTAAATATTTCTGGTTTTCTTTTAAAATAATTCAATATGCCTCAACTTTATATGCTTTTTTTTTCTAGAGAAGTTTTATCCCACTACTATCTAAATTCATGCACATCTTACTTCTTTGTCTCTTTTATTTTCAACTTTTGAAATTACTAGATCTATTATAGCATCTTCCAGAGGTTGAAACTTTTGGTGTTAAATACTAAGTTTGTGTTCTCACTACTTAGTTTCTCAAGCTTTCTTCCTAGAAAAGAAAGGACAAGGAGCTTGTCTCTCTCACCTCTCCTTGAGGTTACAAAACTGAAAACACTGCAGCTTACATTGGCAGAATCCACAGGGTCCTTCATATTTTGACAAATAGCAATCAGATTCTATGTTCTCTCTCTCTCTCTTTTTTTTTTTTTATTTTATTTACAGCAATGACCACTCTCAAACTACTGTGCCTACCCACACGTGTGACTCACTCATAAAACAATGAAACCATGTAGTTGAAAGCATGCAGAAGAGAAACACACCCAGACCTCCCATAGATTGGTGAAGTTGATGACGTGAGCTGTGCTAGTATTTCTGGGAGATTACGCTTCAATGTTTGGTGGTTTTGTTTTGATTGTTTGTTGTTTTTGTTGTTTGTTCATTTGTTTTCCTAGCCTGTACTATGCTGGACTCTCATTATTCTAGACCAGTGCTTCTCAACCTTCCTTATGATGCGCCCCTTTAACCCAATTCCTCACGTAGTGACCCCCAACCATAAAATTATCCCATTGCTACTTCATAACTATGGTTTTCCTACTATTGTGATCATAATGTAAGTATCTGATATGGAAGATATATGATATGTAACTCCCACAGGGGTCACAAAACATGGGATAGAACTGCTGTCCTAGATCCTGATCTTTCCTTGGGTTAAATTGCCTTTCATTCTGCCACAGCTGCATCATGATGAGTAAGTTTGGAGGCGTTATTAACTGATTACAAACGGACAAAGTTTACAGAAACAAACATCCCAATCTCTTTCAGGTGTAAACTTTGGTCGCATTTTTTGACTGGGGACAGATGCTGGGTTTCAAACTGTTTTCCCCCTTCCTTCAGAATTTGAGTATACTTTCCCCTGTATTTTGGATCCGGTGTTTTTTGCTGAGAAGGCAGATGACCATCTGTTAGGCTTCTTTGTGAGTAGTTTTCTTTTACTTTTTGGAAGGTCTACGCTTCCCTTCCATCTTTGAAGTAGTGGGGCTTCAATGTGTGCTAATTTAGCTTCCAACTTAGCAGGTCATTTCAATTACCTCTGTGTTTCTTTCTTCCTCAACACTTTTCAGATAGCCTGCATCATCTCTGCCTCACTTGTTCCTTTTCTTCTTCCTTTACAACTTCCATTAGACAGACAAGAGTATCACTTGTCTATTTTCCTCAGCCCTCTACGTTTCTGCTCCAGGTCGCCCACTGCTTCCACAACAGAAACACACACTCTACAGCTAACACACTGTTTCGCTTTGCATTGGAACACAGTAGGGGCCACCCTCAGCAACATTTTCCCATACATGCAGTCCATATGACTAGATACAAATGGATATGATTTAATGGGGCTACACATGTTCTTCTGGAGTACACGCTGGTGTCAGTGTGATATACTCCCCCTTCAGTGTATCAGTGGACCTGTAGAAGCCATAGAGCCAAATGCAGGGGTAGGTAGAGTTTCTGAGTTACTGGTGAGAAGAGCTGTGCAAAGAGGATGATTGGCTTTTATTAAAGAGTTAAGTTTGAGATAAAGTTGTTTTGCATGGTGGATTAAATAACCTTTGTCAAGGTCCTTTGTCATTTTATATGAATTATCAGAATTTACCTTCCAGATAAACAGTTTAGTTGTCAATGAAAACATTTATCTATGTAACATATGTTAAATGATTTAAATGGTGTGGGTTTTTTTTTTTTTTTTTGTAATAGCAGCATTAATTTCTAAGGTATTTTCCATTGGGCTCTTAGCTCTTGTGCTTGAAGTATATCTCAGACTGTGAAATTAAGGCTTTACTTTTTAAATAATCATTTTTATATGTGGAATTGATCCTTTTGTTGGTTCTGCCTAATCATTCCCTATGAACACTCTGACATAATGTTTAGTTAAATTTTAAAAATTAAAGTTAGGTAAAATAACCAAGTGCTTGACACATGTATCAGTCATTTTTTATAATTGCTGTGACAAAGCACCTGATACAAGTAACTTAAGAGAGGAAGGGTTTATTTTGGCTCATGGTATAAGGGGATACAGTCTACCATGGCAGGGAAGGCGTGGCATTAGATGCCTAAGGCAGCTTGTCACATTGTGTCTATATCAGGAAACAGAGAAAACCTGCATGCTGCTTGTTCTAGTTTGGGTCCTGATACTTTGGTAAAGACACTCCAATCTAGAGCAGCTTCAGAGAAGCAAGGTCTTATTTAAAACCCATCATTGAGAGGAAGTCAGGGCAGAATTAAAGCAGAAAGCATGGAAGAAGGCTGTTTGCTGGCTAGCTCATGCACTCACACTTAACTGGATTTCTTTATGCAGCCTAGGACCACCTTCCCAAGGAACGACTCTGCCCAAAATGGGTCAGGCTCTTCTCTATCAATTAACAGTAAAGACACTTCCCAACAGATTCTTAGAGGCCAATGTGATCTAGACTATTTCACAGTCAAGACTTTGCCCTCAGATGACAAAACTATGACACAATGGACCTAGTATTTCTCCTGTCTAGTCAGTTCTGGTACTCCAGCCCACAGAATGATGACATGCTGAGGTAGGGCCACGTAGGTCTTTCTACTTCAATAAACCCAGTCTAGAACCTCTTTCACAGATGTGTGCAGTGGTTCATCCTGTCAAGCTGCCCATCAGTATCAACAGCCACGCCCTCCTGTTCTCATCTTAAGGTACTGTGCCAGCCTCTGCTGGTTTCTCTCAGATTCCCCTTCATGACTCTTCTTATGTGTGCCAATAAAATCCCTGATGACAAAATGGTCCAGTAGACTTGTTAGTTACTTGGATCAAGCTTTTGGGAAACTGATTTTAACTTCTGGGCTACTATCTGGGGAGGAAAGGCTACCCCACAGTTTGGCTTGAATAGCAGGGTCCAGTTCTTCCTATCCTCCAGATAAAACTTCACAGCTACAGTGCTCTCTCCAGGCATCAAGAACCCACGGCATGCTCCAGATAAAAGATATAACTCTGTAACTTTAATTTATATCACATAGCTATCCTACGGTAGGACAAAATAGTATCCTGGCTGTGTACTGTGCCTGCCACATATACAGTTCATAAACTTGTGTTAAATTCAGTGCCCACTAAGTCCCTTGAAAACTACATAAGGGAGATTTTGCCAATTTGTGTTTCTAGCTAGCTCCGACTTCCAAGTGAAAATATCAAAGGTTTAATGGTTCAGCATTGCATGAGATCATGAGTTTAATATTTCTAAATCAATCAATCAATGCTTTTCAACTTCTACTAGGGGGGTCATACATGTGCAGTAAAGGCCTCGAAGATTCAAAGCAATAAGATGTTGAAATAGAATGTCTGGTAACCTGAGAAAATGCCCAAGCATAAATCAGAGTCTTTGGGAGGCTGAGTCGAGTTCCTCATGACACCTGGCTGTCAGTTTATGCACAATTTATCCAGCATCTTTGAAACTTTCCACTTAATGAGGCATACAGTAAGGAGAAAAATGAGTAGGTAATGTATGATATATTCGGAAAAGGTAGCAATCCAATTTTTAAATCTGCATCGCCCCACCATCTGGAGGTGCCAGATTGGCAGGGCTTCCAGTCAGCATTCTGTATATTATCCATGCTCCGGAAAACAAGAAAGGGAGCCTCTCAGCACTCTTGGATGCTCGGGATGAAAGATTTCTTTTAGCATGTTGATGGCCAATCTGCAATGTCTCCTTTCAAATGGCTTTTTTTTCCTATTGTACTTCTTTCAAGGGAGTGGGAGGCAAATGGTATAAATTACATTCTCTTTTGGATTGCAGTGAATACTCAGGCATGAAGGATCCCCCAGCAATTGCTCAGAGTCCCCTGCATTCTCTCTTGAAGCCTCTTTCCCCCGGAGACAGTTAAGATACATCAGTTCCACAGCTCAGGTAGTATCCGCCATGTTGAGCCCCTGACTTCTGTGTGAAAGTATGAATGATACAGCGAAGCTTTTTGTATACACTGAGAGTGGAGCTAAGTAAGCTTATAATGAAATTATGCCAAGATTCAAATATACCTTTTACTCTTTTTGTTTTTTTTTTTAATAACCTTGGACCTTTGTATATCCATTGGAAAGCCTCAAACTCACAGAGATCTGTCTGCCTCTACCTCCCCAAGTGCAGCATGGGCCACTGCATCTGGCAAAACAAAACAAAAACAAAAACAAAACAAAAAAAGAGAAAGGCAAACTTAGATCTTAACACACTTCAGCTGTGACCTTTTGTAAATACACTGCTATTTATACTTTGAGTCTTCCTACATGTATAATAAACCACTTTAGTAACCCAGATAAAAAGACTGAAGAATAGAATTAGTTTATTTTCAATTGAATAAATAGCTGCAGTAAAACACCAGAGTCGGCCATATTTGTTTGTAGTGCAACTTCACCTGAAGACTCTCTACGTCAATAGGGCGAAAGGTCCACATAGCTCAGTGTCTCAGGTAGACATGTTTAACTCTGGAATTTTCCGTAAATCTGCAAAATTGGGATTTTAACAAAGCTAAGAATCAACTTTGTGCATTGTCACTCTACTGGGCAAGAGTCTGAAAGGGGTGGCATAAAAGAATCAGAAAGCAAACCGAAGATGCCATGCGTCAGGAATGCACAGGCAGGGTGGAGAATTCCTGTCTCTGTCGAAGAGGTCTAGAAATTTCTGGGATCCCCCTCAATCCTCACAGAGACAACGAATGGGAGGGAATGAATGACGAATTTAAACTCTTCAAAAGACAAAAGTCAAACTAGGCAGGTGGGGGGGGGTCCTCTGAGAAATAACTCAAAATCACAAGAAAAATAAAATAAAAGAAGACAGATCTCCAAGGCACCAGCTGCATATAGTTTTAAAACACCAAGGATACCGAAGAGCCAAACAATGATGCTTCTGTTCCTAATGGTATGACTTAGTTCTGCTTTGTTTCTAATATTGAACAGATCATTTCTGTCTGAAAACTGTCCTTGAGCATTGCGGGGTCTATTCAGAGAGTGACGGAAGGTGCCATTCACATTCTCAGGGCGGGGTGCAGGGGGCTGACTGACTCAGATTACTCAGGCAAGTTCTTAATGGGTGCTCAAGTGGGTGACTGCAGAAGACAGGGAGAGGTGGGATGCCACTGAGACGATTCGAATTGAAACACAATTGTTTCAAATTTATCCAAGTGCAAACAGAATTTCAGTTGAAAGCTCTGTGAAAATGCAGGCGAATTGGAGCAAGGAAGAACCTTGAAGTTTAGCATTGAATAAAAAGTTTCAAGACAGATGTATAGTTTGTGTATTTTCCCTGGAGTATGCATATGTGATTAATCTTTGCAGAAAGTTCTTTCCAGCCTGAAGTCAAGGAGAGACGGATACGTACAGGAAGAAAGACGGAAATTTCACCACAGTAGAGGTTTGTGTCCTTCTTTAGTCTAGAGGGCTGTACCTCTCTGGTTGTTCTCTCTATCTCTGTCTCTCTGTCTCTCTGTCTCTCTGTCTGTCTGTCTGTCTGTCTGTCTGTCTGTCTGTCTCTCTCTCTCTCTCTCTCTCTCTCTCTCTCACTCTCTGACTCTATGTGTGTGTGTGTGTGTGTGTGCTGAGTGAAGGCATGTGCATATACGTGGTGAGTGTACACAGGTTTGTTTGTATGTGCTGAGTATATGAGTGCATGTGTGTGTTTGTAAGTGTAGGCTCACATGTGACGAGTCAGAGGAGAGCACAGATGTTACCACCTTCTTCATAGGACAGACTGGCTTGTCACTCAAGCTTCTGTGTAGTCTTCTGTCCCCACTTCCCCCCCTTTGTCATAAAAGCACTGGACATACAGAGGAGCTACTTTGTCCAGACTGGTGTAGGGTCTGGAGAAACAAACTTAAGCCTCCACAGGTGTGTGACAAGCTTTTTACTTGCTCAGCCATCTCCTCAGGCCTTGTTAGTCTTTCATATCACACAGGACGACTGACTTTCCCTTCCCTTCCATGAAGCCATGCCTGTTGAGTGATCATATATTTTCTCCTACATACTCTGAGTGTGATCAGGAGTCAAAGATTTTTATGTTAGAACAAAGGGTGCCTCGCTTTATAGAGGGCTGCCTTTTAGAGACTTCTGCATATGTGTACATGCATGTGTTTGCGTGCAGTCGTGTGTCTGGGAGATTGTGTGTTTTGTACTTTTGTCTGGTTCCTCCGAGACAATTGGTTCTCTTAGAGAAAATCACATACTGTCTGGAAGAACATATGCAGGTTCTGTGTCTATTACCATGAGTGTCATTTGCCAAAGTGTCTGTACATTATTGACAGTCATAACTGTTGATGTGGATAGAAATTATGAGCATTCATTTGTAAGATGAGAGGTGTAAAATGTTCTTAAGAAGCCAATTCTCTGATTATGGACACTTACTTGATGTTCTCCCAGAGGACCTGGATTCTACTCCCAGCACCCATGTCAGGCAGCTCATGGCCACCTGTCATGAGAGCTCCAGGGACCCAAATGCCTTCTCCTGACTCCTCAGACACATGCACACACACACACACACACACACACACACACACACACACACACACAC
>OU015755.1:10524531-10535654 GCA_907169655.1 Acomys percivali | reverse complement strand
TCCCCCATCTCTCTCTCTCTCTCTCTCTCTCTCTCTCTCTCTCTCTCACACACACACACACACACACACACACACACACACACACACACAGTGAATGTTCTTCCTAAGAGGTAATTTTCCATGTGCTTGGATCAAGATTTCTTTGAAAAAATTGCTGTAAGCCTCAGTGGAGTTATCACATGTGTGGACATGTAGAGACCCAAACCTTGACATTGTAATCCTCAGATAGAAGAAAAAAAAAAAAAAAAAAAAAAACGGATATGTGTGTTATTATCCCAAAACTTCTCACTTCCTCCAGAGTTTTCTAATTTCCCTCTTCCGTCAGCTTGTGTACTTGGAGGAGGCCCTCCTCTGGATTTTTATTGCATCATCTTTGAGTTTGCCTATTTAAAACATAACTCCACGCTGCGTAGTATAGCAGTTCATTGTAATCCCAGGCCTTTTAGAAGTTCAGGAGTTCAAGTCCAGGATGAGCTATGAAGCATCCTATTTCAGCAAACCCAAGTAAGGGGCCGGGGAGATAGCTCAGCACTTGCTGCCAAGCTCACTAACCCGAGTTCTATCCCTGAGATGCCCGTGGTGGAGAGAGCATGAACTCCCTCAGATTGTCTTCCATTTCTACACCCACTCTGCTGCTATGGCATGCACAATTCCAATTATGCACAAACAAACCAAAAGAAAATACAAAAAAAAAATTTTTTTTAAAGCGATTTCAAAATTCTCTCATGTTGGATCTCTGTAAAAATGATTATTTACAGTGAGGCAATGCTTCTCAGGTGAGAGTTGAGCTATTTTGACTTAGGATGTAGCATTGTCATCTATAGCCAGTCAGGAGTGACGGAGGCAGGCAGAGCTCTATGAGTTCGAGGCCAGCGTGGTCTATGTAGCGAGTTTCAGGTTAGCCAGAGCTATGAGAGTAAGACTCTGTCATAAAAACAAAAACAAAAACAAAAAAAACAATAAATAGTATGACACAGTTAAATTGCAAAAGTGGCACAGAATGGTTTCATTGTGTCTTAAGTAGGCTGACTGCCCTTGGCTGTGTGAAAGCTGAACACACTTGCTCCAAACATAGAGTTGTGCAGCCCTCTCACTGTCACCTGCACCAGGGAACTTTGACATCCTACTCCTGGGAGTCCTAGTCTGTGCTTCTGTCTTCCTCAGCCTAGAGGACTCACTGCATCAGCTCAGTATTCCCCAGCCATGCCTGGGAACTTTATCACTCTTGGAAAATAATGCATTAGTCAATCTGTACCCCTTTTTCAATTTGATGATCCAATTAATTCATTGTAAAAACGGAGCTGGAAATGAATGTGGATACATGATAGAGTGTTTGCCTAGAACACACAGGGCTCTGGGTTGTATGCCCAGCACTCCTAACAGGCAAATATATAATATAAATATGAGAGCAAATCTTTTGTTGTACTCATGGGCTTCCACTAATACCATTATAGAAGAACATCATGGCCTCCTTATACCACGTTAGCAGCAATGCTACTCATACCACTGTGGATGGGAGCAGATGCATTAAATCTATTGGATGCTCTGTGGATCTGGATCCCCTGGCACCTGACCTGTCATTTCCTGTCAATAGACACCTGCTTTGCCCAAAGGAATCAACAGCTACAGATAGCCTAGGAAATTTTTCATTTTTTAAAAATTTTTTATTAATTTATTCTTGTTACATCTCAATGGTTATCCCATCCCTTGTATCTTCCCATTCTTCCTTCCCTCCCATTTTCCCCTTATTCCCCTCCCCTATGACTGTTCCTGGGGGGGGGGATTTCCTCCCCCTGTATATGCTCATAGGGTATCAAGTCTCTTCTTAGTAACCTGCTGTCCTTCCTCTGAGTGCCACCAGGTCTCCCCCTCCAGGGGACATGATCAAATATGAGGCACCCGAGTACGTGTCATTTTACAGTTTGGTATCTAGCTATTTCTAGGGTTAGACAAATACTCTTCCCACACAGATTCCCTGCTATTTTCTTATTTATCTAATGTGTATATGTGTACATGTAGTATATGAATATGTGTGTGTGTGTGCGTGTGTGTGTGTGTGTGTGTGTGTGTGTGTGCGTGTGTGTGCATGTGTAGAGGCCAGAGGAGGACACTGGGTATCCTGTCCTTTTATCTGCTACAGTAATCCCTTTAAGCAAGCCCTAGGGACTACCTGTCAATGCACCCCATAGCTTATGGCTGGAGTGACAGCCTTTGGCATTGTTCTTTGGGAAGGTGTGAGAGACTGAACTCAAGTCTTCATCCCGATCTGCCACAAAGCTTGAAGACTTGAGTTTTATTCCTGATACCCATAGCAGAGACGTAGAAGTGACTAATTTAATTTGTCCTCTGATCTCTACACATACACAGTGCCAAGTGAATGCTAACACACCCACCCATACATGTACACAGAAGAAAGAAAAATATGTAATTTTTAAAAGGTATGGGCTTTTGTTGCCTGAAATTTATTTATTTGTTTGCTGATTGTGAGACTAGGTACCGCTAGCTACCCAGGCTGACCACAAGCTTGAGGAGCTCTGCCTCAGACCCCTCTGAGCTGTGATTAGAGATGCGTGCCGCCAGGCACATGCTGGGCCTCACCATATTTATAAAACTTCCTTTTCCTGTGACCTGCTTTAAATAGCGCTTAAAATAGCTGTTTACCTGAATATTTTAAAGAATGCAACTGTGAGAACATCTTACTGCTATTTTTTTTTTTTAACTCTCTTAATATCCTCTGTAGTTGTTGGACTAGCTGTATTTTCTTTTTCTTCGCAAACCATTTTTGAGGAGGTTATTGCTAAGGAAATACTTTGTCATGAAAATTTTCCGGGAAATAGTTCGAGTTATGTAACTTTGCAGGTTTACTTGTGTCATGGTGAGGACTGTGGCCTGACACTACTGTTCCTTGTTTCTGACCATTTCTCTATCTCCAATTCCCTTCTGCAGACTCTTACGTCATTTTTTTTTTAGTTACTTACTGACCTGCTTGGTGTCAGATTTCTCTAAGAATGAGTCACATTTTAAAATAATTTTTGTTGTCATTAGTTTCTTTACAAGTATTTTACTTTTACATTTCTTTTTTTGATGTTTTTATGTGTAACTCCTTTTAATTTTTAAATTTTTAAAAAAATTTTTAATTAATTAATTAATTAATTTATTATTAATTTATTCTTGTTACATCTCAATGGGAGGATGCAAGGGATGGGATAACTTTTACATTTCTTAATCCCTTCCTCTGAGATTTTTCTTTTCTTTTCTTTTCTTTTATATTTTCAATGTGCTATTTGAAATTTTTTCTTGATTTTTTTTTTTAACTACTTAAAGGTAGACAAAAGAGATGTTTTCTCTTAAACTGACTTTAACTTTACTCTGAATTTGGGTTTATATTACTTATTTTGGAAAAAAATCTTTTGCTTCGTTAAAATTTTTAAACATATTCTTTTCAATCAAATGAAGCTATTTGGGTTAATCCTTTACTACTAATTATCAAAGAGGTCATACTTAGACGTTTGGGGATTTAGCATGGTATTATTATTGCTTGATAGATATTTTTTAATGTTTTCAGTTGTGTCTCACAATTTCATATTTTATTCAAGTTGCTATTAAGCAACACCTCTGTAGTCTTCTCTATTTATTTTGAATTTTTAAATCTGGGATTAATTTAGAGAATTTTGGTTTTATGTTTTTAATTTCACTACCTTTGGGCTTTACATATTTTGAAGCCACATTATTTGGTATGCAGAACATTAATAGCTTTCACTGATTATGTAGTTTATAATTGTATTAGCGTTCACATGAAGTAAGACACTGATTAAAAATCACATCATGGCTTTTTTCATATGCTGTTAATCTCTGCTTAGTATTTGTGTGAACTGGCCTTGAATATCTTTTCAGATCTCCCCCTCCCCCTCTCTTTCTCCCTCCCTTCCTCCCTTCCTCCCTGTAAGGTAAAGGGATGCTGGGTATTCCTTTTTGGGGTCTCTTTTCATTATTCAATCTTCACATAACTTACTCTTTCAACTTAAGTTTGTCTGAATATTTGCAATATTTGTCAACCCCGCCCTCCCCCCAACCAAAATGGCACTCCCAAACTCCAGTAGTCATGGCTGTTCACTGAGATTTAATTTTAACATCCATATATGAGAGTGACCAAGAGATATTTATTTTTCTGTGTCTGGCTCCTCCCATTTAACATAATCTTATAGCCACTGCTGGGTGAAAATAAAGAATTTTATTCTAAATAATATTCCCTAATATACGGGGAACCACATGGATGGTTCTTAAGAAGCTAAACATAGATCTGATGATGATCAAACCAAGCGCTTCTCGGTATGTATTAAAGGACATAAAATGTCAAAGAGACTCCTGGGTCTCTGTGTGTGCTCTGGTGCTGACACATAAGTCACGGTACATCATAGGTGGTCCTGGGGAAGCCTGTCAACTCTGCTCTGGTGCAAATATGCTTTAAGGAGAAAATGTCTGTATATATACTAATTGTTCTTCATCTTCATATTAACAATTACTATGGAAACATCTATACACCACTCTCAGCATATGCGTTCATGTCTTCCAACACACCCTGTTTCTGGCTGCATCATGCCTCTCATCATAGTCCGGGCATTAAGTTCTGGCATCAAATGCTAAGCACTTAATAAATACTGAGCTAATTATTAATCTTAGAGTGTAGAGAACTTACAGATTAAAATCTGGTCAAAGCCAAGTTAATATAATTGTAAAATTATAGTTTCTAGTCATTCTGTCTTACACCATTGTACTTGACGGGGTAAAGAAAATCTTACTGACAGTAGTCATATGTTTATTTGCTTAAGTATTTGTGGTAAATTTGTCAAATTTAGGCTTACAATCCTGTATTGTTTTAGCAATCATTTTCAATACAGGTAATAATATGACTATAATAAATATATAAGTTTATATTAAATACATAAATATATATTGTAAATAACTATGAACACAAATAAATATATACATATACAAACATAGGATGTTTCTAAATCTAGATTTTGTCATTAGTGTTGCCTGTTTGTGTATATATTTAGGGGCAAGAGGAAGGAGTCGGAGTCCCTGGAGCTGGAGTCACAGGATATATTTAAGCTCTGATGTGGGCTCTGGGAATCAACCTCTGGTCCTCTGAAAGAGCAGCCAGCACTTTGAAAGGCTGAATTCTCTCCCTAGCTCTGTTATTACATTAGCTTTCTCTCTGTGGATTGGTAAGGGCAGTTTTAAGAGTCAGTTCTTTTCCTACTCAGTGAGGTCTGGGGTTTGGACTCAGGTCAGCTGGTTCTGACAACAAAACATCCTTACCTGCTGAGCCGTATCAGCCATATCACTAGCAGCTAGGCTTTCCTGGCTTAGTGATGAAACCCACAGTGAAGAACTGGTGGCGCTGTGGCTCTTAGCGTTAAACAGGGTGCATGAGGGTGAGGTGACTGTGGGCACTACTTTGTCTGAGAGTTTCCTGAGCTTTCATGTAGATAGCTTCACTCTCTGTTCCTCCTGTCACTCTCTCTCCTACATGGCTCATGTGGACAACACATCCCATCAGTGTTCTCTTGACTCGGCCAGCCCTGACGGCATCTAGCTGTCTAGATCTACATATAGGCTTAGATCCATCCTGCATGAAACTCAAACATGCACCTGGGCCACATGAGGACAAACACAGTCCCAAAGAGACTCCGTGGGACTGGGAAAGAGACCTTCTCCCTGTTTCCACTTTCTCTTGGTTGTCACGGTCTATTTCTCCTGCCATAGGAAAACAACCCTACTGAGCCATTTAAAAATAGTAGAAATTCACATTCCCTTGAGTTTAGAGGCTGGGCGGACCAAGATCGAGAATGTGCAGGCTCGAGGTCTGCTAAGGCTTGGTCTCTGAGTTAAAGATGGTGTCTGTTGCCATGTCTTCACGCTGCAGAAGGGGTGCAAGGTCACAGAGAGCTCTACAAGAGTAGGGGATGCAGATCTGTTGCCGGAATGATCCCCTTGGACATATGAGGCTCTGAGTTTAATGCCCAGCACACACAAACCAGGCGTGGTGGTACACCCCTGTAGTCACAACCCCCAGGAGACCGAGGCAGGCAGACAAGATGGCCAAGGCTGTCAGCAGCTACATAGTGAGTTCAAGGGTGGCCTGGATTCCATGGGCTCCCTTCAACATTTTAGATAAGAGAACTTCATCCTTTTATGCCTTCATTATTCCACAACCTGTGATATCTCACTTCCTAATGCAGTCTTGGCTTTTACATTCCAAGGCATGGATTTTGCAGAGATACAACACTGAATCCACGGCAGTTCTGATGGAGTCACAAGTGAATGCTAAACTTCTGTTTTGTTACTGTGAAACCATATTTCACAGTTTTCCTGTTTCTCGTGGAACTGAAGCTCACTAGGGAGGGGTTGGGAGATGGTTTGATGGTTAAGAGCACTAGCTGCTCTTCCAGAAGCCCCAGGTTCAATTCCCAGAACCTGAATGGGCTCCCAACCTCCTGTAATGCCAGTCCCAGGTTTTCTGATACTGTCTTCTGGCCTCCATTGGTTAGGCACACATACAGTGTGCAGACATACATGTAGGCAAAACAGCCATACGTATAGAAAACCGTAATTAAAACACTTCTTACCAATAAGGGAAATTACACAGATATATGTCACATGTATCAGAGGTCCAGGTGCCAGTGTGTTTTAAAGACACTGGTTATTGTTGTTGCTTGAGACAAGATCTTGATCTGCAGACCAGGATGCCCTGCTATGTGCTATGTAGCTCAGGCTAGCCTCAAACTCACACCAATCCTCTTGCCTCCGCCCCTCAAATGCTGGCATTATAGGCAGTTCCCACCGGATCCCAATCAAACACGTTACCAAGTCCACACAATAGTAGACCCTGTCACTCGTAATGTTTACTGCAAGTCCAGTTCTGTGCTCTAGGCTCTGAGTCAAAGCCATCTCCTCTTTCCCTCTAGTTTTGTCTGTTTCACACAGCTCTTGACTTCCCAGAGCACAGGTACAGTGACAGCAGCAGACATCTGAGCTACCGCCTATCAATTTCAGAAATGGATGGAGTAGGGAAAGAAGTTTAATTGGCCAAACTGAGACCCATAAGTAATCAGTGGAGAGGAAAGCAAAGACTACCTGGCTGAAGAAACAAATGTATTATAATTAGGCCAATTATCCCCCATGTAGTTCATCAGCCCGCAGTGATAAAGGCCGTTAATGAGCTCCATCGGTGACAGCATTGCTTTCTAATCTTAATCCTTTTTGGGGGTTATTAGCTTTAATGCCATTCGCACAGAGATAAGTTAATTTACACTAAAATTAAATTGAAAAATAACAAGTCATGATTGCTATGTTTGAGAGGTGATTTCTAAAAGTTTCTCTATGGCTGACCAAACTTGCTGAGGACACTATCACCAGCCCAAGCCCTCTTGGGCAGGTAGAGACTATTGGGAACCACAGAGTCATCCTGTAAAGGAGACATGAATGTTCTGTGAGCTGTCGTTAGGTTTATAGTGAAGCACGTATGTGCGTGTGCATACGCACGCATGCATGAGTGGGTGGGTGCCTATGTGCATGCCTGTGTGCATGCATGTGGGTGGGTAGGTGTGTGTGTGTGCATACATGCATATGTGCATTGGGAGGACGTGAGCATGCTTGTGTGTATGTGTGTGTGTGTATGTGTGTGTGTGTGTGTGTGTGTGTGTGTGTGTGTGTGTGTGTGCTATTACATGCATCTGTTAGATCAGGGACATTTTTGCTCTGCCTGTCACCTTCAGATGGGTCTCTCACTGGCTCAGCAGCTCACTGTCTTGGCTAGGCTGGCTAGTGAGCTCTAGCATCCTCCTACCTGTGGTCTTGAGTCTCACTGCAGGGTTACATACAAAAGAGTACAGTCACCCTTGCCTTTTATGTGGGTGCTGGGCATGTGAGCCCAGGTCCTGTGCTTGTAAGGTAAGCATTTTTACCCACTAAACTGTGTCCCCAATATCTCGTATGCAGGGGGTATTATTTAATACAGTAAGAGCTCCAAGGATCTTGTATTTATTTTATGTTATGTCCTATGGGCCATCATGAGAATGCTTCAAAAAAGATCAGTCTTTCGAGGCCTAACAGTTGCTGTTCGACCACATGCTATTTAGATATGTTGGTGATTGGACCTTGACTTATGGCATGTTTCAGCCTTATTTAATATGCTATTCACTGGGGTCCTCCCAGGACTCAGAAAATTATTAGAAGAACAACTTCTAATCTCACCCAAGACATCCTAATAATATATTCTGACAAAAGCAATGCATGGACAAAAGGTTTATTCATCTGGCCAGATCCAGGCTACAATCCATCCTGATGGGGAAGCCAAGGATGCAGGAGTTTGAAGCAGCTGCTTGCATCACACCACCACCATGAAGCAGAAAGCGACACGCACGCTGCTCAGCTCCCTCGCTCCACTTACACAGTCCAGGATCCCAGCCAGGGGAAGGTGCCACCCACAGTGGGCTGTCTTCCCATTTCAATCAATGCAATCAAGATAATCCCACATGGGTGCGCCCAGGGTCCCATCCCCCAGCTGGTTGACCCTTGGTGGCCTCAAGTTGGTAATGTATACTAACCATCACACCACCCTAACTGTGAGCTGCATCATTTTATCAGCTGTGTGCCCAGAGTGAAAAGAACAACAACAGAGCCGAGTACCAAATATTTATCTCTCTCTGCATCCTGCCAGGGATCCAGAGAACCAAAGCAGTTGAAATAATTTCTCTGATAAACAGACATGCAAAAGAATATTGTTACATAATGGATGCAAAGTGAGGAAGTAATACAATGTATCAGCAATTTATGAAAAAAAATAACCCATAGACAAACAGAGAAAAAACAAATTTACTTTATTAATCTGACACAAATTATCTGTGAGCAATTTATAAAACATTTCTTTAATGATTGCTTCACTGCTAGACTAGAAATAAGTGTCAGGCATGGAAGCCAGAGAAATAATTAAGCGAGAAGTGAGTTGGAAGTTGGAATTCTGTCATTAACTGCCAAGGCCTTTCTAGAAGATAAAACATCTTTACATATATGGCTGCAGTTAGTGGTAGAGATTAGCAGGTTTTAGAATGTTGTGTCAGTGCACAACTGTAAGTTATTATATTATATTGAAATATTGACCTTGATAGTAATTTATTTGTCATAGCATAAAATATTCATATATAGAGAGAGGTCTAAGTGAACGTGTAAGGACACACATATCCAGAGAGTGACAGTGAGAGAGAGAAAGAGGGAGAGAGAGAGAGAGAGAGAGAGAGAGAGAGAGAGAGAGAGAGAGAGGGAGGGAGAGAGAGAGAGAGAGAGAGAGAGAGAGAGAGAGAGAGAGAGAGAGGGAGATTTTGAGAGAAATAAAAGATTTACCGTTACAGTAGCTGTAGGTAGAATAAGCTATATTTGTAACCCAGAGGATTATGAACATACAAATTATCATTAGGCAAATTTCTAATGCAAACCTAGACTGGTGATGTATCGTCAAAATAATGTTATGAATAATTTACTCCCCCAAACATAGTGATATGAAATCTAGACATCCTTCTTCCCTTCCCCAGCTCCTGCCTGCTGGCGAACTACGGGTCTGTGGATGTCTCCTTCATGTTCTGTGAGGATCTGGGTTTCTGCGCGTGGGAAGACGGTTGCTTGGCTTCCCTTGGGTTTTTTATTCGATTCCTCTATCAGAATTGGCTGGTTGTGAGCTAACATGCGGGAGCTAGTAATAGAATCTGGGTCCTCTGCCTGAGCAGTAAGTGATTTTAACTGTCGAGCTCACCCTCTAGCCTCTGAAAGGGCCATCTGAATTGGCATAGAGTAGAAGCTAGTAGAAAGTTTTGTCTTGTAAATGGAATCTGTGCTCACGGAGTACAAGAAACTAGACTCAAATATCACTAGCCACATAGAAAAGACTTAAAATTGAATGAAAGCATAATTTAGAAACTTTTGTTTTCCAACCTCAGGAAATAACAAAGATAAAAAGATGAGTAAGAAATAAAAGAAAAAAACAATGAATACACAGAAATGTATTTGACATCATTAATCACAGGGGAATAGCGGGGAATTTGGGTTGAATACAGGAGCTCATGGCAGGGCAGGGTAACTAATTCTGCAATGGATAAGGAGTACAAACAATAATTGCAGAAAAGAGAGGACCTCTTTGAAGCAAGTTATGAATCCCCAACTTCACAGGGATGGGGAGATGGCTCCACATTTGCTGTGCTCACTGCTCTTGCAGAAAACCAGAGTTCAGTTCCCAGCAGCCACATCAGATGGCTCACAACTGCCCTGAAAATCCAACTCTTGGAGGTCTGATGAACTCTTCTGTCCTCTGAGGGCAGCTTCACAAACACACACACACACACACACACACACACACACACACACACACACACTCACACTCACACTTCCTTACTTTCCTCCAACTAAAAGTCAAAGATGGCTCTTATCCATCCCTTTGTGTTAGTTCTTTTCTTCAGTTCCCTAAGTCACCAACAGCTTTTTGTCAATACAGACCTGGCATCCTGATCTTGCATTCACTCTTTCTGCCTTACATGGCTCCAGATTTTATCTTCATCCATCACAAAGACAGAGACATAAAAATTTGGCAACAAGCTTTCAGATAGGATCAGACAGACCAGGAAAGATGACCTCGGCACCTCTCCGAGCTGTTATCACTCTGCTCCTCCTCAGTCTGCAATTATTCTAGCTCATCTCATTCCACTAGTTCTTGCACTATACTACATCCAGAATGGTTTGATCCCACATCACAGGGGTCATGATGGCCATCTGGCTACCACCTTGCTACAACCAAATCCACTTCTGTTATTTAAAAAGTACTAGCTGTCAAAACCAGGATCTAACATATAATTTAAACTAAAGAGGGCGGGGTTGTGGAGCAAACCCACAACAATTTCTATTTCTGAGTCCTATGGTCTTCCTCACACAAATACAGAGCATGGTTTAAAAGAGGAGTTAATTACACATTGGAAAAGCTCTGGGGAACTTGGCAGACACTCTGATTTTAGAAACACTGCACATAGAGTTATTATCACATCTTACATGAAGAAGACTCCTCCCCTGACTTCTCA
>OU015755.1:10483336-10498851 GCA_907169655.1 Acomys percivali | reverse complement strand
GGCAGAGCCCATTGCATTTGTTGAATTTCAAACATATTGGCTATGATTTGCTTTCTCATTCTATACCGACTAATTTCTTGACTAGGGTTTTAGATGTCATTTTTTTGGTTCTATTTAGTTAGGATGCCTTGCCTCAGACAATATCAGATGAGTCAAAGATGAACTGTCTCAGACAGGACGTTTTCTACCGCTGTGAGAACAAAGACACCAAAACAAACCTAAAGACTAAGCTTTTGTGTAATGAATTAATGACTCTATGTCAAATGAAAGACAGGGAGGCTCAGACCCAACTATTGACATCTCAACAGGGCACTGTCATTTGTAAATGTCACACTTTTAAAATATGCACAACAGAGTCACAGAAACTTGTAACATGTCAGGTACGTTCACGGTTTTTGTTTGTTTGTTTTTTTGTTTTTGTTTTTTGTCTGGGTTTCCATTCACAGGTACCCTCAGTCACATGTGACCCATGGTGCATTACCTGGGTTGTGCACACTTGATAAAACATGACTTCTGGAGCAGGGCAGATGGCTTGGAGAATGAGGTTGCCTGGCACCAAGCCCGGCAAACTTGATCCTGGATCCCAAATGGTAGAGAATGAGAAGTGAGTCTTGCAAGTTGTCTTTTGACCGCATGAGCTGAGGCAAATGTATAATCCACATACACACATAAAATAAATTGGAATGTGTTAAAAAAAATGTGAGTCCTTGGTAGGAAAATGAAATGGTATATATGTTAAATTACTCTGAAGAAGGCTCATTTAAAATAAACTCTTAAAAGAAGGGAAAAAACAAGATGAGCCTAGATGTATTTTCTACAGCTGTCCACCAACTCTAACAGCCTGAGTGCGATCCCAGAACCCAAAGGATGAAGGAGGAAATGACTTCTCCAAATTGTCTTCTGTCTACCATGCATGCACTGTAGTATGGAGACATACATGCGGACAAATAAATATAACAATTTTAAAGTAGCGTTAAGGTAAAAGAGACCAAATCATTTTGCCACAGCATCTCCAAGTATTCAACACCATTACATTACTTTCATTATATATGTATAAATGGAAATTACACATTTGCAGTCCACTATTGAGCCACATCAGAAAATTTCTAACTTCATTTGGCTCCCTGTAAACTCTTTATTTTTATTAAGAATACCTTACACTGCTGGTGGAGTCTAAAGACCTTAACAATAATCCATTAATCAACCTGTCACTAGAATATAGGTGTGTTGCATCAATTTTCAATAAGAAAAAAAATGTAAACAAGTTAATAGACAGTCCCATATTTCAATATATCTCAAGAAACCCCAGTGAAACTGATGAGAGAAATCTAGTATTCCTTTAAAAAACACTATTCAAGAAAACACTCACCTCTATTCATGCTTCTGTTCACCCAGAATTTTCCTTAGTCCCTATTTGGATGAAGATACTGCTGCAGCTTGAAAAGAAATGTTCCCCACAGGTTCATGTGTGAGAATGCTTAGTTCCCAGAAGGTGGCGCTGTTTGTGAAGGCAGTGGAAGGTCTAGGAGGTGGAGCCTCATGGAGCATCATTGAAGGAGGGAGATAGAGCACTGGAAGTGGACTTTGGAGTTTCATAGCCTACCTCCACTTTTTGCACACTATTGCTGGGGGTCCTCATCCTGGAGCTACGCCTTCCCCTCCACAGACCCTACCCCTCTGAACTAAACCATACTAAGCCCTGTACCCCCTAAGTTTCTTTTGTCAGGGTGTTTTGTCACAGCAAGCTGGAAAGAAAACTAAGACAGTTACCAATGGGAAAGCTGAAATAATATTATTAGAAAGATGACATAATTATGATAAATTCACAATAACTTCCACACCATGCCCCATTAGGGTTTCTTTTTACCCTAGCCTGGCATGATGCTATAATTCCTTGTAGAATGCTGTATTAGCAGACATGAGTCATAATTTATCATGGTGCTGTGCAGCATCTGTTTAAATCACTAACTATACCAAGTCCTTTGTTTTGTTGTTTGTGCATGCATACACACAGACACACACACACTGATAGACAGACAGACAGACACACACACACACACACACACACACACACACACACACTTCCCAATACAGTAGTTCCTGATACTTCTTCATGCTTAATCTCTTAGTATAGAATTAGAGTTGAATTCAGACATTTGGAGGCTGGGCGATAACTCAATGGATAAAAGCTATTGTTGAGCAAGAATGAGGACCTGAGTTAGGATCTAAAGCACCCACATAAAATGCTTTTAGTGGTCAAGAGCAAGCCTGGAGCCCTAATGTTACCAGGGCAGAAATAGGAATGTTACTGGGTCTGGCTGGCTACCAGCCCAGCTCCAGGTCCCCTTCCCTGCCCTCCCCTGACACACTGTCCCAGAAGAATAAGGTGCAGAGTGATAGACTAGGCCATCAGTGTTTTTCCTCTGGACTCTGTCTACACACGCACAGACAATCATCCCATCAAACACACATATGCATATAATACACACACACACACACACACACACACACACACACACACACAAACACACACACACAGAAGGGGTGAGGGGGCTATTCATTTGAAAGGTGGACAAAGTGAGGTCATTTTTTTAAAGTTATTGGTACACAAAAATATTGTGTATCCATAGAAAGTATTCCAACTTACAGCTTGGTCCTATGTTACCGCATATAAGTGAAAATGCTTTTTTTTTTTTTTTTTTTACATTTTTGATATACTAAGTTTAGGTGCCATTTAAAAATGTAGATTTTAGGCTTATGCTGTCTTAGTCATGTTTAAAGTTGTAAAAGTCGGCTTTTTGTATTTGGTAGCTATTGAATCCTGTCTGGAAGACAATCTAACATAATTACCTAAATTTTACATTGGTAAATCTGGATATTAAGATTTGGACGTTTCCTGTGAATGAACACGCTATCCATAGCTGACTAAAGTTTCCTTGTCTTTTTTTTTTTTTTATGTTTGTGTTTGAGTTTGAACCATGGTGTTATTTTGCCCAGAACATCATTTCTATCATGTGGATTCATATGTTTCTGTGCATTATTTTTTATTTTTACTTTACATGCATGGGTGTTCATATGCCTGTGCATTACATGCATGCAGTGCCAATGGCCAAGATTGAAAAAGCCCTCTGACAGCATGATCCGGTCTAAGCCTTGCCTCTCATAAAAGTTTCTGCCAGGTATTTTATCATAAAAATGCTAAAGTAACTCACATAGTTGTTACTAAGTTACCCTGATTATTTTATCAGCTAATATATAATCTAACTACATTCATATTTCATATTTCTATTCAGTTACATTTTCTGCAAACAAGTTATTTTTAATCTTGATAGATTCTGTTGTATTCTTTAGGCCTACTAAACATTTCCAATGTGAAGACATAGATTATGTGGTATTTTCTATCACAGTGATGAGATGGCTGAAAGAGAAATCAACTTAAGTATGACAGCTCAATTTTGGGCCATGGTTTCTGAGCTCTCCATTCGTAGTCAATTGGCTCCATTGCTTTTAGTTCTGTGGGAAGCCAAGAGGGGGGATTGCAGGGAAAAACAGCCACCTCAGAGAAACCAGAGCTTAAGGAGAACAAGCGAATGAAGCCAGGGGAAAACAGATATTGTCTCCACAGGCAATCCTCCACAGGCACATCCAAGGAGCCACTTCTTTCCCCCAGCCTCACTCTCTAACATTTGTCACCCCCGAGAAATGCATCAAACTAGGCACTGACTAATGGGCCAATCCAAAATGGAGCACAAGCCTTCATTATCCGACTGCTTCCCAAGCCCTTCCATCTCAAGCTAAGCCATTAGCACATAGCCCTAAGGGAAACTTAAATTCAAACTATAACAGATTCTACGTTCATTTTCTGACTCTATGTGTGTGTTTTACTTATATAGGACATTTTAAAGCATCATGTATATGCACGTATGAGTGCGTATACACCGTGTATATAAGAGTGCCTAGAAAAGCCTGAAGAGGGAGTTAGACCCCCCCCCCCAGATATAGTTACAAGTGGGTGTGAGTTTTTTGTGATGTTACGTAGCCAGGAGAAAGACAGGAAGATTTTGAGTGTAAGGCAATATGAGGTAATGAAAGAAATATTATTTCAAAACAAAACAAGACAGTTTACATAAAGGGCTAACTGAGGCAGACTTAGTTATAATTACCCAAACTGAAAACTACCAAAATATTATGCCTGAGGTTAATGAGCTTGTATTTAACTGTTGAGTATTATTCACCAGATAAAGTAAATAAATTACTAAGTTGCAAAGTTATTAGATAAACCTTTAAGTCAAACAAATTGATCTGAAAATGACATAATAGCATTTTAGTAAATTGACAATCTACCAATAGCAAAACCATGAAGAGAATAAAAGGTAAGTTTTCTTGGAGCAGGAATCTTGCATATCCGAAGCCTAGAAAGTTTTCAGGGTGGCAAACTGATTCTGTTTGATACTAACATGCTGCACATTAAGTATGAACGTTTCTAACCCTAACAACCTCTCTAGCAGAAGGCTAAATCCTCATGTATCCAATGCAGCAGCTCTTGATTAGTTAAAAGACTGATTGACTCTGAGAAAAACTCAGTGTGCAGTAAGAAAACTTAATGATATTAAAGTGGATGGAGCAGTCCTATGAGCTCTGTGGTCTGATACAAAAGACTGTGGAAGTGGATATGGCTGGTAGGGTTGGGGCTCATACTGAATATAAACATTGTGCCTCAGTTTCTATGATTGCTTCCCACAGGGCATCATGTTAGCAATTACAAACACAGTTACAAAAACAAACAAACAAAGGCTATAGAACAGGAATTAAGTGAGTGGGACAACTGGCCTCCAGGCTTCATACCAGTTGGGAATTTACCATTGAGAAAGAGAAGGAAGCTAGAGAAATTCACAGCTCAACAGAGTCAAGCCAGAGACATCAGTAGGAGTTCAGGCTTATCTTAAGAGACTTAGTCAAATATAAAAATATCTATGTATATATTCACATATACAGTTAATATGTAGTCAGAGTCCTTCCTATGCCACTGAGAGGGCTTAAGGTGAATGTCGGACTACTTGTAATAAGCAAACTGTATATCTAGACCTTGTTTCATTAAAAAGTCTTCAACAGAAGAAGCTAGGGACCCTTTAAAAAGTGGAGGAATATAGCCAACTTTAGGGGTTGTTCATGAAGTAAAATTGTTCTAGAACATTCTATAGTGCCAGGTAATGAACAATGCCAGCCCTTACAATGCTGGTGGTATTTCAAAGAAGCATACCAGTCAAACATGGAAAACTCTGAACCACCAAATAAACATACCAACATTGGATTAGAATCCAAAGTAAAAAAAAATCAATATACGTAATTATTCACATTGATTTGATAAATAAGTAAATAAGCAAGGGAAAGGACAAGTTTCACTCACAGAATTCAAAAGAAATTATGAAGATAAATGTCCTTAGTGATCAACCCTGTGTCCTAAATCTTTATCTGTGAGCTATTTCCTCTGAATTCCTTTCAAAGACTGCACAATGGAAGGGAAAAGCAGAAGAACAGCAGCTATACAGAGAGACACCAGACATTATGCCCAGCAGTTGATGGGTGCCATTGTCTACAAGGAGAAGCCATGGAAACCATAGGTATACTCACTGTGGTGTATAAAGATGCCCTTGACAGTTTTGAGACATATTGATCTAGCATTTTGTAGGATGTTCCTCTGTGGGAATTTGGCTCATGTTCTCCCTACAATTCCAGAATAAATTAGTGGTGTGAGTGTGGAAGAATAAAATTACCGAGGTAAAGTTAAAGGGCATCAAGTCAGGACTGAGCATCTGTTACAATGACATGAACACTGTAAGGAAAAACAAGACCTATATGCACAGTGAAGTCCAAGCTGGAGCCCATGAAGAGAAAACAATGTCAGATGGATGTTAGTAAGGATGTTAGATTTGGCCTGAGTTGGTGTTACAGGCCTTTAATCCCAGTACTTAGGATGTAGAAATAGGTGGATCTCTGTGAGCTCCATGCTGCTCTGGTCTACATAGAGAGTTTCAGGCTAGGTAGAAATACATGGTGAAACCTTGTTTTAAAAATAATAATGAGGTTGTAAAAAAAATAAAATAAAATGGGCCTGGCTAGCTGGTCCTTGCACTTTTTGGAGATTCTCCTGACTGCCTCCTACTTGTTATAGGAGCACAGATGTGCCAGATGCTTACTTCTGTATCCACTTATGAATTCCAGGCATTGGATACTACGTTGTCACTGAGCCACCTTCCCAGCCCCACCAGGAACAATAGCAACAAAAAGAGACCCTGTCTCAAACAAGGCCGGAAGTGAACTGATGCCCAAAGATGTCCTCAGATTACTCACAGGTTATGTATCGACCATTCAGAGGACAGCACAGGTCAGACAGGGTCAGTGGAAGCATCAGAAGCCCATGTGAGGAATGAAAGCCTCACCCAGGCAAGAAGAGAAAATGCAGTTGATTCCTCCCTGTCTGTCCAGATGCAGATTTCTAGGTGAGCTGGACCAGGGGAAAGTTAGGAAGAGAGCATGACAGTGCTGCTTGGGGTTCAGTTCAAGAATGGGGATGATGCCAAGTATGGGAAGAAGGTAAGTTTAGAATTGAACTTGATTTCAAAGCTTTAAAGTGCGCCAAATATAAATAACTGTCACACTAAGAGTTTAAGCAACAAGGTGGTTCAAATTTTAGTAAGGCAAGTCAATGGAAAGCTGTGAAAAATGAAAGGATGTGGATAGTAACATACAATTCAACAGAGCAGTGATTTGCAAGAAACAAAGTCACTTAACCTTCCCACCCTACCAAGGTGAGTCTTTGATAAACTAGTTACAGAGTAAGAGCTATTTAAGATGTGCTATTGTCCTTATCCATCACTGAGCATGTGACTGTGCATCATCTGTGATAAAAGAGATGCAAGGCAGGATCTATTTTTATTTGTTAATATTAGGAAGCTATTCCTCACAGTCAGCATGGGCCATTGAGCATAATGCCAGCTACTTGCTGCCCATCTTCCTGTTTACAAAGCACACGAGAATACAGGCCTCAGCCTTCACTGCTGTTCTCCTTGACTTTTCACTCTCATGGTTTCTTTCCTATCGGCAGCCCCTGAGAGAGTGTGGATGCTGAGCAGTAGGCCAACTGAATAGTAGGAGAGCTGGTGCATCCCCAATTATCTGGCCTTGGTATGAGGAAGAACTCAGAATGTAGCTTTCCTAAAAGGAGAGCTGATCAATCAGAATCTTTCTGGAAAAGATGACACTACCTCTTCTCAGAACTCAGTGTGGAAAGTATGAGACACTTACATTGGCAGAATTTCATTTCATTTGGGGGAAGAGAAAAAAAAAGTACTATTTAATTTTATTTTTGATCATTTTACACATGTATAGAATGTATTTTGACCATATTCACCCACATAGCTTTCTCTCATATCATTTGCCCAACCCTCTGCCTCTTCACAGCTAGTCCCCATCCTACTTTGACATCTACTATCTGTCTGCCCATTGCTGTCTCTCTGTCTTTATCTCTGTCTGTGTGTCTATCTTTGTGTGTGTGTGTGTGTGTGTGTGTGTGTGTGTGTGTGTATGTCTTGCTGAGTTTAATAAGGATTGCTTGCAATGGTAATGGGTTGCTACAAAGTCATGAAAATGTTACCACTGTCTACAACACTGAAGAGAATGTATCTCCCTGCCCCTTCCATCATCTGTTAACTCCCAAACAGCTCCTGTGAGAAACCTTGTCTTGCCATGGATAGCAGGTAAATAACTAGTTCAATTGCAAAGAACAACTCACTGCTTACTGCTCATCCCTAAATGGGACATCTCCATCATGTACTCTGAGGTTCAGGGAACAATCCAGAAGAAGGGGTATAAGGAATGTAAAAGCTAGAGTTTGGTGCAGAGTATTTCAGAATAGTCTTCTGGACATGACATGGCCACACTCATGAACTCACCACAGCCATGGTTATCTGTACAAGACCCACCCAAGATGGATGCTGTCAACATGTCATCAAGGAATGGAGAGGGGCTCACGTGGCCCTGAGGAACTACTAGCCATTAATGTTTTACATTTTAAAATAATTTCAATTTTTAAAATTGTACAAAAATAAAAATGTTAAAAATAATATAAGAACAGATTTCTGGTTTTATTCCCTTTTGTCTATTTTTTTACTATTTTTACTCCCTTAACTATGTGTCTATGCTCTTTTCTGAACCACTGGAATATGATATACAGCATAGCTCCCTGCCCCTAATGCTTCATGAATATTTCCTGGTAATGGGGATATTCTATTACACTCCACCAGTACAGCTGACACTCTCATAAATTTACACTAATACTGTACTTTGTCTATCTCACCATCTATTTTTCTCCTTTGTCAAGTAATGTGTTTTATAGGATTTCTAAAAGTCCTTTGAAGTTTGATCTTAAGAGAAGGAGAGACAAATCAGAAAAGATAGACATCAGAATTTGTGGGGAATTAACTTCCTCTGATGTAGCAAGTGTGCCAAGGAGAATAATGGAGCCACAGAGACTCTTTGTCACCTGCAACCTGTGTGTTGCTGCAAAGCCAATAGTGACAAGGCTGTCAAAGAATCAAATAAAGACACAGAAATATGACTTTGATAGTGTCCTTGTGTGATTTCTTTTAGGAGAGCATCTGATTAGTATGGCAATTATGAGCATTTCAGGGTGTGTTTGTTCATGAGGAGCTCCAGGTAGAGTCCATGATTCAGCTCACGGCCAAGCACAAGACAGCACTGCTGAAATGGAGGAGTGCAGGGGCTCATCTTAAGTTGGCGATGTTTTACCACACCTGATAACACTCTATTCAGCAGTGTGTGTGTGTGTGTGTGTGAGAGAGAGAGAGAGAGAGAGAGAGAGAGAGAGAGAGACAGACAGACAGACAGACAGACAGACAGACAGACAGACAGACAAAGACAGAGAGAATGGTGTATATATAGATGGTGTATGTACATATGTACATATATAGGCATGAATGCCTATTGCATGAGTGGTAAGAGGAGGTCCTCATCTTTTTCTGCCTTATACTTTTGAAGAATGGTCTCTCATTGAACAAAGAGCTCATATTTTTCAGGTAGGCTGGTATCAAGCTGTTGAAGGCGTGATCTCTTAGCTTCCTGGTGCTCCCGCCATGCCTACTGCTTGTTGCTGTGCCTCAGTACCAGTGATGGAACCATATGCTCAAGAAAGCCTTTCTTTCCCGTGTCATTTTCGGTCACCATGTCTTATGATAGCAATAGAGAAGTGTCTAAGATGCCCAGTGTTTCCCTTTTCTCTTCCCAGGGTATGTCGCCAATGCTATCAGAGTACGAGTATAGCCCATCATTTTGTATTTCAGCTCACATTTTTATACTGGAGCCAACTTTTTGAGGCTCCATTGACTTTTACAAGTCAAGTATAGTTTTGGTATGAAACATGCTCATCAGCAAAAGTAGAGAAATCATGAATGTGTGTGTGTGTGTGCGTGTGCGTGTGCATGCGTGTGTGTGTGTGTGTGTGTGTGTGTGTATAATTAATTGTTGGGGCCAAGAATATACGTGAAAAGAAATAATAAAGGAGAAACAAAGGAAACAACCCCCCTAGATGATGGGGCAGAGCCAGCGGGAGGCTGCCCATCTGTCTGTGCAGTTTTGGAGCATCCCTGACAGGTGGCAGATACATGGAGTGATGACCTCTGGAGACCCCCTTCCTGAACTGTGAATAAATGAAACTGAGGAAAACCAGAGCTAATAGAGTAATTAATTCCTCCTCTGATTGTGCCTCCTTACTTTCTCTCCCTGGATATTTAAAATAATTGTATTAAAAGGGAGAGCAAGTCATTTCCAGAATAATTGCCTCTGTGTTTTGATTGGCTGTTCTTCAGTACAAGAGGGAAAAAAGACCCTTGTTCTCAAAAGAATGTGATGAGGAGAGATGTTATTAGAGTAATTAATTCATCGCTCTGATTGTTTCATGTTCGTTAGCACAAATGTGGAGAGAAGAAAGTTCAAAAACTGAGTTCATCGTATTTTTGTTTCTGAATTGTGTTTTACTAAGAAACTTTTGCAAGCTGACTATAAAAGGGAAAAGTCTGTGAATTTCTTCAGTGTGATTTCTATTATAAAATAGAAGTAAAAGATGGTGCTTAAATTGTATTCTGCAGTTTCAGGTGAGTGTTTTTTTATGTCATGTTTCCCAAGTGCTTAAATTAGCCTAACCAAATGCTCGTTTTGAATTTCTGTCTAACTTTTTCATGCACAATCGGAGAAACACAGGATGTCACTTCAGGAATGTAGACATGTCTGTGCTGTTGTCAAAGTCAGAGAAGAAGTCAGACCTTCCTCTTCAGGAAAATGGATTCTGTCCAGCTACTTATTCATCACATTAACATTGCTCTTTATTAATCTTCAGTATATCCAAAACTGTAAATAAATAAAGCAGAATCAAGAGCAATTTCCTGGCATGCATGCAAGATATATGTATGGAGTCAGTAATCACTCATAAAAAGACATTGAGTTTAAAGATTCTCAAGACTATAATGTGCCTTGACCAGCAGAATGCTTATCTAGCATACAGGAGGTCCTGAGTATGACGTCAGGCACCACACTATCTAAAGATGTGGCATATGACCCCAAACCCAGCATTCAGGAGATAGAAGTAAAAGAACTGGGAGTTCAAGGTCATTCTTTTTTTTTTTTTTTTTTTTTTTTTTTTTTTCTAAAAAAATTTTAAAGTGAAACCTTTGTGTTCATAAGAATTTTTTTTTTTAAAAAAAAAAAAAAAAAAAAAAAAAAAACAAAACAAAAAAAAAACACCTATATTGCTCAATGTACAGATCTAGGAAAAGTTGATTTCATTTGGAAACAAAAGTGTGAATCTTATGTGTTGCCATGGTTTGGCATGTGTTAGTGCTTCCCTCAGGGATCCTACATAGCGCATGACCTTCTCTGTAGCCATAATGGGAGGTGGCATGGAATCTTCAGAAGCTGAGGTCTCATAAGAAGTAACTAAGCCATCGAGACCACTGCCGTTCATGGCTGTCAGAGCACACACTGGTTTTCAGGAGAGGGTGCTAATAGACAGTCACATGACCTTCTTTGGTCTCACTATGCCTTCTTCTTGCTTTGTCATCTCTTGCTCTTGCACATGCTCCTGTAACGACGCCTTCTGAGGGGATGTGGTTCATCCAAGGGGCCTTTGCAGAGCTGGTGCTACATGAAGAGGACATCTGGGCTCCAGTGAGCCGTGATAGCCCTACCTAACACCGAGAGTAAAAATGGATCATATAAGCTCAACAACTGTCCTGACGTTGAGCAATGCAGTGGCCTCTCTTTCATCACCTGCTGCTTGTTCCAAATGGTTTCACTTTCAAGGTGTGAGGAGGTGTATGAGATTGGGGAGATTTTGTGCATCCATGTCTGATCTGTATACCTTGGAAAAGCATGTTTCTAAGTATGCTAAAAAGTAGCAGCCACTCTAGGCCATGTCCTGACATCAGCATTTACATATCCAAAGACAGCCTAATCAAGGGCATGGATTGTGGACAAGAGCAATGCAGGACCATGTTGGCCAAGAGAATGCCATGTCTCAGGCTAAACTTCACCACACACATGGAAAGTTACCCATCTCATGGTCTTGTGAGAACTTAATGAGGTAAAGGTGCAGAAAGTGTTTTGAAACATGGAGAATTTGATAATAGCCACTGTTGCTTCTAACGTTCATTAAATATGTTCTCGTTGAAGTGACTTTAAAAATCCCTATAATTACATGTATTAACAATACTATTTCAGGAAGCCTCAAGGCTCACTTCCATGGAATTAAGTATCAGCATCCTCCTTGAACATCACACAGCCTGAGAAAGGAGCAAACTGGATGAGGAAAAAAGTAGCAGGTAAGTAATGCATAAAACATCTCACTGCAGGAGGAGGACAGCTGGAAGATGGCTCAGATGATAAAGGAACTTGCTGTCCAAGCGTGAGGACCTGGATTAAAATCCCCAGCACCCATGTAAACCTGAGCATGGCTCTGAGTCCCTGAAACCTTGGTGATATGGGGGCAGAGACAGGAAGATCCTGGGAACTTGCTGGACAGATAGCCTCACCAAACTATCAAGCTTCAGGATTTGTCTCAGAGAAATAAGGCAGAGAGGCAGAGAGGAAGGTAGCTGATGTGCTCCTCTGGCTTCTGTGTTTACGTGCATGGACACATATACTCAACCAACACAAGTATATCACAAACTCACACACACACACACACACACACACACACACACACACACACACACACACAGAGAGAGAGAGAGAGAGAGAGAGAGACAGAGATGCACACACCAAAACCACTAACAACCACAAAATCAACTTACTGGGGAAACTTGTAAAGTGGCCTAGTACCTACCACCTGAATTTTGGGACAGCATGGAGCTTCTGATTCAAGGCTGTACATCCTGAGGTTTAAATGGAAGCGGGTGAAAATCTCAGACCAATCCCACTATTTTCATGTTCATAATCTATTGGGTGTAATACAGTCTACCTAGAAGGCCTCCACCCACCAAACCCTGCATGCATATACAAAGTGTGAGGACATACTCTGAAGGAAGAGAATTTTCCTTTGTTCATATGAAGACTCTAAAATGGACAACCTAGCATTACGGTGCTGTCTGTGCTTATCTACCAAAGGCATATGGTGCTTCCTCAGTGGGGAGGCTCTCATAAACAACCAGACAGACAACATTCCTGAAAACTTTCAAGTCTTAGTTCCACAGGAGGGGGTTCCAACAGAAGGTACCATTGTAAACATGGCTATGTTCCAGACTTGGAGAAACACATGGTCCCTGTGATGGCTAGTTCTTATGTTGACTTAAAACAAGCTAGCGTCACGTGGGAAGAAGGAATATTAATCCAGAAAAAAAATGCCTCCATTTGATTGGACTGTAGGCAAGTCTGCAATGCATTTTCTTTCATTGATTTCTGATGTGGGTGGGTCACAGTCGCAGTACCACCCGTGGGCAGGTGGTCATAGTTGGTGTAAGAAGAAAAGGCTAAGCAAGCCATGGGTGAGCAAGCCAGTAAGCATCACTCCTTCAGGGCCTCTGAATCAACTTCTCCCTCCAGCTTCCCATGTTTGAGTAGCTACACTGATGTCCCTCTGTGATGGAGTGTATCCTGGAAGTGTAGGTTGAAATACACCCTTTCTTCCTTTAGTTTCTTATGGTCCTGGTGTTTTAGCACAGCAACTGGAAGCCTAACTAAGATGGTCCTTAAGATCAGACTGCCTTCAGACTTGAGGAGGAGAAGCACAGAAGTAGAACTCAGAAACCTGGAGATAGCCAGGAAAACACACATGCGCGCGCGCACACACACACACACACACACACATACACACACACCTGTGACGTACTAGCAGTACCAAGAGGGGAGGGGAGACTTCATCTGTGCAAAGTCATGGGCTCCTGTCCTCACTGCCATATACAGAGCTTCCGGTGCTTCCAGACATTGGTTTAAGATAGTGGGAACAGCAGCAAGTGAGGCACTTCAGTCAGCAAAGTGCTTTCGTTGGAAACATGAGGATCTGGGTTTGAGCCCCGGAACCCGCATTAAACAGAATAATAAAAATCCAGGGATGATGACACCTGCATGCAATCTCAGAGCTGGAAAGTTGAGACAAGCAGATCCCTGGTGCTTACTGTGTGGATGAAGATGGGAAGATTTCTGTGCCTACATGATTAGTGAGGTAGTCTGCTGAATAAGAATAAGAATTTAAAAAAATAGGAGGAGGAAGAGGAGAAGGCAAGGCCTCATGGATGGCCCCCAAGGTTGTCCTCTAGCCTCCGTGGTCATGTACACACACTTGTGCATATGCATGTGCACTTGCAGACTGTATATGAGAGAGAGAGAGAGAGAGAGAGAGAGAGAGAGAGAGAGAGAGAGAGACAGAGACAGAGACAGAGACAGAGACAGAGACAGAGAGAGACAGACAGACAGACAGACAGACAGAGACAGAGACAGAGACAGAGACAGAGACAAAAACAGACCTTTTGGTCTTAGCAGTAGCCTCCGACCATCACAGCACAGCATAGGTACTTTGTTGTGTCGGATTGACCACACTGTGAGCTGCATCAAGGTAAACAAATAGCAGCAGAATAGTTACATTATGCATTGGCCAAAAGGCAGCCAACTCTGGGCTAGCTATGTCTAGTAACCAAAGCCCTTCTTTCTTTAGAGGTGGGCTTCTCTGTCCAGGCCTCTAAGTATAGATCCAATAGGATAAAAGTCCTCCCAGGAACTCTGTAGTCACTTCTCTGGATAAAGTAAATAAGGCTATATCTGTGTCTGATATGAATGTAGGTTTGTGTGGTGGTGGGTCTTTATTGTCAACTTGGCAGGACATAGAGTTGTCATGGAAACACACCTTTGGTCTGTAAAGTACTTCCAGGATGATGATCCTTGGAGTGGGTTGACCCTCTCTACATTAGGCCATATCATAACTTGAGCAGGAGTCCTAGACATCACTGAAAAGAAAAAGGCAGCTAAGCCCATGCGTTCATCACCCTGTGTCCTGACTGGGGAGGCACTAAATGCTTTAAGCTGCTGTCCTGCTTCCCACACCATCATGGACCGTGTCCCTTTGAACTATAGGCTGAAATAAACCTTTCCTTCCTCAATTCGCTTTTTGTCAGGTTAACCAGAAAAGTAACGAATACACTGTGGTTTCCTATGTTTGTTTTTGATATTAAGAAAAATATGAAAAACTACATCTCTTTCACTTTGAATAGTCACCCAAGGGTAAACACAGGTGTGTGTGTGTGTGTGTGAACATGTGCATTTCTAGTTAGAACTTCTCTGCATTTTCTCTAATAAAGGGGACATACAGCTTCATTGAAGTCTGTCTAAATGTAAAAAGAAAATCAGCTTCCAGAATTATTACTGCACATGTATTATGGAAACCCAAATGGCTGGTGGCAGTTATTCAGACTGATAGCCTTTCTACAGCACTTCCTGCCCACTTATGTCCACTTTTAAAGCTGCTCTCCCCTTTCCCTTTGAGATTCCCACAAACCTCTATAGTGGAGTTATCTATTATTGTGGGGAAGCTTGGTGCATCCTGAAAAAAAAACCCAACAGCATAGAAAATCTCTATCCTGACCATGGCCAAACAATAGAACAGAAGGTGTTTTTCTGAACTCTGAACAATGGGCAGGAAAGGATAATTTCAGTGTAGAGCCAAGCAGTTTGGATTGACAACAACATAAATCAGCTTTGACAATGTGCCTACTTTGCCAAGTTCACTCATTCATCCAAATTAGAAAATAGAAGCTTGGGAGCCAGGTACTGGCTACTGAAGAATGGAAGAGATGTTTGGGGAAATTGGCTTGTGGTTAACATTGTAGACAAGAGACAAAATGATGTAGGCTTTGGTTGAGCTGTTTGCAAAATCACCAGCTCTTTGTCTGGGGGTGCGATTAAATTGTTTCTCTCTCTCTCTCTCTCTCTCTCTCTCTCTCTCTCTCTCTCTCTCT
>OU015755.1:10429556-10483326 GCA_907169655.1 Acomys percivali | reverse complement strand
CTCTCTCTCTCTCTCTCTCTCTCTCTCTCTCTCTCTCTCTCTCTCTCCTCACTTTATGTATTGATTTGTGGGTAGAAACTGGGAAGACACTGAAGTAGGATTACAGTCATAGTGCTGAGTGGAGTTGATCTCCTAATGCTGAGAACAGAGTTAGAAAAATTGGCGTTGCTTGGTAGCAGGGAGTGAGGCTTGGAGATTAATTAATTCATCTAGCACACATGCCAACCACTGGGATTAAATGATGAATGTTATAGGAGAAATAATATCTGTAGGTTCTTTCTACCTAGCCAGCAGTTTGCCAATAGAAGCAGAAAATTAATGATATTCAATATGATGTTTAACCAAAGACAACCCTCTCTGGATGACAATTTTTCCTGCCTATAAATATGAATTGAAGAGAAAATATGTCCAATATTTGGCACTCTTAGGGTCTTATAAATCCTCCCTGGAGGCCACCGTGGAGTTATGTAGACAACTGGACTTGGAGAAGATAGAGTAGCCCCGTAACATTTGCAGGTTTCAAATGTCACCTGCAAACGTGTTGGCACTTGGCACTAATTTCACTGGGTTGGAACAAAGCTTTTCCCATTTCCTTCTAGTGGTCTCGCTTAAACTGTGCTAAGACAATTGTCACCCCTTTCTCCATAATTCCGAACTCTGGCTGTATCCTTCACATTAGTTACAGGATTGTTTTTTTTAAAAAAACATCAAAGAACCCATGCCATTCTTTTGTCTTTTGATGCTTTATATTAACAAGTGTTTGATGTAGAATTCAAAGTGCCTTATGATCCAACTCCAAAATACTTTTTAGCCCTAGTCTGTGAGTCAGAAGACACTGTAGAGTTCCTAGCCACTGCTAACAAGCAGTGTGTCCTTGGGGTGATCTCTCTGCTTCAGTGAGCGAGCTTACTCAATGCCAAGAAAGAAAGCAGAGGAAAGAGAAAGGACAGGAGGAAAGGGGACACCCCAGTTAACTTTATGACCAGTGCTTCAACGTTTCCTTTTCATGTTTTAATTTCAAACCCTTGGATTTTTTAATCATTTGTTGTTGTTGTTGTTGTTGTTGTTGTTGTTGTTGTTGTTGTTGTTCAAATAAAACCCACTACTGGCCTTGGGTACCACAAATCAAATGCCACTCTTGCAACAAAATCTTGAAGTCTCCATACAAATGTTTTTCCTTGATCTCTGCTTTACTATTGCTTGAGTTACAGTCACTGTTGTTATGTTAATGATTTTTACAAGCTGTTAATAACTTCTTGGCCCACTGTCCCTGGAGCCTATATGCCCAAGGCATCACTGATGCTGCCAGAAGTAGCTGCAGAGTGAACAGCCTGGTGTGATGTTTGGTTTTAATGTCAACTTAACACAAACTAGACTCATCTGAGAAGGAAACCTCGGCTGCGGAACTCTCCTAATTGCCTCAGTTGATTGGCAAGACTCAATCCAAATGTGTGTGGCACCTTCTGGTAGCAACCCAGATAAGGAAATGGCACAGCAGAAGGAGTGTGATTGTCTTTTGCTTGGTTGGCCTTCTACTTTGCCAAGACATTGATTTACTCTGTTGATGATTCCTTCTGACGTCAGAGCCAGTGCTTCCAGACATCCATTGTGTTGATTAAGAACGAGTGGCACTCTGGGAATCCTCTAGGTTTTGGGTGCCAGATTGGAACTGTTGATGCAACCAGCATGGACTGAGCAACTATTAAGCTTTCAGCCTCTCCAGAGTGAGGCAGCCACTGTGGGGTGCATCCAGCCTCAAGGACTGAGAAACTTTGAGGTTCTCAGCATCTCAGGTGTAAGACCATTGCTGTTATTATTTCAGTGCAGGCTGATTCAAGAAATTCTTTATGTGCACATATATACACACGTGTCCTGTCAATTCTGTTGCTTTAGAGACCCCTGACTAACACAGATGTCTTCACTGGGGAGTAGAAGGGCAGACACAGTTATGGCAAATTCCAGACTGCTATTCATGCTGCAGGGGCACAGCCTTCCTTCCCGTTACCAGATGAGCCAGCACAAAGCAAGTGCAGACTATGAATTATTTCAGATGTTTGGCAGCCTGATATATATGTACATAAATATATATATATACTTCAAAACTCCTGTTTGGTCATAAGATCTATATTGAAATGCGGAATTCCAGGGAGTTTTAATCAGATATGGACCTTGGGCTGCTCTAGTATAATGGCTGGATATAGCAGAGCATACACTGTAGCCAAAAGAATGAGGCCATAGACACCTCAGCTTCATGATGCTCTCTGAACCCCCACTCTTCTCCTTGTGTAACCAGAGACCAACTCCTGTCTCCTCAAGAAACATTTTTTTCCTCTAGCATATCGACCCTGTGAGTCAAATGCCTCACATGAAATTATAAACTTATGAGATATTACTGTTGATGCTGCCGTTGTGTAGTTCTCATGTGTGGATTTTACTACATTCCAATGCTGTAGCAAACATAGGAGGGTTGGAGAAAGCGAACTGAGCATAAGTATTAAAGGATGTCTTGAATAAAACCATGTGATTGGTTGTTTCTAGCCATCGAACCTGTGAGGCAAAACAAACCCTTTGTCTCCTAAGTTCCTTGTGTGATATTTTATCACAGTAATGGGAAAAATAACAAAGACACTTACCAATCATTTGCATCCCCTGGTTGTGAATTACTTTACTCAAGTAAAGCCACTGCCACAGCTTTGCTGAAAGATAATGGTTTCAGCACAAGATCCTGGAATCCATCTTGGTTGATGCTCACTGTAAGAAAACACACAGAGAGTTGGGTGTGAATGCCTGGAAACAAATCGGAAGACTGTTCTCTGTGATAGGACATTAGGCTGGAAGCTCCCTCTGTGGGAAATTCTATCATCGCTTAATACCTAGTGACATAGCGCCACAGTTGGCACCTATGTAGAGGCAGAAGGGACACTTTGTGTTGCAGAAGGAGATGTGAAAACAGGCACGGATAGTGCTCAAGCATGAAAGGACCACACAGTGTATAGGAAGAGCAAATGCAACTGGAATCGGAAGGCCAAGGGGCCTGGAGGGAGGCAGTGGGAGTGGCAGGGCTCCCGTTAAGATCTCCCTCAGGCTCCTTTTCACATGAAGCCACGCTGATTATTTTAACTGTCAACTTGACACAAGGCAGAACCATCTGGGAAAGAGTCTTCACTGAGCAATTACCTAGATTAGGTTGGCGCATGGGAACATCTGTGGAGGGGCGGGGCTGATGTATGACGGTATGGGGGTACAGCTCATTGTGGGAAGTGCTGTTCCCCATGCAGAGGGCTTCCTGGAAACCTGTATTACATCGAATACAAGAGAAAACCAGAGAGGAGCAAACGAGCAAGCTAGGATGTATTTATTATCTCTTTGCTCTGGTTGTGCATGTCACGTAACTAGCTAGCTTAAGTTTCTGTCCTGATTTCTCTGCAATAACAACTGTAACTTGGAACTGTAAACCAGACGAACCTTACTTCCCACTGTTGGGTTTGGTCAGGGTGTTTTTATCACATACACAGAAATGAAAAAAAGGGTAAAGCCAATGGTTTCTCCATGATACTGAAGGTGGCATACACTTTCCCATCTCTCTTGTTACTCACCTCAGCCCTTCACACAGAAAGGAGGTGAACAGAGAGAGCCTCCACATACTGTTCCCAAGGAGACTCTCGTACAGTTCTGTACTTTCTCTTTCAGATGCATGTGAACAGGCCAGAGCACTTACTATATGACAAAACTACGACAACACTTAGACAAGATTTTGGGCGTGCCCTCCAAACATCTCCAGGAATGTCCCCTCAAATGTGTAATGGAGCCTGCCCAAAAAACAAAAATCAAAACAAAACCAGGCAACATTCTGCTAAGGTCAGTGTCCACTTCTGACTAGCAAAACTGTGGTGCAATCAGAAGTAAGCAGAGTTTTTATTCAGTAAATGACAGCAAATGAATAAATGAAATTAAGCCATCTAACCCCTGCAAAGGTAAAAAGAATTCCACTCTCCTAGTCTGTAAGATAGGTTTGTCCCATGGCCATGATTGACAGTTTTCTTATCAAAGCAAATGTTTGATGTTTTAAGACACAATTTTTTTTACAAAGCCTTTATTATTACTTATTATTCATGTGGTGTGTATGTGTGCGTGTGCATGCATGTGTGCGTGCACCTGTGCCTGTTTGGGGCATGCATTTGGGAACATGTGTTTGGGCACCCTTGGAGGTCAGAAGAGGGTATTATCAGATGCTCTGAAATCTCTCTGTCTCTCTCTGTCTCTGTCTCTGTCTCTGCCTCTCTCTCTGTCTCTCTCTGTCTCTCTGTCTCTCTCTCTCTGTCTCTCTCTCTCTCTCTCTCTCTCTCTCTCACACACACACACACACACACACACACACACACACACACACAGATACCTTTCCTTAAATACTGTCTTTTTGCAATGCAAATTGCCTTGACTTAGATTGCCATTTTAAACAGCACAGTCCATGTAAGAAGCTTCAAGATTATATTAAAATAATTAGAGTCAACAAGACATGGATCCCTCTAGAACACATTGCCTTTGCCTATGAAACGTTCTCTGATCCCATAAGCAAAGTCCTTTGATTGAACCTTGAGAACCTGACATCCTCAGAACGTAGAACATTCTTCTTTAAATTACTTTTGGCACTGAATGTCACCTACTGTTTTCCTGAAGTGATTCTTGGCAACATGTGCTTGCTGTGATGGAAAAAATTAGCAAAGGTTTATTGCTCCCCTTCAGTCAATTAGGCAGAAGAAAAATGAGGTTCTTTGTATTTCTTCTTCTTCTTCTATCTACCAGCCTCATTTCTAAGACAGAATGGATTGGGATGGCATTAAGTAGATGGAAAAATTACTGGAAATTTTCCCATATTAGATGATACTCATGCCTTGCTTCAGCCTTATTGAAATTGAATTCTGAGTCTACTTGATGTAAACAAAATTAGGAAGACTTACCAATCACATGACTTGTATAATAAAGAAAAATAGGTGTGTGTGTGTGTGTGTGTGTGTGTGTGTGTGTGTGTGAAGAGAGAGAGAGACAGAAAGAGACAGAGAGACAGAGAGACAGAGTGAGAGAGACAGAGAGAGATAGAGAGAGACAGAGACAGAGTCACAGAGAGAAGTATATTGCTTCTTTTCTGACATAGAATGTTTCCTCTCACAACATTTAAAGGAAAGAAAAAGTAAAGCAGCAAATCTTCCAAGACCCCCCTCAGGCCCAGCCCTACATTCATGTGACAACACAATTCCTTATCTCCTAGAAATACTTTGGGCTCATTAACTAGGATCATGACCCAACACAAAAGAGACAACCTTTTGTTTTCTAAAGTAGCCAAGTGAATGTTATTAATTGCTTTGCTGAGCAAGCATGTTGTCTGTGGACCAGTTCCACTTTAGAAATCAATGGAAGTAATTTGCTTATGAGGTGCTTGGGAAAACTTGAAACACAATGATTTCCATTACAGTGGAAGAAATAAAGAGCTAAACTCTTCCATAAAATCGGAAAGTTGGGCTATATACATGATTGGCAGTACTAACTTTAATCATGAACACACACACACATATATCAGACGTCAATAAATCTCATTGAGGGAAATTAAACTCCTTTGTTCAAAACCTTCACATCTAACACAAAACATGGTCTGTAGAGATAATAGAGACCCATAAATACAAGCATTGTCTCCCCATCTATCTACCCAAAGGAACTTAATGAAAGTCCTGGGAGCTAAAAGGTGCGAGGTACAAAAAACTGGTTAAGGGATATTGGAAAGAAAGGGGAGGAAAGAATAAAGGTTGATTCTTGATGTTCAGAATCATGATGCCTCTGGGTTAAAAGGTGCCCGGTTCAAAAGGTCTGCATTTGATACTGTGAAATGAAAGACACTTTTCAAAGGACCTAGCACAAAAGCACTGCTTATCCATGGGCTGGGAGAATCCAGGACCATTCCTTCTTGGTGATGTTCATGGGATTGCCAGAAGCTGCTTCTGGGTCAACACAGAAGCTGAGAGGTGTTATTTTGATTTTATCCCATGTGTTCTGATCTCTCCTGGACCACTCTTATGGGAAGGAGGTGCCATGAAGTCAGGAGGAAAAAAACATCTGTGCAACATAGTTGGAGAATTCAGGAGAAATGCACAGGGTATTAAAAAAAAAGTTGACTGAAAATTAGTAGATTAATGAACATGCAGAAAATTATTGAAATGTTATTACTCTCTTCTTTAAACACTTTTTAAAAATCAATGTTAGTCACTTATATCGAGACACTAGGCCAAGGGGTACGCCCCCATGAAAAACTTTACATACCAAGAAAGTGGGTCAGAGGGGAGAAAATCCTATTGAGACTTTAGGGGTGAGAAGCCTGGGAGAATGAGGAAATAGAAGGATCCAGAGGATCCTGGAAAAATACAGGCGAGTCTGGGCCCTGGAGTCCTCCTCAAACTATGGCACCAGCCAAGGAAAATATAGGCAGTAAACTTTGAACCCTTACCCAGTCTAGCCGATGGACAAGACATTCTCCACCGTTAAGTGGAGAAGGAGATCTGACTTTCACACAAACTCTGGTGCCCCATATCGGACCATGTCCCTTGGATGGGGAGGCCTGGTGGCACTCAGAGGAAAGATAATAAGTCACCAAGAAGAGACTTGATACCCTAGGAGCATATACAGGGGGAGGTGGTCACCCTCAGTCACAGACATAGGGGAAGGGAGTAGAGGGGGAAGCGGGAGGGAGGAAAGAAAGGGAGGATACAAGGGATGGGCTAACAATTGAGATGTAATATGAATAAATTAATAAAAAAGAGAAAAAAATAAAAATAAAATAAAAAGGATTGACTACAGAAAAAAAATCAATGTTAGGAGATTTATTGTTTTAATTTTATGTCTATTGGGGGGTGCTTACCTTAACTGCACGCATGTACATGTACTATGTACATTTTTGGTGCCCACAGAGACCAGAAGAGGTTTCAGGTGCCCTGGAACTGAAGGTACAAGTGTTCATCAGCTGCCATATGGGTGTTTGAACCAAACCTCTGTCCTCTGCAAGAGCAGTACATGGTCCTCCTCTCCAGCCTCTCTTCAAACTTTCATATTAATAGTTATAAATTATGTAGTCATTCTCCTTGGGAAATTGTGTGTGTGTGTGTGTGTGTGTGTGTGTGTGTGTGTGTGTGTGTGGTCGTTTCCACCTCTTGCTTATTAGACTTTCTGTAGAGGTTGACTGTTGTATGGTTTTGGAGCCAGATTCAAAGAACGTTGAGATGTTCTAGTTTGTGTAGCTATGGGAGAAGAGTCTCAAAGACTGGATATTCAAGGTAGGGATGAGCAGTTCAAAGTACATAAAGATGGATTTCTGACACACAATCTGCAGCTTAGAGGTAAATGTGTTATCTGCTACAATTAATACAGTAAATAATTACTCACTTGACTAATATAGCTGATAATATGATTAATAACGAATAATTTGCTAGCTCTGGAAGCCAGACAGCAATGTCAAATGAATACTGTAGTCATCATTCCAAGCTGGCAGAAAACATATTAGGAAACAGGATTCTACCACTCAGGGCCAAAACAAAACCAGAAGACTAGAATGCGCCTGTAGCCAGTCATAAAGGAGGCTCTGCCATTTGCTTCCCTGTGCCAACAACAAGATGCACCTGAAGCCTTTCTTTTTTTCACATTTAAAAGCTTTTCTAGCCTGGAGAGATTATTTGGTTGTTAAGAGCACCTACTTCTCCTGCAAAGAACCAGGATTTGGTTCCCATCATCCACATCAGTGACTCATAACCTAATGTAACAACAGCTTCATGGGATCAGACGCCCTCTTCTGGCCTCTGCTGACATTGCAGACATGTGCATACATCCACTTAAGCTAGCCACACAAAACACATATAATTTTTAAATCAAAACTAAAAAGTAAATAAATAAAAGCCTTTCTTCTCCACTCAAATTACAGCTCAGCCAAAAGCAAAAGAAAGCAAATGACACTATCACTAGAGCACAGTCCAAGCAAACAGTCGGCTTGTTTTCACTTGGGTGTTTTTCATTTATTTTTATAAGTGAGAAAAATGAAATCCATCTCCAGGAGGCAGATGATCTCCAACCTTGGAGATGATGACATTAATTATTCAGATCCCTCAAGACAACCTCAGAAAATGCAGAATTTGAATAGTAAAGTTTGTGAAGTTGAGAAGACTGACATATAGGTTCGTATCAGTGTTTACCATTAAAATCTATCTTGGGTCTTGTAGGCTGTATAGAGTTAGGTTTGACCTCTGCTTACTAGATTCTGGTACTTAGTATTTTCCCCATGTTGTGACAACAAAATTTGTCCCTATGCCTTGTTAAGTCTTTCCAAGAGTAGTGGAAAAAAGTCACACTCTCCTGGAGGATCCCAGATGAATTTTTCCATTTAAAGTACTTTAGACCTTCTATTCTGTTAAGTATAGCATAAGGTGCCCAGACAAGATGACTTTCTGGCTGCCTGTAGTGTTTCATAGAAGTCCTCAGTCACTAGAGAGCTCAGTAATCTTTTCATTCTTTCTCAAGGCCCAATGCATAATCAATTCAGTAGTCACCTGTTTTCCCACATATGAAATGAAAATGTTTTATGGGCTTGGAAACCTACAGTATACATCAAAACTACATCCTTATGCAGTTTATGGTGAAATGACTCCCACTTAACTGAAAGAAGTGCAATTCCTTGTGTTTGTTCTGTGTATTGTATGTATCAGACATTATTTTTCTTAGTTGGTTCCTTGATGTCATGCTACATACATACCAGACACTCTGAACCAGAATCTAGGAAACTGATTTATGGTCAGAGAACTAGAATCAGTTCAGTGTGTGTGTGTGTGTGTGTGTGTGTGTGTGTGTGTGTGTGTGAGAGAGAGAGAGGGGGGGGGGGATTGATTTATATTATGGAAGACAGCCTGCTTTACTTAAAATCTGATTTAAATAGTAATCATGCTTTCACAGAAACATGCTGACTAACACTTGACTTAGCATCTGAGTACCATGGCCTCACTAGGTTGAAACAATTAACCATTTCATGGGACTAAATACAAGTTGTGCATGGTTCAGTTGCCCCTAGTTTAAGAGATCTTGGGATGCCTTACTAAAGATGGAAGATTTGCCATATATTCAGCCAGGCTTCCAAGGAAGAGGGGATGTTGAACAAAGTGTAGTTTGAATAAGAGCATATATTTTAATGGGAAATATTGGAGTCAGAAAGAAGAGGCAGCCTTTGCTAACTTTGACCTTGGATAACGCACTTCATGTGTCTGTGATCCAGTTTACTCATCTATAAAATAAGTATAATAATTACCTTCAGACTTGGCCTTTTGAAAAGTGGCTTTTGATGGCAAATTGCTAAGCAAAGATGGTAGCTATTATTTTTATCGCTGCAATTGGATGACTAAAGTAAGAAATTGAGTATTTTCTTGATGAGGGAAGAGGTGAAATTTGAAGAAAGGAAATTAAAAAAAAAAGATTTCCACTGAATTGTTGATCATTGACATGACTAAGGTCAGGGAGTTAGATCAAATAAAATGAAGTCTTGCCCAACTCCATTTTGGTATGATTTAAAAATTGTAGAGAACACAAACTGGGAAGGTAATTCATTGATGGCTCTTGTGGCTCAGGCTTGACACTTGTGAGTTGCTCTTTTATTAGAACTTTAATTCTTCTGTCTCAGTCTGCTAGATCCTCCATGACAATGGCTGTGAAGGAGCATCTCTCAGATAGCTGCCTGTCATTCATCTCCTGAGGCACTCTCTTATGTGAGATGCAGGCATGAAATCCCAGTTCAGAGGCTCTTATGACCCTTAATTGAAATGATGTTTGTAAATCAGAGATCGTTCATGTCTACATCCTGATTTTCAGTTCCTGCCCAGCTGACATTGGTAACACAAAAGAAGAGAACTTACATGCTTATTCTTGACCTATGTACAAATGCACCTTCACCAATTCCTATGACAAATAGTCAATATTTTCCAAGGTCACAGCTATGTGCCTTTTCCTTCCTCATTCATGTTATAAAACTTGTGCTTCTTTTTTGAGTCCATGGATGTTTCTAGTTAAACCAGGGAGATTCATAAAAGAATGAATCAAAGAGAAAATTGAATTAATTTATTAAAAAATATATAAGTAATTCTCTAATTCACTTTAGGTAGATATGTTTTTGTTTTGGCTTGGGGGTTTGTTTTGTTTTGTTTTGTTTTGTTTTGCTTAGTTGGTTTTGTTTCTTTGAGACAAGGTTTCTCTGTGTTTGCCTGGCTGTCCTAGAAATTGCTCTATAGACCAAACTGGCCTTGAACTCATGAACTCACAGAAATACATCTAATTCTGTGTCCTGAGAGCTTCCCAGCAAGAGAGAACCACATATTTTTGTGAGGTATGTGTTTTAACAAAATCTGCATGGCTCAGTGCAATCATTATCTCCACTTTGTAACGAAGTTCATTAGAGCGTGCTCAAAATTTTACTCATTTCTTAATAACTTACTGGGTTCCCGGGGCATGTCAGACAACCTCCTTGATGATAAGAGTACCGAAATGCATATGGTCTTGATTTCAAATGTTATAGTTTTTACTGAACAGCAGAAAGATGTAAGTAAATAATTAAATTCAGCAGTGTACAGCTTGCTCCCTGTGTAGTGTGTGCTTGACAAGGTGTTGAGAGAAAAGAGCGAGAGCACTGGATGGAACCACAGACACAGAATTTAGGTCAGTAGCTAATTGTCTGGTAGTTGCAAAACCAAAAAGGATGGGTGAATCATAACTGCTGAAGTATTATTCTATAGGGGACCACAAGTCCAGCTCTCATCTGCTGCAGATTGCTTAACAGTGTTCTGATTAAGGTCTCTAGGACAAAGGCATATCTTGGGATTAGTGACTAGAAAGCATCCACTGCCATATTTAGAGGGAAGTCCTGGGTGGATGATTGGCTCTCTATGTAAATGGATACATATTTAAGTAGGCTACATATCAGACTCTTTTGTTATATGGAAGCTATTTCATGAAAACAAAGACATAATAAGAAGACACGCCCTCTGACCACAGGGCAGATATTTGCAGATAGATTAGTTCCTGGGAGTCATGAGCTATCTTCACACTTCAGCACTCATGTCAGGACACTGTGTGGTTTCATTTCTAACTCTAGGGCATTCCAGACAATACATATGGTCACCGCTGATCAACTCTGCTAGCGAACACAATGACTTGGATTTAGCACTTACTAAGACTACCTCCCAATTCATATTGTTTAATTCACTTGGAAAAAAAATTGGTAATTAAAGGAATCTTCATGACAAGCCAACTCAGCGGTGCCTTTGGACTATCCAGGACAAGTGGAATCAATTAAAACCAATAGGAAACTCCACCTAGCAGATGTCTCCTGCATTTTTTATATAGTGTCTCTGCTAATTAGGAAACATACAATGTGAGTCTATTGGCTGTGGAGATTTATATACTGGATAAGCAGAATTTTAACATGTGTCAGCAATAAGCGCATATTGGGCTTCAATTAAAAAAGAGTCTTAGGAGCTAAAAATATTTTCCTTTATTTAGAGAAACAAAAGTGTGTGGCCATGCTGATGAAGCACATATTTACGGTGAGGGCTTAAGATTCTTAAAATAGCTTTATATGATGGATGGGTTTCCCATCGTCCCGCTCCTGCATCCCAGATAAACTCTACTTAACAAGCTCCATGACTTGAACTTTATGGTGTAATTGCCTGTTTTTGAAAAGAGATAAATGGAAATCCATGGACATAGCATGAATTCAGCCTAGTGTAACTTGAAAGAGTCAAAGACTGTTTTACGTTTCATAGATTAAGATCTATTTCGCTGATCAATGCTCTTCCTGGTTATCCAGTGAGGTCATCTTTTTCCCAGCTCCCATTTTCTCCGTGTGTATGTGTGTGTTTGTGTGTGTGTGTGTGTGTGTGTGTGTGTGTGTGTGTGTGTGTGTGTTTTCATCATGCATGTGGAGGACAGAGGAAAATCTCAGATATTAGATGAGGCTAGTTGTTTTCACAGTGGCATGGCACTAGATATAGGTATCATCTACTTTCTTGAGCTATGATCTCCAGTGGTTTGGAGCATATCAGTTAGATTAGATTGGCTAACCAATGAGTTCCCAAGAGTCGCTTGCTCTGCCTCCAAAGTGATGGGATGAGGAGCATGTGCCACCTTGCCTGGTGTCTCCATATGGACTCTGGGGATTGAACTTGGTATGCATGCCTGCAAGGCAAGAGCTCACTCATAAAATCATCCCCACCCTTCTTCCTCTACTTTTGACAGGCTGTTTTCTTCAGCTGGCTTCCCAATGGAGTCATTACCTACCACGGCAAGCTTCTTCCACATTATCTATCCATAGTAATGTCTCAATTCACCAAGCCATAAAACTATCAGCTTATCTATTAGCAGCACACATGTGCATTCCACAGTCAGTGAACACATGGCAAGTGCAATAATGTTGATGTGAAAGGTTGGATTGCACAAAGGTCCTTGTTAAGATGCACTGGAGAGCTAAATATACACATGTAGAGTACCATGGCCAAGCAAGACTCACCCACACTACCACACACATATGGTCACCTCAGAGATAAAGGTTAGGGAAGAGCTTGCATAAGACTCTCTATCTATGTAAATATTATGCTTTGCAAGACACAGCCTCTTATTCTTTAAGTGAAGGCCTATAAACTTCTCCGGATTCTAGATCCATCCTACCTTAGCCTCCTCTCACTAGTGTCTTCTAGTCTAGTGGGACCCAAGAGTAATCTGGAGAGCCTCCTTAAACACAGAAGAAACTTTGCTGAATTCTGGATGATTCTATATCAATTTTCTGAACCTGGAAAACTGAAGGCATATTTTGTGTGAGACAGGGAACTCACTACAAACAGAATAATTCTAATTGTACTCAGATCCAACTTAGTGAGCATATGGGTATTGAGTTTACTTACAGGGCTATGGACAAGGTTTGCTCACAGAAGCAGAGATGATTCAAAAGACGCTGCATTAGGGAAAAGGCCCACTGTAACATGGGTGAGCTCATGATGGCTGCAACCCCAGCACTCTCTGCAAGACTTGCATGCAGCTCAACAGCTTGCAGAGTGTCCTGTCTGGAGCTCAACTGGTCAGACTGTCCTCACCAGTAGTTGCTGACTGCTTCTGTAATGTTGGGGAGAGGTCCCAGTGAATCTGTTTCAATTCTCCTAAGCATTTGAGGCTTGTTCTTTTCCTGAGTCTTGCATGCCTCTTTCCTAGGGAGAAGGTTCAATTTGGAGGAAACCGATATAGAAGATAATACACAGTTGTGGCATGGCATACCCTAGGGGAATATGTAGGTTACCTATATCCACACCTCAGAAAGCCAACAACTGTAGCCACTTTCAATCAAAAAGAAGTATGCAGAGATCAGTATTCATATGTCCCTTTGTTGGTGGTGCCTTCCTGTACTTACAAATCCATGATGCTCGTCAATACTTCTGTTTTGTTTTTTATTTTTGGTGAGGCTTCCCAGCCTTTTCAACCTCTGTGTCTTCTTCTCTTTCATCCCTCACCATAGTCTAGCTGATGTTTTCTCATTGCTCATTGTCACACTTCTTTTTTTATATTCTGCATTTTCCTCATATCTCCTTACCTGGTTCCATTAGATTCCATACCCCTGTTGCAGACAGGATTATGACCAGTTTATATAGTCTCACCACAGAGCTCCCTTCTACTTGCTGGGAGTCGACACTGTGATTTTGTGTGTGTGTGTGTGTGAAGCCAAGTCTCCCTACAGCAAAAATGCTACAAACTTAAACTTATTTAAACTGATAACCTTTTACATAGAAACTTATTCATGGAACTTCCTTCTAAGTCAGGCTATGGGAATTTCTGACGGCTATGTGTTGGTCTTGTTGTGTGAGGGTGCTGTGGCCTGTCTTCTGGTACTCAGGTGGAAGGGTGTTCACGGCCCTGAGAGCTGGGAAGGTATCTCAGACCTGAGGTGGGATGGTGTGCCCCAGGGGTATCCTGAGGCATGGGAGCCCAGGAACCTCACAGTTCAGAGAGGAGGCCTCCTCAGCAGAGACAATGCAGCTCCCAGGGAGGTTCTCTCCAAACCCTGAAGAGCTGAGGACCCTGAGCTCTGCTCCTTCTTCATTTCTTCTTTCTTCTCTTCTTCTTCCAAGGAGTGAGTCACAGAGATTTATTGGAAGGGTGAATCCAGGAGTGGCTGCCTCTGCTCCCAGGAAAAGGCAGCAGGGAACAGGACAGACACAGCCTTATATAGGGTTTCTTAGGTGGCGGAGCTTTCTGGATTTCTCAAGTGTGGATTGGTGAGATTTCAAGCCTGAGCTGGGGAGGCTCAGGGATTGGTGGAGTTTTTGTCCAGACTTCTCATGCCAAATCAGCATAAACTTGGATGAGTCCTACTGAGGGGCTGGAGATGGCAGTTACAGAGGTGGTACTGGGCTGCTGGAGCTTTCTCAGGCAGAGGTCTGGCCACTTTTCTGCCCTGAGGGGTAATAAAGTTTATAAGGTGTCCAGAATTTACAGAGTCCATTGAGAAGGCAACAGGCTGAAGCAGGAAGGGTTGTTCTCATCAAGGACAGCTCCCCATGGTTGCAGCAGCAGGCTTTCTGAGGCAGGAAAGGTGTCTGGTTTTCATAGCAGTCAGCTGAAACAGGTTTAGTGACCATGGACAGCTCCCCTCCCGCTGAGGAACTGATAGTAGCAGCCTTTTTTGTTCCTAGTCTTCATAGCCCCAGGGGAGGAGAGAGGGGCTGACTGCCCTGAGGTAGGAAGGAGGATTGGCAGTGAGCTACTTGAAATTTTAGTGGCCTGATACTCATAGCTCCCAGAAGCGGTGGTGCAGTTGACTGAATGGCTGGGGCTATGCAGTGGGCTCTCCAGCTGTTGTCTTGGTGGGAGAGGAGTGGTGGGTGTGTGAGGCTCAGCACCTCCTTCAGAGGCAGCACTGAGGTCATTTGCTGCTATAGCTCTGGGCTCTCTCCACCTCAGGTTTGATCTAGCCATGGCCAAGGCAGCTGACTCTCTGACTGTCTCCTCTCTGGGCTCTCTCTCTGCTGTGGTAGCAGCAGCTTTGTTCCAGCAGCTGCTGAGACAGTGAAGTTAAGAAATCTCTACAGGTCTAATTTACATTACTATAATGAAATATCTAAATCAGGCTACCTTAACCACAGGTTTCCCCCCATGTACTCCAATCCCCAAATTAATGACTCTGAGACTTTATTATTTATGTAAAAATGCCTAGGCCATAAGCTTTGCCTTGTTTCCTGACCAGGTCATAAATTACTTTACTGGTTTTTCTATTCTATATGTGCTACAGGGCTGGCTACAGCTACTCAGTTTCATATGTCTCCCTCAGAGTCCAGGGAAAATCTCCCTCTGACTCTATCCCAGAGTTCATCTCTCTTTATTGGAACTCCCACCTCCTATTTCCTGCCTCCAGCCAATAGGCCACCAGCTTTTTTTATTGGCAGGTGATGCCTCCATACAGTACAAAGGAGAATCTCTCTACTGGCTACTTTGAGATCAAGGGAAGTTTAATTAGTTCATTGTTCTGGATCTTCAAAGATAAGTGCTATGGGAAAGGTCTCAGTGTGGCCAAAGTCACAACTGAGGAGTGCATGAAAGGGGAAAAGGTTATTTAGCTGAATAAGAGGCTAGAGCACTGGGAGGACCAAGTGCATCCTTTCAAAATAACCCTCTTGGGACATCCTGTAGGAGCTAGTAATCCCCTCTCAGTACATACTGACTAGACCTTTCTTGACCCTATCAGCTAAGGGCTCCAGTGCTTCTGTGGCTCCACTGTTAGGATCAATCCTCCATCCACCACCCAGAGGCCAGGTGGACAATCACATCCACACCACAGGAAGCTACAGACTCAGTACCATATGCCCTACTGAATGAATGGGATAGTTTGGATAAGAAGTGGGGCCAACACTTGGGAGGCAGAGGCAGGCAGATTGCAGTTAGTTTGAGGCTTTTCTGGTCTACAAAATGAGTCCAAGACAGCCAAGATAACACAAAGAAACCCTGTCTCAAAGAAGAAAAAGGAGGAGGGGAAGGAAGAAGAGGAGGAGGAAGACGAGGAGGAGGAGGAGGAGGAGTGGGGCCCCATGGATGGCAGGGAGTCCATAGGTGCCTCCAACATGAATGATGAGTCTGTCTCCTAGATCTGTCAGGTTTCTGAAACAGAGTAAGCCTGAGATTCTTTTGCTACATGAGTGATACTCATTTCTCTGGCTTCCTGTCTCCTACCACACCCCACCTCACTCTCCTTTCTCAATCTAAAAGACACTCTTACTGTGATGCCATCTCCCTGATTGTAATGACGCTAAAGTCTTCACTAGAGGTCCAACAGATGGGGCTGCCAAATTTTGAACTAACACTATATACAACTGTGTTAAGCAGATTCATTTTAATAGAAGGCACCCAGCCTCAGATGTGTTGTCATAGCAACGTAATAGAAGTAAGTCAAACACTTTCCTTTGGACTATCCTCAGATCAAGATACAAATAAGACCCAGCACTCCCCAAAACACCCCTGAACCCCTTCAGTGTAAGTGACCCTAGGCTCCTGCAGCTGTACCTTACCATTGGATTGCCTTTTGTTTTTTGTTTTCATGGTTTTTTTTTTTTGTGCAAATTTTGAGATTCATATAATTGGCATCATATGAAAATGCTATTTTATATTTGTGTCCTTATCTGTGAAATTCTCCTAGGGCTTGAGTGTATCAGGGGGTTGCTTTCCTCAGTAAGGTCTAGTTCACAGTGTAACAATATGTAAGGATTCATGTAGCCATTGGAGGGTGAATCTTCATTCTTGCATATGATTTTTATGTATAAGCACTTAATGTCTTCTTTCAGTTGCAGGTGTGAGATTGTAAGAGCAAAGAGAATTTATGTATTCACTGGAAATCATTTCTACCAATATGTTTTCCTTTTCAAATACATTTATATTCCAAGCACCAGCATGTGAGCATTCCCCCCCACCCTCCATTTTTAGGTTCACCTGTATGTGATATTTTCACTATTCTAAATTTCAGGTATTTTAGTTGTATTTAGGGTAGATGTCTTTGAGTGTCCACCTATGAAGCTCAGAGTTGAATTTGAAGATATCCCAAGACAGATTGAAAAACAAAGTCTGGTGTAGTGTGAAGGTTTGAATGCAGATGTTTCTACCCAGCTTTTACATGTGTGGTGTGAAGTGAGCTAACTTAACCAGAAATAACCCTTGCATTTCTTTGAATATTCTCTTTACTTGATAAACTAACTCAGTTCAGAGTGTGAAGACATTCAGAAGCATGCCGAACTGCCCTCGTGACTCCTCTGTCATTGCTTTTCCTGGCATGAAGGATGTGAACAGACAGTGGACATTCCCAGCTCCTCAGAGTGTCACTGGGTAGCCGTTCGGTAGACACATAGAAGAGCCATGGAGAGCTTTTAGGATGACTCTTGAAATGTTTTCCCACCTGATGCCAGTCTCACTCTGCCTTTTTTCAGAGCCGATGCTAGGACACTATACACGCCTTCAAGACGTGAAGAGAGAGAGACCAACCAGTAACCCAGAGCATGCAGCTCTCACAGCGGCGCTGAGCTTACAGTATCAGCTCAGCAGAGTAAGGTGGAGAGGATCCCAACCCTCGCGTCCCAAGGTGAGTTCACTGTTCACAGTACTCACAGAGTCAAAATAAAAACAGGAAAAATGGGCATCATGCAGGAACAAATACATGGACCAGAATATTTAAATTACACTATGAAACTTTATACATCTATGGTGCATGTAGTATATAAATACATATAGATAGAGTGGATCATATTGACATTCTTAATTAGTTTCATGTCAGAAAAATGACCTACTATTGATCCAATCTCACATTCCCTCAAAACAGTTACATCAGTAATGCGTTTTACCCAGCAAACATATGTTTTGCTAATGAGAGGTGATATTTTTAGCAGTTAACTTACACTGACATAAGCTATATGTAGACATATAAACGCAATTCATTCTAGAGGTTATCATTTCAAGTTAATGCTACCTCCACCTAGGTAACAAATCACAAAATAGGGTGAAATATATATTTAACCAACAGAAATCCCTCTTGCTGTAATTATCAGAGTTCTGCTTACCAATGTTAGCCAACAAGACTGTTAATATACCTGAAAAATACTCACAGGGACAGACAGTACCCAAATACAGCAGGGCACGTTTCACACACAAGTCCTTCTAATTTATCACAAAAAAAAAAAAACAAAAAAACTCACAGCTATTTTATTCTTGCCAGGACATCATTTTTTTGAAGATCTTTTCTATGCAAATTAAAAGCCTAAGTATTTCAAACAAAGAATAGTGGTGGCAATTAGGAAGTGTAAGTCCGAGGAAAACATAGGGTAGCTTTCGAACACCCTAGAAATGTCAGTATCATATTAGAAGATAATCAGCTGCTTAAACTCCTTTTTTTCTTCAAGTATAAAATCTTATTTTAAGCAGACTCTGTTGAAGAATGAGAGACTCCCAACCCACAGCATTTGGTTTTCTCTCTTGGTTGTTTGGGGAACTATTCTCAGCAATTGTGTGTTGTTTCTTCCATACATATATACATATACATATACATATATATATCTTATATGTATATATATATAAGTTACATTGACACAAATGCAAAGTAATTTAAATTTAATGCAGTTTTCACTTTCAGAGTATAAAACTTAATTGCAAACTTAATTGTAAAATAAGACTATTGAGATATTAGCTATTAAATTCATCAGAGTAACCACCTTTTTTAAGCCAAATAACTTTTTGCTTGCTCACGTGTGTTCATTCAAGACTTGCACTGCACTGTGGGGAGGTCACAGTGCGCCTGTGGGTGTCAGAAGACAACTTTGTGGTGTGGGGTCTCTCCTTCCAACTTTACATGGGCTCTAGGGATTGAACGCTGATGCTTGGGCTTGTGTGGCAAGCAATTTTATTCTCAGCCCCCTTGCACCTGCTCAGAAATATCTTTAAATAAGACTGGTCTCAGTACTCAAGAGGTTGAATGCATACCTTGAGGTGTGGACAAGGAGTGCAGTATTTATATAGAAGAGAATACAGTGACAAAAGTTGAGCCACAATACAGTAGGGAAGTATGTTGGGCCATGCACTTGACAACTCGGGCTGAAGAGCCACACACACATTTTTGCATTAAAAAAACATTTTTTTTGGGGGGGACAGGGTTTCTCTGTATAGTCTTGGCTATCCTGGACTGGATTGCTTTGTAGACCAGGCTGGCCTCCAGCTCACAACAATCGACCTGCCTCTGCCTCCCTGAGTGCTGGGATTAAAGATGTGCAATACCACCCCTGACTTTGTTAAAAAAAAAATCTTAAGGAAGAATGAAGCTTGGGTTAATGTGAGGGGCTTGGGTGGGGGCAGGAAATCCTTTAGAAAAGAAAGCTCTTTGTGACAATAGTGGAGAGCAAAGAGCCTATGGGCAGCACAGAGATGAAATCAGCATAGAATACTGAGGACAAGCCAAGAAGGACGTGACCAAGAGCTGGCTCTTTAGAGTTTATTTCCAAATGAAATCTGCTCTATTGCCCTTCTAACAAAAAATTGCCTTTGTGGGCTGGTGAGATGTCTCAGGGGGCAAAAGGCCTTTGTTATGCAACCTGATGACCTGCTCTAAAATGCTGAAAAAAGCCAGTTGGGGCTAGGGAGATGGCTCACCAGTTAAGAGCATTGTCTGTCCTCCCAGAGGACCTGGGTTGGATTCCCACTGGAAGCTCACAACCACCTGTAGCTGCAAATTCAGGGGACCGGACACCCTCTTCCTGCCACCACATAGTAGACTGGCATACATGCTGGCCGTTACCCAGATGCATTTAAAAAAAAAAAAAAACAAATGTTTTTTAAAAAGGAAAAATATTTTGCAGGTTCATAGCACTGTATATCTGCTTCCTTCATTAATTCTCCATGGACATCACACTCCCTACTGTTCACAAAATGCGACCATGAAGTTCCTGACTTTTACCTAAAGGATATCTCTGTTACCGTATTCTCTAAAGTATAATTGCAGCAGCCAAAGTATGGCTGTGACTCAAATGTCCACTTCGAGAGCATGTATTCCACATGTGAGAAATACTGCCGAGCCTTAAAAAGAGAGATTCTCATTTGTAAAAACATAAGCCAAGCTGTAAGGCAAAGAGTGAGAGTTCTAGACAGAAGTCAGTTTACCAAGGAGATGGAGGAGGAAACCCGGCCAGCATAGCCGTCACTATATCTGACCAAGTAGATTTCACTGCAAAGCTATTGGGAAGAACTCAAAGACATGACATACTAACAAAAACAAGGGTTCATCAAGAATACAGGGGTCAGGTTTAAGAAACTGAATGAAGATTATTTGGAGAGAAAGACCAGTAGAGGGAATGGAGAAATGAAGGGAGAATAAATAGGATGAAACTATCATAATGAAGCCTCTAAGTTTTTACACTGACTAAACGCATTCATTTAAGAAAACAGGTGCTGGAGAGCTAGTGCCCTGGTTAGCAGAGCGTTCCTGCTCATCTTGCAAAGGGACCGAGTTTAGCTCCCGTGTCAGGTGACTCACAACCATCTGTGACTCCAGCTCCAGGGCCCCGACACACTCTGAGACCACAGTGGGCACTCACTAACATGTGTGCACACATACATGCAGACACAAACTTATATGTAAATAGAAATAAAAGCCAAACCTTTAAAAGTGACAGATCTTAAGAGTTTAAAAAATGTCCCATATGTTAGGAGACCTCACACAGCAGGGGTTTCCTTTCTGACCTGGACTGGCCACAAACCACACCCAAGCCCCTGTTCACTGTTTTTCACAGTGAGATGCTTTTATTAACCAGGGAAGACAAGTTAAAGCTGCTGCTTTCTGACAGAAAAACAGCAGCAAAATGACCTTGCAGGTGTAACTTTTAAGAGAGGAGGTCTCTGTTAGAATGTGTTAGGATGCGCTGGTATATTTTGATTGGCCATGTTACCAAGGGGAAACCAAAGGGGCTTTTGATTGCTGGACCTCAATACTTTGACCGTTGGGCCTTGGTGGTCAGCCTCAGGAGGAAGAAGTGACCAAATGAGAGAACAAATCTTGGTGAGTAGCTTTAGGAATGTGATCTAATGGTTTTTAGCAATGCAGAGGGAGTGGGGGAGAAGGGCAAAGCCTGTCAGAGCCAAGCTGGCTACACCCAAACTGGCTGGAATCCCTTCACCGTATGCTGTCTCTAGAAAGGAAAACAATACCTCTTCAAGATTTTGAAAACATATATTATTAGATAATTTGGGCACTGTACAACATGTTGTAGCTTCCATACTACAGTCGTATCTTTTCAGAAGGAAATAATTTCTACATGTACATTGTTAGCAGCACTCAAACCACTGTGGATTTGCAACATATTCATCAACCAGGAGGACAGCTTGGAAATTATCTATCATTATTACCACACTGGGAGCTGGGGCTGATGTATCTCTAATGTGAGTGTGGGGTAGGGTGATGGTGCTGAGGTTGGCATCACTGAAGAGGAAGATAACAGCAGCAACCTCCATCTCATTAGATGGGCACAGCAGGAGGAGGTGTGGCTTAGACCGAGATGCCCTGGGAGCTTTTCCAAGGAATTCCAGGGACTACAGAGGAAGAGATCTCTTTGACAGAGATTACTAAGGAAGAGTTACAAACCCTTAAGATGCAAAGACTCGTACTCCCAGCCCTTGGAATAACATAACAGGATAATCAGAATGAGACTTTAGATGATGAAGAGATTTTAAAAATGACGGAGATAATGATAAATGGATGTGAGTCTATCTGAAAAACAAAAAACAAAAAACAAAAAAACACTAGAGGCCTTAGAAATATTTACACTAAATTTACACTAAATTTCAAACTAAAGGCAGTCATTTGTTTGATAGATAGAAGTAAACATTGAAAAAAATTTTTAGAAGATAAAAAGACAATTCCCTAGAAGTAAATGGCTGCAAATGAATCAAGACCTTTTCAGTACTAATAGAAAACTATATATAATATAATAATGTCCTTAAGACTCCAGAGCAAATATGAACCTAGAAATCTGTGCACAATCATCCAGGAGTGAACTTTAAAAGGACACAAAGCTCACATTTTCAAAGACTGAGAAAAGCTACCACTTATATGTCAACTTAAAACATGAATATATTTCCTCCACCACAAAAGAAGATCCCACAAGCAGGGGGTGGAATTCAGGAGGAAGAAATAAAACAATCGATTATCTATTGACAAATACAGATGGACAGTTCCTGTCAAGATAGGATTAGCATATCTGAAAACTAAATTTAAAATACACAAAATATTAGTAAAGGGTAAATAGGAGACATATAGATATAGATATTGATTTATAGATACTTATTTATCGCATGCACAAGTGACCCACACTGAATCCCACAGCTTAACATGTGTAGTGCTGAGAGGACAGCTTGTGGAAGTCATTTTTTTTCTTTTTACCATGTTTGTGCTGGGAATCAAACTCAGTTACCAGGCTTCATGGCAAGGGCCTTTATCCACTGAACTGCCTCACCAGAGGTGGTAACTAAAGTGTGTTTTATGGTCCTACTCCTGGTTGAGGCACTATCAGCAAGTCACAGCTACATGGGGGAGGGGCCTTTAATGTCCCTGGTAGATCTACTAAGCTTCAGTGGATATCCTCACACCCAGGAGTGTATGGCCATCATATATCAGACTGGATGGGTTATGAAAGAAACAGAGAGGATGCGAAGCTTGGAGGGAGATAGGAAGACAGTGTGGATTTAATAAAATTTAGGGGGAAGAATAGTAGAAGGTTCATATGACCAAAATGTATCATAAGAAATTCTGAAATAATTAATAATAATAATAATTATTATAATTAAATTAAAATAACAATCATATTAATACTAATAATAACAACAACAGAGGTCCAAGAAAAAATATGCTTTATGGTCCACTACTGACATATCTTGGTGAAAACTCTGAGGAAGATGAGAACACTTATTCTGCCGGTCTTGGATGGAGGACACTCTGAGCATCTTTCGCTCAGAAGCGTTTGGTCCTGAGCTTGAGATCATCTACATTGTCACCAGCTTCCGGCCTATGTGATCTATGGATACCTGAATGCAAGTTGTTGAATCTTCACTCTTGCAGTGGGTTTGTCTCTTTCGTTTAGGTTTTTAGAGGCTGTGCATTCTGCTGTGCTATTCTATTTAATGCACATTTAGGTTCATAAGCCATCTTAGAGAGTTTCCCTTTTATATTTCTTTTGAAAATCAGTTTTCTGTGTATGTCTGTAAAAGTAATGTGAGTTCAATTCAAACAGCGCTGTACCACTCTCCTACCCTGTTGATCCCTTGTGGCAATCATTTGCAATTTCCTCCCCACCCCCAACCGCCCCCTCAAGTTACTTATGGTGGCTATTATGCTGTTTACCTATCTGCTATAATGCTCAGTACACACTTCTCATCATTGCTTAAGCGGACACTTAACTTGTGTTGGAACCCGAGATCTTATCCACATTCCTTCATGCATTCTCTGGCACCTGTAAACAAAACCCCCAGCTGCTCTCCCACATCACTTAAATCTGCCTCAAATGACTCTTCTGGCTTTCTCCTAAGGCGCGTTTCCTGGTCGTGAATTTTACTGGACTGGCCTTTTGCTTTGTTCTGTGTTTGAGAGGTCTCAGGTAGGCCAGGTTGTCCTTGAACTACATAGGTCAGGGTGACCTTGAGCTCATCCGCCTGCCTTCTTCTCCCTCCCGAGAGCTGGGAACGTAGATGTTACACTCCTACTTTCTGTTTTTTTGAGCTTGGCTTTTGAAGAATGATGATGTGGCTAGTGGTATTTTCAAAGATTTAAAAATCTCCTGTTTTCTATTAGCCTATTGGTGTCTACTACAATTTGTATTCTTAGTATGATTTATTAAAGAAAAATGAATATTTTCTTCAACTTCCTTAAATATTTTCCTTTCCATCTTCAGCTTCTCACGGTTTAAATGGGACACTCTGCTTGCTGTTCTCTCTTATTTTATTTAAGGTTTGTTTTTAGAACTTAATGTTGGAAACTTCTAGAAACTAGTTCCCCAAAAGTGTGTGCTGTTTACTTTTTGCATTTGATATTTAAATCTTATTTTATATATTTTAACACTGTTTCCTAGATGTTGTTTTTTCTGTTTGTGATATTTTTCCCCTTCTATTTTCTTTTCTATTTTCATTTCAGCATGATGTACTATTGGCCTACCTTCAATTTGACTGAATCTTTCTCAATCTTATGACATGCACATCTGGATTATTATTTCTGTTAATGCGAATATTTTCTGTGTGTTTCCCATTAACAGCTAGAGTTCACATCTCTCTGATAGCAACATCCTTCTTTATTACCCATTCTATTTTCTCTTGGGTTCCATAAGATAAAAAAAAAAAAAAAAAACAGTGGTTTTTGAATACTCCCTGGATTACAGTATATTCCTACTGTCTGGTGTGTGTTCTTTAGCAGCTGCTTGGACAGAGTCTGTTTTGTGGGTTCTTTCAGCTGCAAATTGTATCTTCTCTTATAAGGCCTTGGGCTGATAGCAAGGAATAGGTGAGGTGGAATGCTTTTAGTATGATTTCAGTTGCATTGTCTTCTGAACTGTTTCAGCACTGCATCCTTTACACACATCACTGTATCATCTAATGCTATGGCCACCCTTCTCTTTCCCTTGGACAATATGTTTCCCAGCTATTTCCTCAAAGCTCTGTCTCCTTGTGCTAAATTTATGGCTGAAAATAGAAAGTTAAAAGGAACTTTTAAGAAGACATTCAGAAGATTTTTTTTTATACCCCAGGAAGATTTCTCTCCAGTTCTCCTTTTATAAGTACTCAGTAGAATCTTTGACAAAAGGCCAACAACCTCATGACTCCCCTACTGCCTTCCCCAAGTTGGTTGGCATATAGTCTTACAAACCCATTTAAATAATTTCCAATTTCTGTGTCCTTCCCACCAAGGATAAGGCCAGGTTTCTGCACACAGTACAATATACTGGTTCCTTATCTCTCTGAAGATGCCTGTGTCAGGGCTGAAAAGACAGCTTGCTGCTCTTCCACAGGACCTGGGTCCCTGGCATCCATGGCAGTTTATAATGGCCTATGTCAGGAGGGAAATTGACACCCTTCTGGCTTTTGCATGCATTAGGCATTCACATGGAGCACAGAAATACATGCAGACAATGTATCGCCTACATATAGATATGCATAAAATAATACATATAAAATATAGACAAATAAACCTTATAGAAAGGAGTCATGTCTCTAGGCTTCTTGAATTTAATGTATCTAACACTCTTAGTCACTTGGTAATTCCAAGAAAATGTGTTTTTTTAAATTGTCTAGATATTTTAATGTTTTAGATAGTTAGTAACTTAAGAGTGGAAGTAATAACTTCCAAGCCCTTTCTGTGTTGGAGGTGGACTGAGAGGCTTAAATGCTATAGAAAAGCTTTTTGAAAAAAAGTAGACATCAGAAAGTTCTATAAAGTGTATAAAGAAACAAACTAAATGTTGCAGAAAATTGATAGTGAAAAAAAGTGTCACGATATGATTTCCTAGTTTCCTACAAGTTTTATTTGTAGGATGCGCTTAGAAGTGGAAAAAAAACTGTCTAGAACTTTAATGGAAACCTTGCTATGTCTCTGACCTGAGAAACCAGAGGCAATACCAGCCAATGGTCACAAACATTGACCACTCTTCAGAAGACAGAACTAGAGGAAGCCCTAAAATCTATACATTAACACCATGCAAATGAGCAGGTGTCCACGGATTGATGCACATGTAAGGTGTTGTCAAGCACTGGTTATGGAATGAGTGACCAGGGCAGGGGGTTTAATTATGACTCAAGAGACAGCATCTGCAGGTTGGGTGAAAATAAATCAATCGTCCACTAAATCATCAATCAAAGAGAAATAACACCATTGATAAGAGATAGTAGAATTTGAAATCCATATTTTTCATACTGGAGCATTCAAAATATCCCAGCATAAAAGCAGTTCTCTACATGCAAATAAGAAATAAAATATGCATGACTGAGTCTAAGTACAGAATGCAACAAGAGGTGTCTAAGCCAAGACTGTGGTGTCACACCTGGTCGACAAGGACTTGAAAAGAGCTACTGTGAGAGAAAATGTAAGTAAATGCACTCAGTAATGATTAAAAAAAAACCCACAGAAAACTGTAGCACACTGTTAGTTCAGAACATGGCTGTTCTGTCAAGAGGTCACAAAGAAAGACCTTCTAGGTCTGTGTGATCCTGGAGGCAGAGACAAACAGATCTGAGTTCAAGACCAGCCTGGTATAGAGCAAGAATCAGGTAAAGAAAAACTTAGATCCAGGCATGGTGACACATGCCTTAAACCCCGAAGGAAGGTAAAGTTAGTTGGTAGAAGGAAGCACCCATGTTTGAAAATGATGTCTAATTGAGAAGCAGAAAAGGCAACAAATCAGAGAAGATTTGACAGAATAGGATATGCCCAACTCTCACGAGAAGAGAAAGGAAAGGGAAGCTACTTAAGAGGTAGGTTTACAGAGAGAAGAGGAAGTTTTTAATCAGGACAAGAATAGAGAGATGGGTTGTGAGAGAGAACTCACGTGAAGATGGAATGAGCCAGAAAATGAGAAGAAGGCAGAAGATTAGAGCAGATTGCTGAGTTAGTTTGAGGCCAAGCAGAGCAATTCTGGGCTGAGAGAGAAGCCAGATTAAATAAATCAGCTGGGAGAAGAGTTTGAGCCAAAACAGCTGAGTTGAACCAGCCATCCCAGAGCTCAGAAAGAATAAGTAAGGATGAGCTCATTAAACAGTAAGTCTCAGAGGCTGAAAACATTCTAGGCCTAGATTAGATTATACAGAGGCTGGAAGCTTCCAGGACTAAGCCTAAGCCAGCAGAAGGAGGTAGTAAGCCTCCCCAGACAATAACTGAGCCAGGAGAATAAAAGTTTGGGTTTTTTTTAAACAGAAAACTCAGCGAAGAAATGAAAGATATTAAAAGTGGGTAAATAGCCAGGCATAGTGGCACATGGCATTAATCCCAGCACTCAGGGAGGCAGAGGTAGGCAGATCATTGTGAGTTTGAGCACAGCATGGTCTACAAAGCGAGTCCAGGACAGCCAACACAACACAGAGAAACTGTGTCTCAGAAAAAAGTGGGTAAAAATTGACAACTGTTGACCTGAGGAATATAACATATCCCATAATATTCTCAATCTTGTTAACAGAATATAAGACAGAGAAAGATAATCAATACAAATTATTGAATTTTCAGAGAAGAACAGAAAGAAGGCATTGAAAAGAAATGAATGGGCTCTGGACATCAAAAGACAACTCGAGATTTCAGATGTGCAGTGTTACTCCACAGAATAAACAGGGCTAGAACAATTGGATTTCCAGGAATATGGGTCAGTCAGGTCTGGAGAGATGACTCAGGCTCAAAGTTCTTCCTGCTCTCCCACAGGTCACAGGTTCAACTCCCACCATCCACATGCTAGTTTATAATCAACTTGAATTCCAGTACCAGAGGACTTGACGCTCTCTTCTGGCTTTCATAGGCACCATGCATCCAAATGGTACACAAACATACATCCAAGAAAAATGCCCCCCCACTACACACATGAAATAAATAATGAAAAATGTAAAAATACTGGATGGCCTACTTTAATGTCAGATAAGATAATGTATATGGAAATATCATTGGAAATAAAAAGGAACATTTAAAAATGATGAAATATGTCTTTTCATCAGAAAGTGATAGAATATAGTTAACAGGGATGGTCAGCCAGTGAAGTGAGTGGCATGTCGCGACCTCCCTGCCTGCAGGAAAGACGCCAGGATTCTTCTCAATCACGCTTTATTGGGAGCGCCCTTGAAGCTGAAACGAAAGACCCCAAGCCCTCGGAGCGCACTGCTTATATGCAGGCCTTAGCGTGGTGTGTCTCTGGCTGATTGGTCCACCGGCCAATGCCTCATTAACATTTCCCCGTGCGGGAGGGGGGATTGGCCCTCCGGCCAATGCCTCATTAACATACCCCGTGCGGGAGGGGGAAAGAGAAACATTGTTGTCGTGCCCTTATCCGAGCATGCACAGGAGCTGAAGCAGGATCGGCACCACCACTGGGTGTGATCCGCGCCCAACAGTGGCATACAAGCCTAAAGACCCGAGTTCATTCCCTGGGGTGCTTGTGTATGGTGAGACAAAAGAATTCCCAAGGCTTAATTTCCGGCCATTGTAGGGCAATCTGTGAAAGACTCAAAAAATAAGATTGAGAGAGATCTAAAAGGACACCTTATTCCAAACTTTCCCTGCACATGCACATATTTACACACACACACACACACACACACACACACACACACACACACACACGTGTATGTGTGACTGACTACAGGCAAAGCCTGAATAATCGTGACATAAAAAGCCATGCATTGTCATAGTAGGCAGCTTTACCTCGGCTCTCCACACATGTGATGAGGAAGACTCATGGCAGCCCTAAGATATGAGTAAGGGCCAAGGCTCGGTCTTCTTATGAGCCATATGCACACTGAACACATAAGAAGACCAAGGAGGCTCCCACTATGTAACTATTATAAGCCCGCTTCTTAGTACTACACATCCTTCTGTAAGTATGTGTTGATTACATTTAGGGTACTCAGCTGCATGCAGGAGGGGTGCAGGGAACTGAACCTCGGCCTGCACCCTAACAGGAAAGCCGCAGTGTTCATTTTGCACTGAAATTGTATCATCTTTGAGTATTGAGAAATGTTCATACCTGCTCTTGAGTCCTTCTGATCTGTTCCAAGGAATGTCCAGTTTTCTCCTGGACTACCCTAAGGAAAACACACAGTATTTTCCTACTCTCAAGTAACAATCCAAACAAGTACAGTGACACCAAAGCAAGAATTCCAAGGGTGTTGAGAGAGTGTAATGCCAGCTCTTCTCTGAGAGCTCCCACGGGACAAGATATCTCTTCCTGGTCTCCAGAATCCAGACCCAGAATCTGGGCACAGAAAAGAGACACAAGAAACTAGATTATGGGTGACATAGTTGTGACCTCAAGTCACTGTCTTTAGACTTTCAGTGTTATGTAGTGGTCTGCCGTTTTAGTCCCTGAGATTACATCATTGCCTCCATAGTTACATGTTTTTCCTAATCCAATAGGTTCTCTGTAGAGAATATTTAAAAGCCAGGCCGTGTAGTCTCAATGCTGAAATTGCAAACCTTAAATGCAAACTATCACACTGAACTTCCAGTCAGAGTTCAGGGTTTCTAAGAGTTTGTTATGTGACCCTGTGCCTGGGCATACTTATTCCACATGTCACTGAAGGAACCAATGAAAGGCCAAAGACACCACCAACATCAACGTTCTTTTTTAATTTATGAGAGTATAATATAATTACATCATTTCAACCTTTTCCTCTCTCCAAACCCTGCCATATGCCATACACTTCTCCTCTTTCAAATTCATGGCATCTTTACTCTTTGTCATCAATTTTTGTTACATATATTATATATGTAATATGCACATATAACATATAATATATAGTACATGTATGATGGATATATATAATATGCATTACATGATTACATTTAATACATTATATATGCTAAAATAATATTATATAATTATGTGTTATTTTACATATGTATGTAATAATATGTATGACATAGATCCTGACTACAACCTGATTAGTTTGTATAATGTTACTTGTATGTATGTTTTCAGGGCTGACCATTTGGTATTGCGTAACCAATTGGTGTTCTCTTCCCTGGGGAAGACTGTTTCTCCCACTTTTAGAACTCCTCAGTTGCGTGAAGATGCACCAATGAGTTTTATTTTGTTTACTTACAGGAATGTGTGTGAGGACTTTCTCTGAGAAGCAGAAATACCTCAAGAACAACTACATCTGCAAAAGCCTAGCCCAACATGGGTGACAGATCATGACATTTAGAAAACTAGTATGCAGGGCACAGCCTACAGGGCAGCTTGACAGGTTAGATGTGTCCTGGCTAGGTATCTTTGCCTGAGCCTCTTCCAGACAGCTATGCTTATCTGAGGATATCTTCAACAGTCCTCAGTACTAATTGACATAGGATTTAAGGAGGGAGGAGTCTAGTGAATCTAATCAGTTTCAGGAACTTCCTGAAACAACTTTTTAGTTGTTTACTTTTGGAGCTTAAGGGCCTTCCCTGAAAGCTGGAATGTTTCAACTCCCTCTGGGACATTCTGGGTCTTAATGATCCTTCCTCCAAGATGGAAGACTGAGGTAGGATACTGACAGACACCACAGTTCTAGGCAGAAATTGTAGGAATGCAAAGTCTAAATCTATTGTCAATAAATATATGAAATATAACCACTTTGCCAAAAATTGATTTAACATGTATCTGGCACAAATGCCTCCCTTTCTTACTAAATGAAACAATAGCAAACTGTAGAGAGCAAGCTTCACTAATGGCAAGTAGTGGTGATAAATCCTTTTGATCAGTACTAAAAACAAAATTGAGTTAAGTTAATGAAAATGTAGCTAGTAGGGTCTCAGGTGTTAAATAAGTAATTGCATGCTAAATTCATTTTTTTTATGATCAAATGGTTAAAGCAGGATATACTAATGGGAAAATAAAAAAAAATCCCTGTTGCTTTGAAGACAATTTTAAAGAAAAGTATTTGTGTGTGTGTGTGTGTGTGTGCGCGCACACGCGCACGCACACACGCACGCGCATCCGCACCCACATATACAAATAACTTCTGAGGCCAGCAGAGTGAGTCTGGTTCTAGAGCTGGGGTTATAAGCAGTTTTAAGCTATCTGATGTGGGTGCTGGAACCAGAACTCTGGTCCTCTGGAAGAACTACACATGCTCATAACTGCTGAGCTATTCCTCTAGCTCTGAGGTTGATGCGGAGTGGGGTTGGGAGGATTAAAGACCAACAGAATATAATCATGTTTATACCTAAATCTAATCAACCACTGTACGCTCAAGTGAGCAACTGCATCTTCCCTCAGCACGAGACCTCAAATAACCCTGTGACCTCTGCAGATTCCTCATATAAGCTCAGCCCCTTGAGCACCAACACCAGAATCTTGGTATAGAAGGTTGGAGGTGAGGGAGGATGGGAAATAGTTGGAATACTACCACAGAGAGACGATCTCTCTCCCCTCCCCCTCCTGCCTCCATCTCCCTAACTACATCCATCAAATACATTGAGTTTGCATAGGCAATTTTGCAGTCATCTCTACTCGTAGCATGGCTTTCTTCAAGGAGAGTACACAGATTCAACACTGGAAAGGAGGGGCTATGCCACCTCTACTGGTATGACACCTGTGTTCTACAAGTTGAGCAGTGAGGAGCAGGGGTGGGCTCTGATTACCAGCTCACCTATCTCGTGAAAACTCTGCCCAGACCCACAAGGAAGTAGTACAGGAATGACAGGAGGCCCAATCTTTCTTGGTCAGCTGAACCTGTTTTTCCTTCTTAACTATGATAGTGAAGTGAACACAGGCTGTGTAGCTTTAAAGGAGCTTCTTCAAAAGACAGAAAAGATGGAGGGCACATGCCAACAACTAGTGTTTATGTGGAGATGGAGCCTTAGCTGGGGATTAGAAGCGGAGGAGGATTTTCTCTCTGTATCATGATGTAACTGCTACAAGACACAAGCCTGAAAAGCAGGTGACTCCTACAACTGCTTGGAGCCACAATGCAACAGCCTTTGATATTCTCTAAAATTTATCATTTAGATTTATTTTTTTATTTTTGTGTGCATGAGTGCTTTGCATGTATAGATGTCTATGGACTACATGCATGCAGTACCCACAAAGGACAGAAGGGGACATCAGATTCCCTGGGACTGGAGTTACAAATGGTTGTGGTCTACCACATGGTGATAGAAACCAAACCTTAATCCTCTGAAAAGTCAGTTAGTGATGTTAACCCTGAAATCATCTCTCCAGCCTTTTCCCCTTTTGCTATTCTTGCATAACATAGAAGATTTTTCTTGAATGAGCTTTTGCTGCTGTACATCCTGGGGACAACGTCAGGAGACTAAATTACTGGTTATTTTTATAATTCCCCCCAGTTATATTACCACTTTGCTGTGGAGATGGTTAATTAAGCTCATTATTCTGTCATTTTAGAAGTACTGGCCTGTCAGCTTCATTTTAAAATTCAAGTAAGAAATCCCTTTAATTAATGCTTTCATGTCGAACTACCAATTCTGAAATGAAGACTATTTGTCAGCCTGTATGGTTAAATATTTTATCAATTTCATTTTATTTTCCACCATAATTCATTGTTATCTCAGTAAGTGTTTTTGGTTCCTAAGTGCAGTGAGAAGAGAGGCAAAGAAAGAGCTGGTGGGCTTCATTATTGCTTATTTCTGACTCAGTTTAAATGAGACCAAATAATATCATCCAGATGATACGATTGGCATCTTCCTTTTGGCTTAATTGATATCTCTATTTAAAAAAAAAATTATTTAGCAAGTTTGTGTGTGCCTCTCCCCCATGTGTGCATTTATATGTGTGTCTGTGTTTTCTTTTGCTGTCGTGTTGAGCTAGGGTTCCTCTTTTTTGTTTCTTGCTGCATTGTCCAGTGAACAGGAGTTCAGACTTAACTTTAGATTCTTTGAGCAGCATTCTTTGCCCTTACTCTCCTTCTACAGTCTTTGGCAGCGAGCATTCCTCTCTTTATATCTGTGAGTTCGAACATTTGGGTTCAACAACATGTGGTACCATGCAGCCTCTGCCTTTCTGTGCTTGGCTTATGTCACTTAACACAGTGTCCTCTGGGCAGGTTACATTGCTGCAAATGATGGGATCCTACCCCTTTTAAAGCTGAAGAGTGTCCCCTTGTATATGTCTGCCACATTTTCTTTATCCATTCATTGGCTGCTGGGCAGGGGGTTTTTGTATAAAACTTTACAATGAACACAGGATTGTAAACATCAACATGTTGGTTTCAGTTCCATGGGGCATGTTTCAATAACTGATATTAACAGGATCACGTAGAGGTCCATGGTTAAGTTTTTTGGAAAAAAAAAAAAAGACCCTGTATACTGTTTTCTAAAATGATTGTGCATCTTCTCATTCCTATGAGTCTACAAGATTTATCCTTTCCCCGTGTCCTTGCTCCAACTTGTCTTTCATGTTTGTGATAGAAGCCACTAACAGGCGTAAATTAAAATCTCACTATGCCTTTAATTTGCATTTCCCTAATTAGTAGCACGGAACATATTTACATGTACCCATTAGCCATTTATATGTCTTCATTTGAGATATGTGTTTGAGTCCTTTGTGCATTGTAATGATTACAGTTTTAAGATTTATACCTAAGTTTGTATTCTTACATATTTTAGATATTAACATATCTCCCGAAGTATAGGTTATAAATAACATTTTCTCCCTTTCTGTGTGTTGTTTTTGCCTTTACTTAGTTGTTCCTTTGCTGTATGGAAGCATTAAAATTTTATACAATCTTAGTTTTTCATTTTATTTCCAATTACAGAGCCTTTTACTTATTTCTTTTACCTAACGGCTATGGCTGGGATGTCCAGTAACATGCTAAAGTGATGCCCTTGATCATAAAAGAATGTTTTTCACTGCTGAGTATGAACATGAGTGCCATGTCTGCCACACATAGGCTCTGCTGTGTTAAAGTTCATCTCTTCCTACTTAAACCCCTGTGGTATTTTGTTATCAAAGAACATTAAATTTTGACAAATCATTTTTTCTAAATTCCTGGAAATGGACATGTTCTGATTTATTGCTTATTTTATAATTTTTATGTCTCTCTTTGTATATGCTTGTATAGGTACAAGAAGCCTCAGAGCCATAAAATGGCATTGGATCCCACATATTTAGAATTACAGGAGATCATGACTCCCTTGATATTGGTCTGGGAACTGAACTTGGGTCCTCTGTGAAAGTGATATATGTTGTTAACTGCAGAATCATCTCTTTGGCCTCTTCTTTCATTTTCTTTTATTTTCCTAGTTAAAATGCAATTGTGCCATTTCTCCTTTGCTTTCCTCCCTTAAACCTCTCCTATCCCTTTCTCTGCTCCCCTCTGAAGTCTTGGGTTCTTTCTTCAGTGCTTATTGTCACATGTATAGCTCCCTAGAAATGATATACCTAGTTAGTTATTGAATACCAGATGATTAGCCCTGAACTCATATACTAAGTCACACTCAGATGGACTGAGCAAGCCATATTCACATTCTTTCATTTTCTTACTGTGGTGTGAAATCTGATCAATAGGAAATGACAATACAAAAATGTTTGTTACATCTATTTGTGTGTATATACATATGTGTATGCCCCCATACATGTCAACAGTACATGTGTTGTGTTAGAGGACAAGTTGTTGAATTGGGTTTTTTTTTTCCCCATACATTATGTGGATCTGGATCTCAGGGATCAAGCTCAGCTACTCAGGATGTCAGAAGGGACTTTTGCCTTCAGAGCCACTGTGATGATTGCCTTACCAAGTTGTCCAGTTAAAATCATGAGAGCTATCCATCTAGTAAATGTGTCAATCATGACATAGTAACAACAACCAAAAATGAAAAACTAAGGTATGACTCCCCTAAAATATTTTTTTCTCTAAAATATTTTAACTGCTCAGTTACCAAATCCAAAGACAGATCAGGTTGACAAGCCACTAGATAAAAACAAGGAAAAGAGAGAGAGGAAGAGAGGGAGGGAGGGGGTAAGGGAGATATAGGGGCTGGGCTGGGCTGGGGAATAGTCTGTCTGGAGCCAACAAAAGCCTTGAGATCATGAAACAATACTTTGAACAAATCTTCCTCAAACTGTAATTTCAGGGGAAAACAAATTCCTGCACATATAAGCTATCAAAATTAAATCAAGAGAATATAAATAGCATGAACAAATCAATAATCCACCATGAGACAGAACTTATAATGGCAAAATTCCTGAAATAAATCTCAGGACATGAAGATTCTGTGCCAACATTTCTGGAATTAACACCATTGTAACTCAAAGTATGCAGTAGCACAAAGAGCCAAGAGATGTTTCCAAAATCATTACATGAATTCAACATTACCCTGATACAAGATAAGAAAACAGAATAATTTTTACATAATGATTGAAAGATATGGACTAATTTCCACAATGAATATAAACATAGAACTGTCAACAAAATATTTGTGAGCCAAATTTAACAACACATTAAATGCAGGCAAAAGGTTATTGTGTGGTTGAAATTCTGATCTCCTGCTCAGTGATGGGCTGTAGGCTGCTTTATTGACATACAAGGGAATAATTGGGGAGCAAAGTTTATACAACACTGAGACAGGAGAGGAGGAACAGGAGGAGGAAGAAGAGGAGGAGCAGGAGGAGGAGGAGGACGACAAGGAGGAAGAAAATCCTGAAAGCATTTCTCTAAATTCAAAAGCGTGAAATTTAAAAGTTCTGTATAGCAAAGAAGAAAACATTGATCAGAAAAGAGACAGCCTACAGGATGGGAACTAATTGTTGCAAACTGGCCACCTGGCAGTAAATTCACATCTAGATTATATAAAGAAAATTAAACAGCAAAATTAATACAATCAATAAATGGCCAAATGAATTACACAGTTATCAGAAGATCAACACACTTGGGTAAATAAACACATGTAAAAAGTTTCACCCTTCTAACTCACCAAAGAAATTCAAATAAAAATGGTGTTTAGTGTCCATGTCACCGCAGTTAAAATAGGTGGCACCCAGAGTACAAGTGATGAATGCTTTTGAGAATGTGGAGACAAGTGAGTCCTTGTGAAACACTGCTGGGGTACAAACCTATGCAGACACTGGCTGGAATCCACCTGAACACCAACAGCAGGATACTATTGCATTCAGTCATATCTCTCTTGGGAATACTCAAAAGATTCTAAGCACACCAATGGGATCTGCCATTGGAGCTTACTGGTCTGTTATTTTCAATAGCCACAGTATAAGATGGGCACAGATGTCCATCAACAGACCAATGGCTAAAAAGTGTCTCACATGGACATGGTAAAACATTTAATCATAAAGAGGAGGTAAATTATGTCATTTACAGAAAATTGAATGGAGCTAGAGATCATCATGTCAAGCAAACTAAATCAGAAAGAAAAAAATGCATGTTTCTCATAGGTGGAATTCAGATTTATATAGGATTCTGCCTGTAGGGGAAAACATTAAATTTCAAAGAATGCTTTGTGGGGAAGGTGATAAGAGCAGGGTGGTTAGTGCCAGCACAACAAATCAGCATGGCAGGTGCTGAGTGTGACCCATGGCCTGTGCTTCGAGGCCAAGGTCGGCCATCTTTGTTTTCTGGAAGTTCTGTGTTCAGTCTGTCTGAACACCAATTCCAAAGGGTAGATAGAGTGGGAGATCCTAAGGGGCATGGCCATCTTCATGCCATCTCCCATTGGAACATTTGCTTCTGACCTCAGATTCTCTGTTTCGTCTGAATGCACTCTGGGCTCTTATTCTCTTAATTCCTGAAATGAGTAACAGGCAGGCTCGCTCCTTCTACCTGGGATGATTTAGCACAATGTGCCTGAGGATGAGTTTTTCTCTGGAGACCTGAATTCCTTTAAGCTGGTTTCCTCAATATGTATCCTCCATGGTGCTCTGCAAAGAAACTGTGGTTCAGATGTGTATCTAATTCTAAATAAGCGCAGAATTAAAAAGAACTATGTAATGAATATATAAGAAGGAAGTCGGATTTCTTGCTTTTTGATGATTGAATATTTTCTGACATGAACTCTGGTGCCCCCAATATGATCACTTCCCCTTGGTGGGGAGGCCCGGTGGCACTCAGAGGAAGGGGAAGCAGGCTATCTGTATGAGACCTGATAGGCTGCGGTCATATGGTGGGGAAGGAGGTCCCCTTCTGTCAGAGGTCTAGGGCAGGGGAATAGGGAGAAAGAGGAATGGAGGGTGGGAACGGGGAAGATACAAGTGAGGGGATAACAATAGGGATATAATCTGAATAAACTATAATAAAAAAAAAGAAAAAACACAGGAAATCTTATTGTAAAAAAATAAATGAATAGTTTAATCCTTATCAGTGAAATATTTGTAGTATCTTATAATGTAAATGCATATCACAGGTGTAACAGACACAGACACACACACACCAAAAAAAATTTTCATCCACATTAAAGAAGGATGTGGCAAAGGTGGACCCTCTTAGGCAAACGTAGGTAACGGGATGGCTAATGTGACTAAATATTGCATCTAATTCTAAGTGTTCTGGAAATAGGGTAAAATGGAGAACTCAGTTTTAATTTTAAAAGTGATCAGGAAACAACCAATGAAGGAGCTATCTCCTGATATCAATTTTAAAGCAAGTTAATGCTGAAGGGTGTAACTGAGCACTGTGCAGTGAGATGTGGAGATGATTTCAAATCTAGCTTCCTGTGCTTTTTTTGGTATAGCTATTTCCATATTTATTTTCTGCATTTATCTTATACTAAAACTTAAAAAGACATTAAGTAATGCTATTTATCTGTTTTTTATATGTATGTATTTTCTTATGGATACCCAAGTTTTATTTCCAAGTAACACTCTACAGAAAAAAAAAAAAAACTTTTGATTTTATAAAACTTGGAAAATTTTATATCATTTACTCATTCCAAGTATATAGTGTTTTATCTTAGTAACCCAATTATTATAAAATTTTGATTTCTGGAGCTGTACTTCATATGTACTTTTAACAAAATGTAATATTTTGCAGAATGCTTATATATCCACAATCATTCACACCATGGTTTGAATCTTAATTAACAAATATGTGTGTATCTGTGTGGTGTGTGTGTCTGCGGCATGGTGTGTATGTGTGTGTGTGTGTGTGTGTATGTGTGTGGTGTTGTATGTGTGATGAGTGTACATTTATGTGTGAGTATGTAGAGGCCAGAAATCATGTTAAGCATATTTTCTCCATGTCGGTTTATTTTTAATTTTTGAAACAGGATCTTTCGCTGAAAGTGAGGCTCACCCATTCACAAGGGCTGATTAGGCAAAGAGCTCTAGAGACTCACCCTTTCATGTGTCTGCACTCCCAGGGCTGGGTTATAGGCAGGGCCACAATGCCTGGATTTTATGTAGCTTCTGGGGATATGAACTCAGATCCTTGTGCTTGCTTTCAAGCACTTTACCAACTAAGCCCATCTCTCCAGCTCTGCATACTTACTATTTTTTGATTGCCTTGCCCTATAAGGATATCACTAGAATAGGCATCCATCACTTCCACATCACAACACAGGACAATAGAAACATACTGAGTCCTAACCTAAGCAGAGTCATTAATAAGTAAACTAGTCTCTTGGTGTAATGGTTCTGACATCTTGTCAAAGCAGCTGGTAAAACAGACCTAGTGAAGCATCTACTGACATGGAAATATGACCTAGGAGTTGGAAGCATTAAACTTTCAGAACTTCGAGCGATGTCTAAATGCAGCCTAGCCCACAACATTTCATTACACGGGCAGGCATATCCATCCATCTTTCAGATGTTGGTGGTTATGTAACGTAGCCAATTACAAAATTACAGTGGAATCTTCCTGGCAACAGTGCTTCATTATTGTCGTTAGTGACCATAGTGACCAGCTACCTAGTCGCGTTTCCGTATGTACCAGACTTTTGTGTAATGAGTCCAGCACCCCTGCCACAGAGAGCTTAGTCAGACATGATCGGTATAATAGCACTTAAGAGAAATGTTCTGCAAATAGGTGACCTCAGCACTTTCGCAGGCAGGCAGGAACAAATAAATTCCCACTGACACATGTCTACATAAATTGAAATGTATTTAGAAATACCTATGGTGATTTGTAAAGGGCAGAGTCCACATTTTTGCTGCTTCTGAGTAGAGAGGAAAAAAATATAATTCCTACCTTTAAATTAACTTTGAATCATAGTGAAGAGAGGCCTGAATGAAAGTCATTATCAACTATGTAATCTCATTTAACGTGAGGCATTTCTGAGCTGAGGACCCCGGGTATTAGCATCTTAAATGTGTCATGAAGTCACATACATCATCCGACTTTCCCCCTGTGTCACCAGCTATATACACCCAGGAACAACTCACTAGTGATTAAAACAAGTGTTAGGCAACATTATTAAAAGGCTATATAAAAATGAATTTGGGGTCAAGAGTAATAAATGTATCATAGGATATGCAATAGGATGCTCCAAGGCTTCCACTTCAAACTAAAACGACCTCACACAAAATTTCTCTCTTTATCACTTCCAAGCTTATAAGACAGTATATATTCATAATTCTTAAAAGTACAAACAATCTAGAGAATAGAAATCAGTAAGATAGATGTCTTCTCTTTACTTCATCTTTAGTATATAACTTATGAGCTACACTCATGGCGTAGCGTCTGCAGGGTGTGTAAATAATATTTATCATAAGGACAAATGCATATTTCTCTCATGTTATTTCTCATTTAAAGCATGTCTTGACTTAAATCTCTCATCATGACTATTTCCACTGGTCTCTGTTAGAAAGCCCTAAGAACCTTCTATAAAATAAGTATAGCATCATTACTTTTTCTGGTATTTTATTGTGGAATCTTTGTGGGGTTTCCAATGGTTTTTAAAATAAGCATGGTGTCATAGAAATATCTTTCTCATAAGAATAAGACTGTATAGTGGTATTTTGGGGGGATATTGATCAATATGAAGGGCTAAGGTGTTATTTTGGGACATATGACTACATGACTAAAACATCTGGACATTTTCCACTGGACCCTGACACGGTATCTAAGAACGTAGTGATTCAAAATTTCACCTACATTATTAGAAGCCATGAACAAAAAGGATAATGTGTAATCTTTATTTAATGTGCTCTTTAAAATATAACTGGCCTTTTAAAAGAAGCAGAATGAAAATCTGATGCTCCTTTCTTTCCTTTTAAATCAGTTCTCTGTTAAATCTCTACTAGCACCCTGTTAAATAAAGCTCCTGAGGCCTCTACAGTGGCTCACTGGGCTATTTCATAAGTGACTTCTTCTGGACCTCAAAAATCATTTGTTTCACAGTCTTCTAAAATAAAAAAAATTTAAACAGATTATTTTGTATGTAGTAAACCCAGGAAAGATGGCGGCCAATAAGAATATCTACATCAAGATCCAGCTGTACTGCTCCTGGACATACACCCAAATGATCCTCTACCATACAACAAGGAAACTTGTTCAACTATCTTTATTCATAATAGCCAGGATCTGGAAAAACCCTAGATGCCCCCCAACCACAGAATGGATAAAGAAAACTGTGGTACACGTACACAATGGAATACTACTCGGCTATTAAAAACAAGGAAACCATGAAATTTGAAGGCAAATGAATGGAACTAGAAAAGATCATGCTGCGTGAGGTAACCCAGACCCAGAAAGACACACATGGTATGTACTCACTTATAAGCAGATTTTAGCCATATAGTACAGGATAAACATACTACAGTTCACAGACCCAAAGAAGGTAAGTAACAAGGAGGATCCAAGGGAGGGTGCTTAAATCTCACTAAGCAGGAGAAATAGAACAAACAGTGCAAGCAGCTGAAGAGAAGGAACACAGTCGGAGAAAGATCCCAGAAGGAAATGAGGGTAGAGATCAGCCCTGGGGACAGTGGGGGTTAGAAGACAGAGGGCCTGTAGAAAACAAGGGAAACGATGGGTGTAGCATCTCTGTAACAAACTGGGGACCTAAAATAGGGTAGGCCTCTGGGAGGATATGGGGGTGAAGTCAGCTAAGACTCCTAGTAGCAGGGGACTGAAGATGACACCCTTTAACTAGACAGGACTCCTAGTGTAGAGAGGGGAACGCCAATCCACCTACAAAAACTTTGACCCAAAATTTACCCTGCCTACAAGATGTGCAGGGATAAAGACAGAGGTTGAGGGAATGTCCTACCAATGCCTGGCCTAACTTGAGACCCATCCCATCCATGGGAGAGAGCCAGCCTCTGACACTATTAGTGATACTCTGCTATGCTTGCAGATGGGAGCCTAGCCTAGCTATCCTATGAAGGCCCCTCCTAGCAGCATATCAAAACAGATGCTGAGTCTCACGACCGAATATTGAGTGACATTGGGTGGAGCATAGGAAGCCTTACAGAAAAGTCAGGGGAAGGATAGAAGGACCTGGAGGATATGGGAGTTCCACAAGAAGTCCAACAGAGCCAACTAACCAAGGCCCAGAAGGACTTGTGAAGATTGAAGCACCATCCAAGGACCACATATAGACTAGACCTAGGCCCCCTACACAGATGTAGCTGATGGACAGCTCCGTCTTCATGCGAGACCCCTAGTAAGGGGATCCAGGGCTGTCTCTGACATGAACTCTGTTGACTGCTTTTTTATCACTTCCCTGTGGCAGGAAGTGATCATCAGGCCAGAGGGAAAGAGAATGTTCTCAGGCCTGATGGGACTTGATGTGCTGGGGTGGATAGGTAAGGGGTGGCTCCCCTTTTCTGAGGAGAAGTGGAGGAGGGTAGGGGGAAGAGAGAGGAAGTGTGGGGCTGGGAGGAGAGGAGGAAGGGGCTAAGATAAGGATGTAAAGTGAACAAATACATTAATTTTTTCAAAAAAAGAAAAAGATTAATATTCTTCAACAAAATAATGTTGATTACATGATACTGTGATTGCGACCAATGTCAGTGATGGAAACGCATATGCCACATGCAATTTAATAATGTTTCTAAAATGAAAAAGACAAAAGAACATGCCTTTCTGCACATGCTCAAAAATAAAGAGGAAAATAGTAAGAGTGAACCAATTTACTTTCTCATCATGTGACTCTGAGCTGCCTTGAGACCCACTTTGCAGATAGAGGCAGAATGGAAAAAAAAAAGACATTTTGTCAGTTCCCCATGTTGCTGCTTCTATCTGTCTAGACTCTTCCTGAACATGGCAGCCACCAGAGGAAGACTCTCAAATACCCTTCTCAAGAGAGAAACTATGCAACCAAAGTGTGGGATGTCAAGTGGCAAGTTAAGCAGAAAGAGATGGTAAAAAAGGGTCTCAAAGACCCATAGCCAGCAAACAGCATCAGGACCACAGACAGGATAGAAGGCTCAGAGAAATATGAAAAACTGTCATAAGAAGGAATCCAGAAGACCAATATTCTTGATCCACTAAGTAGTGGTGACAAAAATATTTTTTATCCATTTTCAAAAATTTGGCTTATTTCACATGTTTGTTGAGAGGTTCAAGTGTGCATGCCACCATGTATCCGTGTAGAAGTCAGAAGACAATTTGCATGGGGGTCCTAGTATCCAAACATGCTGTCTGTCAGGCTCAACGGCACATGCCTTTATTCACTGAGCAATCTAGCCCTTTGTCCCAACAGTTACTTTTAAAATCATTGCAGCTCAGACTAGTCTACCATTCTACAGTTTATAAGTGTCACACTGATGTTTACAAATATTTAGTAATACCCCACTTTTAAAAAACAGTCTACCATCTTATATACACCCTGTTTTACCCAAGCTAACTTTTTCATATCTGTACCTGCTACTTTTTTTTGATGATACTTATTGTCACCAAGCACCCCCCTTTATCTGAGGTATTGGGCACAGTGTCATCTCTATATCTGGAATTCTTTTGTTTTTCTCTTCCAGTCATTATCCAGATATACTCATGACCATTGCTCCGATCTCCCTGGCTGAGGTAGAACTCTGTTTTACATCCTGAATATATACTCCTTGAGAAATACCATAAATCCAGTCACTGTAACTAATCAACCTGTGTGTTTGTTGTTTCACGCATGTCTGTTCTGTGTCCTTCACCTGGCGCCAGCATTCTACCAGGGCGTGGCTTACTGCTGGCCATGGAAAAGGGCTAGGTTGCATTCTTTTAAGATAATATCATGCCAGCTGTTAGTTTTGTAAATGGTATTTATGCACTCCATAAATATTTACCAAGAGGATGGCTGCATGGAATCTTCTGTGGTAAATGTGCAGTTACGTCAGTTAGGCAGCCCCTGTCTAATTCCACTTCAGGGGATTCAGTACTAGAAAGATGCACAGTAGTTAAGCAACGAACTATGGGTGATTGTTCTGAGGATTGGACCTGGGTGCAATGAAGCATTTAAGGAGGCCTTTGGCCCCAGAAGAAAGTCTTTGTGTGTGAAGAAACCTCACGTAGAGTTAGTGGTGTAGAGAGGTAACTATGAAGGTCAGTGGCCACAGCAGCACTGTCTAAGGCAGTGGTTCAGTAGCCGAAGGATGGATTCAGAAGCTGCTTGCCAAGGAGACAGGTATTTAATTCAAGAGCAAGAACAGTAAAGAGCCTAGAAAAGTACCTCAGAGGACTGGCATCCTTGACCTCACCTCAGAAGGAGATCGGAGCATAGATTTATCACAAGTGTTTAGACACAAGTAGCCCATGTTAAAGTCATGACTTGCAAAGTAAGATGTCCCCCTTTATCTGATGGAAATTTCCTACAAAGGGACCGAGAATGTGTGTCATCATCAGCTACCATATATAAGCAGGCTGTGGATATTCTCTATGGCACATGAAGAGTATCAGCCTTGGATTAGTGAGGAGGTGGGGCTGGACAGTTGAGCCAAACTGACATATAGATGTAATATAAAGAAATGACACACCCGTGGAAGAAAGGGAGTGTAATGACAAGAAGATAAAATGATAAGAGCCACTGTAATTAAATAAATCAGCTAATAATTCCATTCTCTACTTATGCACCACACACTCAGATACATGCATGTGCCCATACACACACATACATATACACACGTAGCCACATGCATGTGCAAAACCATTCACTTTAAAGTGAACATAGCGTTTTGATGTGACAGAGGTATAACGTGTCTGGGCTGACACTCTTCATGTGCCATTGAGAATTTCCACAGCGGCCGTCTGTCCGTTGCCACATGGAGAAGCTTGGACGTAATACTGCAGGAAACCTGTTCGGGGATTTATGTGACCTTGTGCTTGGGATTCCATTATTGCTGAGTATTATGGGGAGTGATTCTTTAAAAAAATGTGTTTGCATCAAGATGTTAGGTGTCTGTGCAGTCCGTCCCCCAAAGGTTTGAAATATGCTTGTCTGACAGAAGAGAGGGATAGAGACCGAAGCACTGCCATTAGGCATTCTTTCAGAGGCGAGCGAGGGGCATCATCTGCTTATTATAAAGGAGCTTCTCTGGAATCACTGCAGAATTTTATGCTCCGAGTAGTCACAAGAGAAGAATTATAATATCAAACTGCTGCTAAAGAAACCTTTGCATGACAGGGCTCCCTGAGTCTCTGATACCCACTCTCACATCTTATTCCTTACCTATCTAAATACATCTCCCAAATGCTATTTTGCCCAGAATATTTGAAAATAACCAATTTTCTTTAGAAGAAACTTAGCTCACCACTTAAAAGAAAATGATGTGTTCTTTATGACACTCTGAGTATGTGTGTGGCTCAAAGCCACTCAGGATTTATTGTTACAAGGTCTGCAATTGCATGCGTTTTACTTAAATGACACGTCTCCCCCTGCTACGAACAGTTCTGTACTGCTGAATATTGAGTAAGAGCTAGTCTCGTGTTCTCTGGTTCATAGTCTCACCAACGAGATGGCTGTGGCTCATGAGGGAAGAGGTGGAGTAGGGTCTGTCAGTCCCTGAGGTGACCTGGAAATAGACTGGAGGCTGTAGGACAAGAATCATGACTGTACCCATGGAGATTTTAAAGAATGTCATAGAGCCACGTGTCATAGTGTGGATGCTGCGCATGGGAAGTTAGACTAGCCGTATGCATAAGTGAGTACATGCCTCAGCTCTGACCTCCCCCCTCAGGAACTATTACAAACTAAAATCAAATACTTGTTACACACTCAAGCAGCCATTCCATGCAAAGGAAGCCTGGTTAGTCATTCCTTTCCTCTGCATCTGCAGAACTCTTCAGTGTCTCCTGGCAAGCTATCACAAAGACTCCCCTTGTAAAGGCTGCTAAATCAGGGGTGGCAGATAGCGTGCTGCGTACCAGTTGTGGTTTGATTTGTTTGTTTATTTTGCTTTGTCTTATCTTTCATCAACTTAACACAAGCTAGAGTCATCTGGGAAGAAGAACCTCAATTTAGAAAAATGTCACCATTAAATGGGGTATAAGTAAGTCTGTGGAGCATTTTATTGATTGACAATTGATGTTTGAAGGTCCAAGTCACACTGGGAAGTGGCACCTCTAGACAGGTGGTCCAGAGTGCCATACAAAGGCAAGCTGAGCAAGCCAAAGACAACAAGCCAGCAAGCACCGTTCCCATAATGCCACTACTTCAATTCCAGATTCCAGGTTCCTGCCTTGACTTTCTTCAATGGCAGCCTGCAATCTGTGAGGTGAAATAAACCCTTTCTTTTCCAACTTGCTTTTTGTCCATGGCTTTCATCACAGTAAATGAAAGCAAAATATGGTTCTAGAAAAACATAAAGACATGAATATAAATCCTCAGCACCTATGTAAAACCTGGGGGTAGTGAGAGAACACTGTAGTGTAAGTACTAGAGCAGGCATGCAGGGACAGAGGATCTCTGGAGCTTGCTGAGCAGACAGCCTACCCAAAACAAGCTGGAAGCTTCCTCCTTAACAGATCACTTTCATAATCCTGGACGCTCTTATGTAGGCTTCTGGAGAAGAAAAGACAGCATTGGCTCTTGCCTAGCTGCGAATCTTACAGACAATGAGACCAATTTGTCAGGCAAAATAGGCCCACCCCTGCAATAATGGCAACACTGTCAATGACAATAACCAAGCCACCTCAGATATGACATTTGGGCCTATTCCACAAGAAGGAGTCTATGCCTGATACAAAAAACAACGAACAACAACAACAAAAATTCATCAAAACCACATAAGGGCTGCAAGACTGTACGTGTTAGTAGGAAACAAAATACTATTGTGTAGCTAAACAGACATAATATTGAGCTTCTAAAACTTTATGTTTATACCCATAGACAAATGCTTCTCTCGGTGTAAATCAGAGAAGCCTCTCTGTGCAGAGAATGGTGAAGATCACAGAGAGTCAAGGCCACAGAAGATGCTGATGGTGGGTGGCAGATGCTCGCTCAGCCCTAAATAAGACATTCCTGTCATCCCATCTAAGGCCTAGGGGACACTGTGGCAAGAACAGGATGGGAAAATGTAGGATCCAGAAGGTATGGAGATCTGCTTAACCAGCTAATTGTCTTTCAGCTTAAATAGTCACTTAAAAAAAATTATGTGACTTCAGATTTGACTCTAGATCCCCCATTAACTACTTAAATGGAGAAAAGTCAGCTGTTTCTTTTTCTGGGCTATTTAAGGTAAATTATTTTCAAAGACATAAGGTGGAAAAGGTTAATGTTAAAATAATGCAGGCAAATAGGGGCTGATGGAATTGTAATGATGGATGGCCTCTTGGATCCTGTCGACTGTGGAAGAGCAGGGTGCTGATGAGGCCCATGTGTGGTGCTTCCAACCTCTATTTGTCATAATTACAGCATAGATTTCAGGTCAGTCACTGATAGAGAGCATCTAGAGTTTATTGTTTAACTAAGAATAGTCTCTGCTTAGAAATATTTCTGGGATCCTTCATCATCTAAAATAGATATGCACTGGTGTCTCACAAATTGAATGAGGCTGAGATTACTTGGCAAGGCGTTCTCAGAAGACTCATACTTGTTCATGATCTTTAAAAACAAAGAAGGCATGTCTGGCTCTGTTCTTCTTTTCCCATGTCTCTAAAAGTGAGGGGATAGATTTGGAAATATATTCATGTTCTGTTCTCTTTCCATCTCCTGTCTACTATACCTGTCATCACCAATCTCAGGACAAAGCTTTCTCAGACCCAATTTAGGATGACTGCTTTGCTAGAAAGTATCTGCCATAATCTTAGCCATTTCACATCAGCTAATACATTGTTTCTGTTTTCCAAGAGTCTAGAATTCCACATCAACTCACAGGCACGACAGAGAAGTAATAGAAAGTATGCCAATACAATCCTACCCCCACTTCTTCATCTCTATTGCCGTGCTCAATAGGTGCTGTTATTTATAGTTCATCTGGAAGAAATGATGTGGGGGCGGGGCATCCTGTGTGCAGGCTCCTCCCATACAAACCCAGCCACCTGCCTATCAGGCCAGATGCTCTCTCTTATCTACATCATCAAGAAGCAGAACTCACCATGAAGAAGTCCTCTATCTGCTGAGGAGCCTTAACTAGACGCTTTGGGTTTCCACACTATGAGGAAGCTCCTGCTGGCGCTGAAATAGGCTCTTATCTCCACTTGAACACAAGCCTGTGAGTTTACTTCACTCTCCAAGCACAGTACCACAAACGCCAACAATTAGGCGTGTAATTTCAGTGACACTGCATCGGGCTTGGCATGTGGGTTCAGTCCTCTACATCATGAAAAGAAGAAAAGTCATGACTCAGATGTAGTGAAAAATCATCTGGGTCACTTTTTCTTTAGGCCAGATTATTATTATTTATTTTTTTTTAAATCAGGCAACATTACTTGAGAGGAGGATGAAGAAATAAAGCAACACCATCTTCAGGTTGGGTTTAACCTCTTACTGGCCAGAGCAATGTCTAAAGGAAAAAAAGAGCACACAATGGAATTCACTTACAAAGCCATACTCCATAAAAGGTGAGATTGAGAGGGTTTAAGTAAGTGATACAAGCATTTTAAACCTCTCTTCGAGTAGGGCTTACATAAGGTTGAGAACTTCCTGGCATTGTTCACTGTGACAGTCTCAGGATATCAACATGTTCGGACCATGCATAGATAGACGTTTAACTCATAATGAATACTTGACACCAAGTTTCAAGCTCACTTCACACTAAGGATTCACCCCTCAGCAAATGTTGTGTGTGATACCCACTAGTAGGTGGGTTCTTTCTCTTTATTAATTAAAGAATTGAGAGACAAGGAAAGAGTTCAGAGAAAAGTGAAATCAAAGTGTACTGGCAAGTGTTACAGACTCTTTAACATGAAAAGAGGCTCCAGAGGCTGCAAATCCCTCAGGGGAAAGAGGTGTCTGGGCTTCAGGCTCACTGCATTGTCATTTCCTCCCCTCTATCTTCTATTGAACCTAACTCACTCATGTTCCTTCTGAAGAAGTTTTGCCTCACTGCTCACTGTCTCTGTCCACAAGCACAGAATAATTGCAAGAGCAAAATTGATGTTACTAAAATTCTAATAAATAAAAATGCTCAAAAGACAATAATGTGAGTAACATTGCATCAACTAGGCAGACTTAATAAAATGGATAAAAATCCTAGATACTGAGAAACTCCCAAACCAAGTCACCCAGCACTAGGATAGCTGATGGAATCTTGTATAGCGAGAAGTCTGTAGCAATAATCAAATTCCTTCAATGAAGGAAAGCTTGGTGTCAAACCTTGCTCAAATTTATCAAATGCCTACAGGAGGACTAATACCAACTCTTAAATTCCTCTGAAAGAATGAAAATAAAATAATTTTAACTCACATTACAAAACTAGTATTATGTTGCAGGATGTTTGATCCCAAAGTGATCCCTGAGATTGTGAACTGTAAAAACACGTCTTTGATCCCATTGTATGTCCTGAGATTGTGAACTATAAAATCTTGTCTTTTGTTTGGCATAGTTGATCCCTTAACACACACCTTTAACCCAAGATCTTTCTGTATACAGGATTTAATAAAGTTAACCCTAAGGCAAGAGGTGGAGCAAGAAAGCAGCTGAAAGGGATTAAAGAGTAGGAGGGACTTTGAGTTGAGGGTATTTAAGACAGCCTGGAGAAGTAGAAGGGCTCTTCAGCTCTTTAGCTTTTTGCTTTTTGGCCCTTAGCTCTTTAACTCTTGCGCTCTTCATATCCTTGGTCTTTGGGTTTTTTTTGGGGGGGTCTTGGAGCTAGCAAGCCTTTGGCCTTGGGTTTTTGGTTTGTTTGTTTGGTTTTTGGTTTTGTTTTGCCTTTTCTTCCTGGGCAGTCAGCTGAGCTAGTGAGCCTTTTAGGCCTTTTCTATCCAGATGTGAGCTGAGTAGGAAGGTCAGCTGGGTGCTTTCTCTGCCTATCTGAGCTAGCAGGTTTTTCACCCCAGCGTCTGGCTCCTGAGTCTTTATTAGCAAAATAGAACAATCAAGGATTCAATTAAAACAATAGTATTGCCTTGAGATAAAAATCACATAAGTCCACTTCCAGGAACTTAAATGATAACCTCAAACCCCATGACAATTGAGACAAAAATCCTCAACCAAATACCAGAAAACTTAATTCAAGAGCATATTGAAGGGATCACACGCTATGAATAAGTGAGAACTATTCCTCAAATGCAAGAATGGTTCAACACATGAAAATCTATCAATGCAATGCATCTCATTAACAGAATGGAAAGCAAAACAATGGCAGCCACAACCCTTTTCCCTCAAATAACTCAACAGCCTTAACCACTAGACAAAATTGCCCCCCAAATTGTGACTGGAGAAATGGCTCAGTGTTTAAATGCACTTTCTGCTCTTCCAGAAGATCCAAGTTTGGTTCTCAGCACACACATTAAGTGGCTCAACTCATTTTATTTATTTATTTATTTATTTATTTATTTATTTATTTATTTATTGGTATAGCTTCTGGCCTCTGGGGACACCTGAATGAATGTGCAATAAACAAATGATGAGATCAAGGCCAGCCTGGGCTATATCTAGGAAGACCCTGTCCAAAGTAATAAATGAAAATTTACAAAGAAAGGAAGGAAGGAAGAAAAAGAAAGATTAAAGAAGAGAAGGAGGAGGAAGAAGAGGAAGTTAACAATGAGGAGAGGTAGGAGAAAGAAGCTGGTGTTGTTATTGTTGATGCTGCTGTCGTACTTCTTTGAAAGTACTTGTGAACACACTGTAGGATAAGAAGATACTGGTGGCCTCCTGGTGTCATGAAGCCGTCAACATTGTGTCTACCAAGTTTATGCTCGGCCAAAGAGCAAACGATGCAAAACTAATTTCTAATCACCCAGATTAACAGAAACACACCACAAGGTAAGGCATTTGAAGATCAAATACTTATTCTGGTGCCCTCCATCACAGAAGAAGACCTTTAAAAGGAACAGTATCAAGTACAGACTGGACAGCTCACTCGCATACAGAAGAGCCATGCTCTAAAAGAAACAAGGCAGTTGCTCATTATGATGCAAGGCTCGAAGTACTGGAAACCATTCTTGAAACCCAGCCGGGCCACAGAAGTACTTTTGTCAGTGTTCCATTATCTACCTTATTTACACACTGAATTTTCTTTTGTTTCTTTTATCCTTACTTGTGTTTTTGTACTAATCACAATTTTTATAGTTCTGTCATCATTCATATTTACAAAATTTCCAATACTATAGTATATTCTTGTATGTATTTCATGTCTGTTGTGAATTTGACTTTAATGAATTGTGATCTTGAGTTTAGCTTGTGTATAAAGTATTGACTATGTATGCAAAAATGCAGAATTTTTTCAATAAACAAAGAAATGTGCTTTAAGTTAAAGGTAAAATTTTCATAGCCCATTTCTGTGAGTAGTGGGGATTGTATGTGTAGATATCTCAGACAACTGCAAAAGCTGGTACATGAACAGCTAGGAGGCTATGCATCTTTCTCCTAATATTTCTAATTTTATTATAATTATTGTGCTGATATCTTATTATTTGTTTACACCATGTATTTATATTTTAAGTATAAGTTATTATTGTCCATTTCATAATATAAGATGGTTTATAAAATATATACCATTGATTATATATAATATATAATCATTATATATAAAATATATAATCATTAAGGTATTTTTCCTAGATAATATTTTCAAGATTATAATCTTTTGAAGTTTTCTATTTCAAGATTCTGATCTTTTGGGATTTCACCATTTGGGATAATGGAATGAAAGTTAAAAATAACAACAAGTTTATCGATCATAGTGCAAAAGACAACAGCTGGATGGGCAATAATAACAATATTGATGGCCAGGAACTTCTTTTCAGATTATGATCAAACATTTACTCCCAAGTACAATTATCTAAACAACTACAGAAAACCATTTCTAAAATTTCATATTGTCATATTTAAAAACCAATCAGTAAAATAGTAACAAAAAGAAACTAACTCACCATATACACATGTCAGGAATAAGCCCATAATATCTACCATAAACACTTCTACTCCACATTGAATATTCTAATGAATGTTCTAACCAAAGCAATTAGGCATGAAAAAGAAATAAAAGGCACTTAAACTGTAAGAAGTAAAGTTTTGTTTTCAGTCAGCATTATCTCATATTTAAGAAACATAAAAATCACACACATACCCAAATACAGACACACACACACACACTAAATGAATCCAATAAAATAGCATATTCAATATCTAAATATCAATTGCATATCTATACACTATGAAGAATCAGAAAGAGAATTTTTAAAATTACTTTATGGAGTCATTAAAGGGAATAAGATTCTTAGGCATCAAAACAGCAAAATCATTTATATAACTACAGAGCATTTCTGAGAAAAACTAATGAAGGCATAATCAAATGGGCAGATAACCCATGTTCACAGAGTACGGGATTTGATGGTACCACGTCATTTTCATCCATAGTGACAGGCAAATTCTATGCAATTTCTATTAAACCACTATGGTGCTCTTTTTCAGAATAGAAAAAGCCTATTCTAAGATTTACATGAAGTTTCATGGTGCCCAAACTAGCAGAAACAAACAGAAAACCGAGCTCAAACATACATTTCCTGATCTGAAACTTTCTACAAGTCCCTAGAGTCTGAAACGCAGTATTATATAAAGATGGAAACATACACAGACTGATGGGACACGTTAGAGAGATTGGAAGCCATCACACGACCAGGAGATTGTTAATAAAGAACAGTCTTTGCTGCTCTTCTGTAAATACCATGAACAAGGCAAAGGAGAAAGGAGATTATTTTAGCTTATGGTTCCAATGGGGGAAAGCCCATAAAGGCAGAGATCACATGTCAGCAGGAAGCTGGAGCCAGAAGCTGAGAGACCGCATCCTCCACCACAAGCAGAAGCAGAGAAAACAAAGTGAAAGTAGGGTGAACAATTATATATATATATGTATGTATGTATGTATATATATGTGTATGTATGTATATATATATGTATGTATGTATGTGTATATGTGTGTATATATATATTCCCCAAAGGGCATGGACCCCGAGAGGCCAACAATGCTCCCCATTGAAAGCCTCACAACCAATAGTATTTAAATTTAAACCGGACTAGATGAATTTCTATACAATAGAGGAGAGACGCAATATTGGCTGGATGACAAAGAGGAGAGGTGGATCTAGGGGAGCCGGTGGAAGATACTGATATATATCTAAGTACATTATATGAAATTCACAGGAAACTAACAAAAGGATGAGGAAAATTTAATTTAAAAAAGGTTTTGCTCCGTTTCTTTCTAATGTCTATGGACAAAATGTGACACGCCAATATTAGAAATACCCATACCTATCTGGTAGAAAAGTCAGCGATGGAATACCGAGTAGTCCCTGTTAAAGCGCCGCACACAGTCCACCTCCTTCATTGCTAGTGAAAGTATTCTGGCTTTGCCTGTCATGAGGTGGCAGGTGCAATCTGTAATCTTTTGCCTCATTTGAGGGGGCTGGGTCTATTTCCAACACAGCTGGTGTACGTCAGTTTCTCTTCAGTCTTTTCCTGGTACTTTATGAAATAGTTGCATCCCTTCCAGCTAGATGCATCTCCCTCATCAAAGCAGGTCCTCCCTGTCTCTGTTGCTGTGATTAAAAAAAAAAAAAAAAAAAAAACACTCCAACCAAAATCAATTTGGGCAAGGAAGTGGGTTGTTTTAGTTTATCGGTTATATAGCCCATCACTGAGGCAGGGACTGGAGCAGAGGCCATGCATGGAGGGACCCTTTCCATTGGCATGCTTTTCTGGCTTGCTCAGCCTTCCTTATGCGGCACTCAGGACCACTGCCCAGGGACAGCAGCTCTCTCAGTGGGCTGGGCCTTCCCACATCACTTAACAATCAAGAAAATGCCATGCAGCCATGCCCACAGGCCAAGCTGAGGAAGAAGGCAAGGCCTCAGCTGAGGCTTTCTCTTCCCAGGTGACTGACTCTAGGTTTGTGTCAAGTTGACAGCTGAAACTACCCTGGCATTTCTTACAAGGCAGTCATTTTTAAGAAAAATTTAAAATTTTGTGTCTTTCCTCTTTTTTTTTTTTTTTTTTTTAACCTTTACAAGCAACACAGAAAGAGCTACAGGAGTGGTAACTAAGCAACAAAAACAAAAATCTAAATAATGTCATCTTGTTAGAGAGATCTGGGAGCACTTCACACAGGCCCTACTGTCTTGCTAAAGGTCACTGATGTCCCCCCACCCCCCCTTGACACATCTTCTAGTACAGTCTTCATTGCAATAATGTGAGCATTTATCAGCCATCATGGATCCTCTGGTAAACTGGCAATTTCAAGAGTGCAAACTGTGTGGCAGAGAAACGAGCTGAAACAAAGTAGACATTAGAATGAAACACTGTACTTCAGAGTGAATCTCTCAGCGTTTACTCTGGGCAATTTAGAATTCATAAGGAAAATCAATAGAGTCTTATATCTTTCACAGAAGGAAAATTTCTTACAAACTAAGCACAGTCAGCCTGTATTAACACTGTGTGTGTGTGTGTGTGTGAGAGAGAGAGAGAGAGAGAGAGAGAGAGAGAGAGAGAGAGAGAGAG
>OU015755.1:10401602-10421026 GCA_907169655.1 Acomys percivali | reverse complement strand
CACACACACACACACACACACACACACACACACACACACACACACACTGGGAAGCTGGTACACCCCACACTGCACACTCCAGATATCTTTTCTCCATTCTCTGGATTATTTTCTCATTGAGTCATATCACTTAGGAACCATCTACCATTTTTATTGAAGTTCAGAGTTCTCATTTATTTCTGCCTGTGCTGTGGTTATTTCACCCATACTTAGCCAGTTTCATTATAAAACATTTAACATAAGTAAGTGTCGCCATGTGGCACGGTCATGAGAAACCTTGGATTCTCATCAAAATAGTCAAGTCTTTTTTTTCCCTCTCTTTCATGTTTCCACATTCTGATTCGGGACAGAACTCTTACCCAGAAGCAACCTTTACTACCATTTCCAAATGGAGACTCCAGCCAAACTAATGATGCTCATGCCCCTTCCTCCTCATCAGTCAGACCACTCCAGGCACAAGTGGAGATATGAGGCCACTAATCTGCTGTGCAATCATGAAAGAGTTCCACATCTTTATCATATTTAGCATAGCTTATACAGAGCCATGAAAACTCTAGGCCTGTAAACCAAAGGGAATCTCAGATGCTTAGGCAAGCCTCGGACAATAGCCTGCACAGAGCATTTCTTACCAGCAGCTGTCTTCATACTGTTTCAGGAAGGTTCCAATTCTTCTGTTTTTAATCTATTATTTATATATCTATTTCTTCATTTGTTACTTACTTGTTTATTCAGCCTCCATCCCCCCTCCCTTGGCCCCCTCTCTCATGTGTGTATGTGTGTGTCTCTGTGTGTGAGTGTATGGTTGTGGTTGATAAGGCAGTTAGAATTATTAGCTATCCTAATTTTCATAGTAAATAATGAAATTTTACTTTATAGTAAAATATTTTAGCATCTCCATAGCTGGTGAAGATAGCTAAGACCAAAATCATAAATTACATTTGGCTGAATACGACCTCCATCTGATAATTCAATCATATGAACTTTACTTTTAATTAGGGAAGAGGACTGAGTATATTTTAGTAGACTATTTATTATTGATAAAGTATCATTTCATTATGGAACTAATCCAGTGTAATGTATCTCATGTGACACTCTTGTTCCCAACTGTAACTGGCCTTTAATATACTTTAGTTTCTTATTGAATTCATATCAAGACCCTTTTCATTAAATATATTATATTTTTTAAATAATCTATGTTTCATACTTTTTTCTGAAAGTTAAGTCACTATTTTTCTTCCAAGTCTCTGATCATGGCCTTTTCCTGGTTTTGTTGGTATATCTTGTCTGTGATAGCATACACAGGCATTACTCAATCTTTTTAACGGAAAGTAACTACTTTTAAAGTTCTTTCTCTCTTATTCTGATTGATTGATTGGGCTGGCGATCTAACACAGAGCTTTGAAACACTCTAGGCAAGCATCTTCACCACTGAACAAAACCCATTTCTCATGGGGTTTGGAGAGAGAATCTCCTCATGCTGCCTAGGCTGACCTTGAGCTAGACCAAGGTGTCCCGCCTCCACATCGTGCGTGCGCGGATCACAAGCATCGACCAGAACCAAGTTATGTTATTGATTCCGCAGTAGCACAGGTATAGACTGGGCCTTTTGAACTAGATGTGCCTGTGTACTATATACGTTTGACACATGAGCCTAAACAGCTTTATAGAATTTCTTCATAGTACCCACTTAACTGTAGTAATAGGAGAAGAGTCAGCGTTGGGCTAAGGAGACAATTCAGAGTAAACGCTTGGCAATTCAAATCCACAGTGCTTTCATAAAAGGCTTGGCATTGCTGGGCATGTCTGCAGGACCGGGATTGAGGCCCAGAGATGGTGGCTCCTGAGAGCTTGCTACCTATCATCACAACCAAATGAGAGAGTTCCCAACTGAGTTCACTAACCTTTGTCATAGCAATAAGGCAGAAGGCGCTAGAGTAAGACACCTCACATCCTCCCAGGCCTCTGTATGCAATCACATGACCTTGTGTGCAAACATGCTTATGTACATACAACATACACATTTACCATACAAAGACAGAGACAGAGACAGAGAGACAGAGTAGTGTCATGTACTTGGAGCTTTTGGGTCAACATTTTCTATTTGAAATATGACAATGATTTCCTGGGGCATGTCACATCAGTTTCCTGTTCTTCAGATGATGCAACTCAGTGTCCGGAATTTGAACTGATTTGCCTGTGACCACCTCCCGTGTCCGGGTTTTCAACAATAAATCTCGTAAACTGGATAATCTTTAATCTCTTAAGTCAGTTCACTGGGAAATAGAAAGCAGTCAGAACTACATGATTAAATTCTATGACCCTCAAGATTTATTGCTCCATCACTCTGTTCTCCCCAAGCCTTTATTTTTTTTATTGCTTATCCTCCCCAATACAGTCACTTCCCTTCAATAACTCCTCAAGATATTTCCGTAATCTAGTGTGATGATTCTGTGCACTGTCATTCTGGACTGCCAAGTCTTCGTTTGGTACTCTTCTAGTATTTGTAGAAGAGAATTGAGCTGGAATTAGATCTCTTTTAAAGTTTAAGTGAGTCTTAACTAATGTTTGATGTTTTAATATCAAGGATACGATCTATGTAGCACCAAGCCATAAAATGAAATTAGGGCCTGCATATTGTTCACATACATGAATGCAGGCAACACGTATACACATAAAATAAAAATAAATCAGTCCTTAAAGTAAAATACACATATTTTTCAAAGATATGTTGGTAGAGATCATGTTGAGGTACTCAATAGAAAGCAGCTGAAGAAGCCGTCATTGTGTTTGCAAATGCAAGTTGTTATACGTGACTTCCAGAACCATCCTTCAAATTTCAGGCCTTTCTTTTGACCGTAAAAACCACTTCAGCAGAGTAGCCCTCTCTATTGGTGACATGGATGGTTTATCTTTTCAGACATGAATGTGTCAAAAATTCAGGAAAAAGGGATTCGGGATGAATTACTTTTCAAAGTTTAAAAGAGAAAGCTCAGGACAGTGAAGTCAAGGACAGCTTGGGAACTCTTCGTCTCTGACACAGCAGGGGGGGCAGTGAGAAACAATCTCTCTCAATTGTGAGGAAAGAGAATTGGACAAAATAACAAGGCCATTTGCAGAGAATGTCGAGATCAAGGGGAGGAAGGGGATAGCATTTGAAATAGAGTTTTAAAATGCTGGCAGAAAACTCACACTCTTAATTTTCAGAACATCGGGTTTTTAGGGGGTGTTGTTTGTTTGTTTGTTTGTTTTGTTTTGTTTAAGATTCAATTTTCTCTTCTGATGGTTTCCCTCTAGCCACTTGGTATTCAGGCATATAGGATATAGAGAAATGCTTTTAAATATTATTTTTAAAGTTATTCTCCTGTCTTTTACCCTCTAGAAGAGGAAATGAGGTCCTGTAATTGGCTCCTAATCTGTCTGGCCTCAGACTCAGGCCTGCGGACTTTCCTGGGCACCGGCATTCTGGACTCAGCTGCTGCCTATGAACAACGAAGTGACAGCTCCCATGCTGGCTCTGCATAACCATGCCTGGAGTGGTAAATAGGATAGAAAAGAAAACCACCCAGTGCCATCGCTCATTGCTGCAATCACTCTAAACTTTACCAGCTTGGCAATCTCCCCCAACCCAGGATTCCTTCACTTCCTAGCAGTCAAATCCTGCTGTCTTTATCCTAAGGTAAAATGTGCATCCCGTGGTATGGATAGACCCTTATTCTACCGTCTGCCTTATTCTACCACCATTGTTGTACTATCCTGAACAGATAATCATATATAAATTTATAAATCACACATTGTTTCTTTAGGTAATATCTTTTTTTTTTGTTTTGTTTTCAAGTCACAAAATGAGTTCATTTATCCAATAGTGTAGGTTCCTTCCAGCCAAAGACCATGAGGGACACAGCTGCCATTGAATATGGTAGGCCCATTTGTACTTGAAAGACAGAGGATATGCACTGTGGGGAATCACTAAATTATCCAAAGGCACTTAAGTTTTATTGGTCATCCTCTCCCATGCCAATCCAGCCCCTTTGGTGTCTCCTAAAGATAACTCTGTAATCTCATATGCTGGTTGGACTTGAGTTGGGTGACAGACACGTGGTGAAGGAAATGGGGCTTGAGCTCACTATTGAAACCTTTGCAGGAGTGAGGGCAACTTAACAGTGATGTATTGCAATAAACAATGTATTGTTATATACAAGGAGGAAAGACAAAGGGCAAGTATGATTCTGAGATCCAGTTATGATGGTTGAGGATGTAGCAGTTGTTTGTTTCACATAACTCAGTTCTGTAGCTCATGTATGGTTACCCAACAAGTCGGCCAGACGGTACTCACTGGGAGTGTCTCCCACTCAGTGTCAGAATAAACAAGAGGGAAAGCATACTGTTGCACTCCATCTCTCTCTCTCTCTGTCTCTCTGTCTCTGTCTCTGTCTCTGTCTCTCTCTCTCTCTCTCTCTCTCACACACACACACACACACACACACACACACACACACGCACACACGCACATGTGGGTTCTTAGAACTATATTACATACAACCTAGCACACACGCATTTATAATTTGTTGGCCTTTCCAGTAATATATACGCATAATTTGGGCATAGAGTTTTATCTCTGTACTTTGTGTGAGGAAATCAGAATGGTACCTGCCCCATAGTAGAGATCCAATAGAAACCTATTCAATGAGCAGAGAGAAGTTCAATAATTTGTTCAACCCTTACGGTAGGTAAGAAGGCAGAGTAAGAGGCCAGAGCTCAGAAATAATGTTCTGCTAGCTATATCAACAGTGAACAGCCCTAAAATTATTAACTGTAACACTGGGCATGTATTCTGAGATTGGAAATATGGACAGTTTCTTTAGTCTGTGATAAGGACAGTGTTAACATTTTACACTTTTTTTTTTAAATGAAAGTTTTAGCTTGCATTTCCATTCTGAATGCTTACATTAAATGTTTTGAACATGATTGTCTTAAACTAACCTTGGTATGATTTCTGATCCTGCCTAGAAGTGCATTGTAGCTTATCCCAAGCGACTCTTCCTCGGTAACCTACATCCTTGTATGACAACAAGAAGAGAGAAAGGCTGCCTCGTATGAACAGAGCTTAACAGAATTAACAGTCCCGATAACAAAGCCTTATATTCAATATTCTAGCTGCTTTTCCAAGGCGCAGAACAAACAGGTCAATATTACATTTTAAGAACCGTGCTGCCACGTGAGAAGTCAGGGCGCTACTTGCTGGCACATCTAGCACACGTCTGATGAAGGCTGTATTTATTCTGCCTGTTGAAATGAAAGCCGCAATAATAAAAACCGCCTTGAAGGAGGAAATTGTTCTCCTGGAGACTGTATTATGAAGCAGGGCTGGGTGAAGTGGGTCCTCTCCATGCCTCAGCTATTGACAGCATCACAGACACAAAAATCCAGGTTTTTACTGAAGCAATTTTGGGGCTCTCTGTGTAGCCTTGGACCCTGTCAGCCAAACTCGGCTGACGAGGAAGGAACAAAATGACGAAAAACAACAGTGTACAAACCCAGGAAGCTGCAATTTACCTTGATATTAGTAATGCTAGTGTTATTCACAGCAGTGATGGCAAGCCCAGCAGTGGCTCTAAGCCATCCCTAGAGCAGCTCATCTGTGCCAGCTCAGTGTGCCATAGGCCTGACCCCATCATAGCAGATGGCTCCTATGCTAAAGGTGGCCCAGTCGGGTAGCATTTGAAGCAAGGCAAATCTGAGGGTGTGTCTCATTTTTCACCGATGCTAGCCACCTGACCTTGAACAAAGCAAGCTTGGCTTTATAGTATTTGACAATTTTTTTGATAATATCCTGGCTGGGTGGTAATTAGCAACACTATTTCAATGCAGAGGAAATGAGATACCAAGGATATTAGTCACCCATAAAATATGTGGCAAATTCCGTGCTTCACTGCTCATGAGCACATTGGAATTTAATATTTTGTTGTATTTATAAATTACAGTGGGTTATCCTATTTTTAGTTAGAGTCACTTTTCTGAAAATGACTATAGACACTGGACTCTTGGATAAGTTGACAGCACTAAGCTCAAACATTATCTCTACAAAAAGGTCACACTTGTATTAACATTTGAAATGTTATAGGTTCAGAAAATAACCATTAGCATTATATATATGTGTGTGTGTGTGTATGTGTGTATGACATAGTAAACATCTCTATATACATGACTTTTTAGCCATGAACTATTACACAATTTTTGCCATTATTATTAACTTGAAGTTAGAAATTAATATACATATATGCATACAATGGTTTACCCTTAATACAAAGTTGGGGTGGAGGTTGCCTTTTTCATGTTTCCTTGAAGACTTTGACTCAACAAAATGAGCTTTAGGGTACTCAGTAGCTAATGTCTTCTATCAAAAAATTCTTGAAAGTTAGACTCTCAGAGCTGTGGTTGCTCATCTGTTATTGTCAGGATAAAGTGGCATCTAAAACATGGAGCAACTACCATCAAGGCTGAAGACCTAAATTCAATATCCGGGACCCACATTGCAGAGTGAGAAACTGGTGTGTGCATGGAGGTTGCTTTCTGACCTCCACATGTGGTACACACACACACACACACACACACACACACACACACACACACAAATGAATAACTATGTATTTTCTAAAAAGTAAAGCATAAATTTGATTGAGATTCTCATTTCTACTAGACACTTGCTGTGTAAACGTGGACTGGTCAAGTCTGGCCTCAGGGGATTCCTCCTGCTGCATTTTCTGTGTTGTAAATGCTGTGAGAAGCCAGTGTGATGAAACTGAGTGTTTGCCTTTGTGACAGGCACGTGCTCTGAGATGTAGCATTTCTATGTTGCTCTCTCTTTAAATGGACACAACCTCCACTTAGTTATGAGAACACATTTAGGCAAAGCTCAACCAATGGGTATTCTTTGAAATAACGCTGATGTTCCTCAAAAGTGTAAAAAGTTATAAAAGGCAGTGGAAGTGTCTCTTCGTAGGATAGGCTCAGTGGGAAGAATGGGGACAGAACTCAGCGGAGAGATGGACTTTTAGCATGCCTGTGGGAAACTATCTGATCTTATTAATTGAGGTGGAAAGACTCTCCCACTGTAGTGTCACCATTCCCTAGATAGACAGGGCATCCCGGCATGTACGCAAGTACGAAAGATAAACTAACATACAAGCACTTGTTGCTTTTTTTTGTTTGTTTGTTTGTTTGTTTGGACTGCTGATGTAATCTGACTGGCTGTTTCAAGCTCTTGATGGCTTGACTCTCCAGCATACCCAGGACAAGCTATAGCCTGGAACAGGGAGCAAAAATAAACCTTCCCCTTTAAGTTTCTTACACTGAATTATTTTATATAGCAACAGGAAATGAAATTAGTGCAATAATTGCAGAGGGGAAAAAAAAAACCTATCTTGAAAAACTTTTTCAAAAACCACACTTCACACTAAAATTCAGTATTAATGTAGAATCATGATTCCCTGTAAAAGAAGGAAAGGTCATAGAAGAATTTAGAGGGCAGAAATTGTAGAAGTCAGCAAAAAAGATATGAAACATTTTGAAGACAGGACTAGCGCTAAGCCGAAGTACCACTAAGAAACCAAATGGCATGATTGGGATAAAATAATAATACTTTTTAATTGTGTATATATAAATGCTACATTTGATTATAATGAAAATAACAGCTGGGTGGACAGAGGAGATAGAGACAGACGAGCAGATAAGGTATTCCCAACTGAAGCGCATGGGAGGAACTCCATATTGGGAATTCCTGGGGAAGGATTAAATGGTGGTGTTAACATTTGGTGATGAAATTTCATGAGAAAGTCATTATTTGCATAGTCTAAAGTATACCTCCTGCAGACACTTGGTAACCACAAGAGCATAAAACAAGAGATTCACAGTGAAAATAAAACAATACAGCAAACATCACCTTGCCTGAGTGCTTGGTGTAGTGCCACCAACACTGGGACAGATAACCATCCGATTAGCCGATAGGTTACTGAAAAGATTTCACTCCGATGTTGCTCCTCTGTAACAAGAACCTCTGAGGGTCTTCAGAGGTGTCTGAGTTTATGAATGACACCAAAAGCCATGGAAGTATCACCGGTTAAGAGGAGGGAAAATGCAGTGTTGGATATTGGAGAATATCCGAAGCCCCTGGACATAATGGCTGCACATTCTAGGCATGGCTGTTCTACACAGCAATACTCGGAAACAGACAAACAAACAAAGATAAGACTTTACCAGCTGGTGAAATAGAATGAAGTGTTAAATTTGTTTGATGATATCATCTGAATATTAATTTATAGTATTTATTGTGTTGTATATGTTACATATAATTATTATATTTGTTCTGGACATTGCATCATAGATGTTCAAGATCCTTGCATTAAAAGAACCTGGATGAGGAGCACATGGTGTGTTCATATATTAGATAAGCAAAGTTATTTTAAATGTAAGATGTTTTTGGTGACTATTCCAGTAGAAAACTGTCTCTGTCATCTTTTCATTTGGAAAGCTACTAACCTGCACTCCCGGCATACTCAGATAATCAAATTTATCCCTTTTCAAGTCTCTGAGGGAGTTGAAGACCAGGTAGCTTAGTTTTACAATTGTTTAGAGGTTAGGATGTTTTTAGGTATAGATAGGTGTTCTAAGGTGATAATGACAATATGTGATGGAGATTGATTTACATTCAGAAATTTAGATTCACCAATATAGGAAAGATGTCTTCTTCAAGGCTGTCAAATACAAATAGCCAACACACTAAGAATGTAACATTTATATAATGCCTGATTGTGTCATGGTTCTTCTTGCTATAGGTAATCTATTGTATATATGTGTAATAATATAAATATATATGTAAAAAATGAAATTAAATTTTAAAAAAGGTTGAACATTGACTGATTTTTCCATTTTCCACTGATATTAAATTTGCAAAAATAGTGATTCTTAAAAACATGAATTTAAAGTAATGGCAGTCAAACAGCAAAAACCACTAATATATATTTTTAAAATATGATGGTTATAGAACATTGAAGATCTGAGTCAAGAAGACTGCTGTGATATAATGCAGGCTCATAATTCACCTTCTTGAAGATGCACCTATGTAGTTGCATGTGGACCTGTGAGGTTAGACTCAAAAGCATCTTATTGAAGGCAAGCAAATTCTTCACAACCCTAAGATGGGGCTAAATTAACATGTGCATAATACCTAGATACACAGTAGGTAACATCATTTAGAAACAGTAGAGTAGTGTTAAAATAGTATAGTGACATCACTTCAAAATGAGAGGGTGGTGGTCTGAGGTGTATGGTATTGACTCTGTGGCTAAATTGAATTGATTGACAACCTTGGGATTTCCGTGCCTCACTTTCTTCATTTGAAAAAAACCAATTAATATTTAACTTATGGGTTTTGTGGGCATTTAATTAGAGGATATGGGCAGGGCAAATGGCTCAGTAGGTAAAATTCTTGCCACACAAGTGTGGGAACTCAAGTCAGAGTTCCCAGAATTTATCCAAAGCCTAGCATGGTAGCACACCTCTGTAATCTCAGGGATCCTACCATAGGTGAGAGGCAGACATAGTTTGTGGGCCAGCATGGCTGCTGTGAACGGCTGTGAATACCAAGAGATCCTATCTCAAACTGAGTGGGAGAAGACCTGAGGTGAACTCGAACACACAAACATAAACATGTATCCATGTCACACACACGTGCTCAAAGCAGACAAAAACATATCCACATCACACATACATACACAAAACAAACAAGAAATGTAAAAAGATAGAGAATTCGGTTGATATCTGTCAAAATAAAACTTACAAACTCAGTAAGTGAAGGCTTTCGTGGGACATGCCCATTGGGCTAGTATGCAGATATAAGTGAGTATGTACCATTTGAGTCTTTCTGCTTCTGGGTTAACTCACTCATTATGATCATTTCTAGCTCAATCCATTTATCCACAAATTTCGGGAATTCCTTGTTTTTAATAGCTGAGTAGTATTCCATAGTGTATATGTACCACAGTTTCTTTATCCATTCTTCTACTGAGGGACACTTAGGCTGTTTCCATGATCTGGCTATTATGAATAAGGCTGCTATGAACATGGTTGAGCAAATTTTCTTGTTGTGTGCTGGAGCATCTTCTAGGTATATTCCAAGGAGTGGAATAGCTGGGTCTTGAGAAAGTCCTATTCCCAGTTTTCTGAGATAGCACCAGATAGATTTCCAAAGTGGCTGTACTAGTTTGCATTCCCACCAGCAATGAAGGAGTGTCCCTCTCTCCCCACATCCTCACCAGGAGGACATCCTATTGGGACTCTAGATGAGAGAAGCATGGGAGAATAGCAAAGTAGAAGGATCCAGAGGGTCCTAGAAACCTACAAGTAGAACATTATGATTGGCAGATTTGGGCCCAGGGGTCCCGCTCAAACTAAGGCACCAGCCAAGGACAATACAGGTGGTAAACTTTAAACCCCTACCCAGATCTAGCCAATGGTCAGAACAGTCTCCACACTTGAGTGGAGAGTAGGATATGACTTTCTCACGTGCTCTGGTGCCTCACATTTGACCATGTCCCCTGAAGGAGGAGACCTGGTGGCACTCAGAGGAAGGACAGCAGGTTACTGAGAAGAGACTTGATACCCTATGGGCATATACAGGGGGAGGAAGTCCTCCTCAGGAACAGTCATGGGGGAGGGGAATAAGGGGAAACTGGGAGGGAGGGAAGAATGGGAGGATACAAGGGATGGGATAATCATTGAGATGTAACAAGAACAAATTAATAAAAAAAAAAAAAAAACTTACAAACTCCCTCAAAGTGCCATGGTTTACTCAGAAAGTTGGCATTTAAAAAGAGGAAGGTTGGAATTAAAGTAAAATGGAGCACTTCCATTGAGTATATGATTGTCAATAAGCACAAGAAAATGATCATCACATTTTCCTAAAAAGACCTCTTAGAGCTTATGAAAATATAATTATGCTGTTAATAACATATAAACTATATCTGTGCTTAATAGTTTTCTGTTCTAGCATTTTGGCTTAGATTCTGAATAGTACAGATCTTCATGTTGTAGTGACCCCCAACCATAAAATCATCTATGTTGTGACATTATAACTGTAATTTTGCTGTTATGAATTATAATGCAACATTTTTAGAGATAGGAGCTTGCCAAAGGGTTTGTACCCCACAAGTTGAGCACCACTGGCTTAGACTATCCAAATGCCTTGTCTATATGATACATGGAGAGGGGGTTGGCATTGGAGGATCCAGAAATGTCCACCTTAGGTCAGGTGAAATTTAATATTCAAATCATAGACAATTTGTATTATTCCAGAAGAAACAAGAATATAAAACAAAACTTTTAACAGTAATGTATTCGAAGTAGAGGCTGAAGAAAGGTGAGGCCCTTTTAAAGACACATAAATATATATTTTAAATTTTTTATTTTTAATTTGTTCATTTAACATTCTGATTGTAGCCCCTCCCTGGTCTTCTCTTGCTCCCACCCTTGCTCTTTCACCCTGCCACCCCTCTCCTAGTCCTCAAAAAGGAGGAACCCTCCTCCCCTATTATCTAAGCCCAGCCTATCAAATCTCATCTGGACTGCCTGCATCCTCTTCCTCTGTGGCCTGGCAACACCACCAGGCAAGGGGGAAGTGATCAAAGTATGGGCACAAGAGTCCAACTCAGAGGTAGCCCCTACTCCCCATAGCATGAGGCCCACAAGGAGACTGTGCTGTCTATAGACTACATCTGAGCATAGGGTCTAGGTCCTCACCATGCTTGGTCCTTGCCTGACATTTAGCTTAATCCTCTAAGGTTAGGTTCACTCATGCACAGTATCCTTACCAAATTCCTGATGGAAATGTATCAGGTTACACTGTGCTTAGCCATGCAAACAAAACCATTGGAGTAGCAGCACAGTCTTTCCCCACTAATTTATTTATTTATTTATTTATTCACTTTACATCCTGATCCTGGCTGCCCTTCTTCTCCTCCCAGTCCCACCCTCACACCCCTTCCCTCACTCCCTCCTTCCCTTCTCCTTAGTGAAGGGGAAGCCTCCCCACCTCCCCATGGGTGCCACCCTCATCCTATCCTCTCTGGCAGGTCAAGTCACAGCAGGGCTAAGTGCATCCTTTCCCACTAAGGCCAGACAAGGCAGGCTAGCTAAGGGAAAGGGATCCAAAGGTAGGTAACAAAGTCAGAGACAGCCCCCCCCCCAGCTCCAAATTGTTAGAGGACCCACAGGAAGAACAAGCTGCCCATCTGCTACATTGTGTAAGGGGGCTTAGGTTCAGCCCATGTATGCTTTTGGGTTGGTGGCTCAGTCTCTGAGCCCCCATGGGCCCAGGTTAGTTTCCTCTGTAGGTCTTGACCTATAGGTCTCCTTGATTCCTCTGGCCCCCTAAATTTATCCACATCTTCCACAAGACTCCCAGAATTCTGCCCATTGTTTGGTTGTGGGCCTCTGCATGTGCCTCCATCAGCTGCTAGATGAAGCCTCTCAGAAGACAGTTATGCTAGGCTAATAAATGTCTCCAAGCATAGAAGATTATTATTAATAGTGTCAAGGGTTGTCTCTATCCCATGAGGTAGGTCTCAAAAATTTGTCCTACCTACAAATGTACAGGGATAAAGATGGAGCAGAGACTGATAAAATGACATCAGCACATTAAAAAAAAAAAAAAGGATTTCTTTTTATTTTATGTGTGATAGTATTCACCTGCATGTGTGTAGTATGTACACTATGTGCATGCAGGGGCCTGTGGAAGCCAGAAGAGGGCATTGGATCCCCTAGAACTGGAATTACAGATGTTTGTGAGCTGCCACGTGAGTGCGGGGACCAAACCTAGATCCTCTGGAAGAACAGCAATTGTTCTTGATCACTGAGCCATCTCTCCAGCTGAACAGCAATAGTTTGTTATTGTTGTTTATCAAAAAGTAAATAGAGAGTTACACTTCAGCATCCTTATCACAACTGTTGAGAGTTTTCTTTGGTGGCTTTCATTTCTGTCTAGCCTGTTACTTTGGTGGGGCGGGGGTAGGGATTGTCACAGAAGCCTTCTATGTCCCCTTTCTCAGCTGTGAGTCTGTAGTCATCAACACCTTGGCAAGAGTAGCTTTATTTCCCTTTATAGTCAGCGGAAACACAGATTATGGACTTACGAGGGTTGTGGGTGTTTGGCCATGCTCTAGTGAGTATACGGGTGACACATATTGGACTTGGTTTTCTTTTCTTTAATTTTTGGGGGATCACAATGGGGGAAGACCTGGGAGGACTGGGAAGTGAGTGTGTCGGGGCTCATGATGTGAAACTCCCAAATAATCAATAAAAATATTATGAAATAAAAGTAAATCTGAAATCTAAAAGAGACTCCTATCTAATAAAAGCCACCAAACTTGCCTTAAGAGCTTTGCAACTCCAGGTTTAGGCTGAAATGGTCAATTATCACCTGCAAAACTGACTTGCTAGCTGATTAAGAAAACAAGTTTTCAGAGCAAGACTGTCTGCCCTGAGGTATCTGCGATCTTCCAGGCCTCTATGTGAAGACATTTTTCTATTCATGGGGTCTCTGACTCCATGGACCTAAGGGTATCTATCACACACCTGCCTATAATGTGTTGTGATTCTACTCATGGGTTCATGAGTAGATGATGACCCTAGAGTGACATTGCAAAAGCCACAAAGACCCTAAGGCACCCTGCGAGGCTTGAGGTTTATACTAAACAGTATTAATTCTACATGTGATAAAACACACAGCTATTTCTTAATCGTCCTTGCTTTAGAGAATTGAATTAAGGCATTGTAATTTTTGCTTAATGCTTGAAGATTATCTGAATTTACTCATGCCATCAGCCTGGGAAAATCTTACAAGAATCTCTCCCTCAAAACCATTAGATACCTTTGGGCTTTATACTTCTCAACATTCAGTTGTTTCTTAAACTTCAATTAAACTTATTTATGCAAATATCACATGGTGGACATATTTACTGAGATAATTTTGTCTTATCCTTACACCAATACTCCTAGTATAAATTATTGCAGTCATTCATCAAAGGAAAGATAATTCATTTCTTATCTTAGCCAGCTACCATAAGTCTAAGTGGTCATGAGAAATTATTCTTTCTTCTCACCCACTGATGCCTGTGGAATAGTCACCAAGTGCTGGGTGGTCACAGAACTGCAGAGACAGCAGCAAACAAGACCAAACAAAAAGCCCCAGGATCTACAAGGAAAGAGGGTCAACAGATAATTTAACAAGCTAGTGTCTCTCTGTGTGTTCATGTGTGTGTGTGTGTGTGTGTGTGTGTGTGTATGTGTGTGCACGCATGTATATGAGAGACTCAAACATGACTCTCTTTGACTATTAGACATTTAAGCAGAATAAGTCGAATCAATAAACAGATAAAGAGAGAGTGAATTGACCAGAATGCATCTGAGATAGGTGGGTATCAGCAAACCAGGGAGGTTGGAAGCCAAGCAATATATGAAGAGAGGGGAGAATTTTTCAGGGAGATCTCTTGGAGTCAGGAAATGAGGGTTTGAAGAACAGCAAGACTCTCGATTTTACTCTGAAGAAGTTGAGCCATGAGTGGGGCCTGGACCCCGGGTGAAAGGCTACAGTGGACTTCATTAGTGCTCTGCCATTATTCTGATGAGAACTATTGTGGTGGCCAGTGGAAACAGTGGCCAGTTGTGGATCATTGCACCAGTCTGCAGAGGAGAGGAGAGCCTGAGGCAGGGCTAAATGATAGGCAGAGGGTAGTTCCTGCAAGCACCAGGAAATAACTGTCTCAAGCCAGTGGAGACCTGAAAGGGAAAGTGCACACCAAGAGGACCACACACCCAGTTTGTATCATAACCGCAGTGTGGTGGTGTGGCTTAAAAGATGGGGCATGAACTATCTTAAATAAATCAGTAAGTTCTCACGTTAACTAAAATAGAATGAAAGCAAGTTTTCAAATAAATAAAATATGAAAGTAAGTTAACTTAATTAAGCCAGATTCGGACAAATGCTGTGTGATTCTCCCCCTCCCTCTCTCCTTTTTCTCTCTCGTCAGCATACATATTACACACTCACATACAGTCACAGACACACATGTGTACATATGCATATGTATTGCCTATATTGCAGAAAAGCATAAGGTGGGCTGTGAATGGGGAAATGAGAGCCTAAAGAGAAGAAAGAAGGAAGAAAGCGGGATAATGGCGAGCAGGGAAGACATGGCATCTTTTCTTACACGGAGTATCTGGAATTAAGGATATATGCATATATAACTCAGAAGAGAGAAACACAAAAAATTATTTTAAATACACAATGTGGATTTGAAAACATATGTGCGTACTAAAGTGTGCATTTAATATACACATATATACATACATACATATGGATGGCAATCTATGTCAAGTATCTATCTACAATCAAACATGCATATAATAGGGATAACAGAATATTAATGAAGATAACTACGTGTAAACCATTCTCTCTAGACTGATATATTTGTATTTTTTAAGCAAAAAAACTCACAAATGATATTTTGTACAAGAAAAAGATTACCACACCCAGGTTAGAAGTGTTGGTCAAGTTTCATTAATCTGATGTCATGCCATATTAATATGTGTGACCCGTGGTTTTCAAAACTTGCTCTGGTCGAGAGTCCCATCTGTCACTTGAGCCTCTACACCTCCCACCAGGCAGAAAGGAAGCATTTGCCACAGTAAAGCCCCCAAGGACAGGCACTTGGCTACATCTCCAGCATTGGACTCCATCCCCGTGTAATGATTAGACATCTCTTCCTTATGAGCCAAGCTGGCCTCTACTCACTCTCACTGTGTTTCTGGTGTCACAGAAAGTAAAATCCATTTTCTTTCTGTAGAGGGGCATGCTATCATTTGAACACAGCTGTGAGCTTCCTTCATCTCCCTTTTTTCAGGACAACTATCACCACCCAACTCCTGCTCTGTGTGTTTAGATGAAGCTGCTCAGACCCCTGGGAACCTCTGATTGAAATGCCCTTCAGGCTAGGGGACTTAGAGGGAGAAATCTTCCTCCAAATGGTAAGTGCAGCCCAAGCCAAAGCGGTAGGAGGAAGATGATGTCCCGGGCGGGGGCACAACAATGGGGCATGGTAACAAGAGGTACGTGCTCAATAATAATATGTTTTCTTTTTTTTAATTTAATTAATTTATTCAGAATACAACTCAATCGTTATCTCATCACTTGTATCCTCCCATTCCTCCCTCCCTCCTGCTTTCACCCTATTCCTCTCCCCTAGGTCTATGACTGAGGGGGCCCTCCTCCCCCACTATGTGGTCATAGGCTATCAAGTCTCATCTTGGTAGCCTGCTTATTCTTTCTTTGAGTGCCAACAGACCTCCCCACCAAGGGGAGGTGGTCAAATATGGGGCACCAGAGTTCATATCAGAGTCAGTCCCCACTCTCCACTTAACTGTGGAGAATGTCCTGTCCATTGGCTAGATCAGAGTAGGGGTCCGATGTTTATTACTTGTATTGTCCTTAGTGCAATACTTTGAGCAGACTCCCCTGGGCCCCGAACCACCTATCATGATGTTCTTCTTGAAGGTTTCTAGGACCCTCTGGATCCTTTTCTTTCCCCATCTCCTATATTTCTCTTTCAACAATAATATTACTCAATATCTATATTCAAAATTAGTGATTCTCCAGCAGATTTAAAACATTCCACATCTCAGGCATCAGGAATAGTGTTCTTTGGCACAAAAAGCCTAACCAAGTCATTCAACACCATCGCCTGTTAGTTAGCATTGTTTGTGTAACTGGTGATGTGCTGCTCACAAAGGCCCACATGGCAATTGAGAGTCAGAGACAGGGCAAACAGTTCCATGAGCCGGAGGCTGTCCTGGGCTGTAGAGTACAGCTCTCTCAAAATATCAAAAACAAAGTAAAAATAACAAAAGGCAATAGCACATGCCAGTATTTAAATATTAAGTGTAATTTTGTAGCCTAGATGTATTTGCCTTATTGATACATAAAATGCATCAGAACACTTTACACAGCATTCCAAGGTCTGTTAAAACTTCTAGTTGCATCTATCAACACTTGACTCCCATGTATCATAGCTAATATTATGTTTCATGAAAGTGCTATATCTATTCATATTAAGTTTTGAGTTGTTTCCACTTCGTGGCTACTGTCAATAATGTTAAGGTAAGTTCATGCACAAGCATTTGTGCACATCTGCATTCTACCTCTTTTAGTAACTTACTGAGACTGAGATTACTGGGTCATATGGTAACTCTACGTGTGATGTCTGGTCTTGGGTATCAACTTGGATGGATGAAGAGAGATTCAGGGCAGGATAAATGGACTTGTGTGTCTGTGAAGGCATTTCCAAAGAAGAGAGACATCTATTAAGAAGATTAAAAACCCTACTTCTATTCTAGTCAGTCATGTGATATATTACATTTCTTTCTGAATACTGAACTAAACTTATGTTTTTTCCTGTGATATATCTTTTTTACTTACACTGCATGGATTGCTTGCCATTTTAATATCAATATTCATAAGCAATGTTGATTTCAGTTTTTAAACTAGCTTTGCCATCCTTTGATGAAGAATTGATATGGTTTTAATAGGACTATTGTGTTAAATATCCCCTTCTTTTGTATTACTGGAAAAGTTTGTGAAATTATATGGTCTTTAAATGTTTGATAGAATTCTATAGTAAGGCCATCTGGGCCTCCCCTTTTCTTTATGGGTAATGCTTGTTATTTTTTGTTTATATCATTTGTTGTAGATTCATTCAATTATGAACTTCTCCTTGTATCAGTTTTAATAACTGTGTATTCATGGAGATTTGCATATTTTACAAAGCCATTTAATTTCATATATAAAATAATTCACAGTATTTCTGCATTTCTTGGTGACTAGTATCAATGTATTCTTTCTTAATTCTAGTAACTTTCTTTCTTGCTTAATCTAGCCATAAATATGTCAGCTTTGCTTGCACTTTAAAGAGGCAGGTTTAAGTTGCATTGACTTTTTTTCTGCTATGTATTTCATTACTTGACACAATAATATTTATTATTTACTTCCTTTGGCTTATGTTAGACATGGTTTGCCTTTCTTTTCTTTCTGTCGTTGGAAGAAAGATTAGATCATTGATTTGAGATATTTCTTGCTTCTTAGTCAAGTGCTTGAGCTATAAATTCCTTAGTAAACATGGCCAGATACATATTATAACACTATTGCTTTACTTTTCATTCATCTCAGATGATTCTCCTATATATCTTTTCATTTCTTTCTTGATCTATTAGTTGTGGAAGAGTGTATTTTTAAGCTTGTGCACAATTATGAGCTTAACAAATTCACATGTTATTAATCTTTAATTTTATTGCTTTTGGCAATGTAAAAGCCTACATATTTCATAGTTTACCTAATGAGCAGGACAGAAGGTCCCCACACTCTCATGAAGGGAACCAATACAGTGTAGACTTTTGATAGAAGAGTCCAGATGCTTCTAAGGGAAAATGCAGGGCCATGTATTTGAACATCTCCAGGGACTTGACCTGACAGGCATGACCAGGAAATGGATAATTGAGGATCACATATGGACAGAAGACTTGGAATTGGGTAGGATTGCATATATTGGACTCCATGATAGGGAAGACTCAGCACCCCAGTAGCTCAGAGTGTTTATTATATAGACTTGAGGAGGCTGTATACAGGTGAATAAAGAGGCAGGATTTTTTACATACAGATAAACAAGGTTTAGCTAATTCCTGTGGAGGCTGAATTAAGGAAGTAGAATTATCTAATCTCTGTAGGAGCAGTCTCTGCAAGTTAATAGTCTTTGAAACATAAATATATAGGGGAGAAATCTATAGTGAGAACTTTCTGCACACATTATGAACATCTGCACATGGACCAGAGGAAGGCTTTTCCATCCCTCTGGGCTTTATTCCCCCTGCCCCCATCCTGAAGTGGGCCACTTTGCCATTTTGTCATGGGTTTGAGGCTAGGGTCTTTGACATGGCTACACCATGTCAACAACGTACATTCACTCACAATTTCATTCACTCAGGACTACCAAAATTGAAGGCTTTTCAGCAGATGTGGCAATTTGCCATCTGTATGTAAAAGAGAGGGCATGGGAGGGGTTAGAGAGAGGGAAAGAGGGATAGAGCAGGACTCTCAAATCTCTCTCTTTATGCTTGAGGACATCATTCCAAGTCCTTGTATCTTGGAGGCAAACAAGGGCAGAGAGATGAATGATGGGAAATTCCTGGCAAGAGCAGGGAAAAAGCTGTAACTCTACAGGGTGGGACACAATGTCCAGAATAGACTGACTTCAGAGATAAGAAAAGAGAGAGAGAGAAAGAGAGAGAGAGAGAGAGAGAGAGAGAGAGAGAGAGAGAGAGAGAGA
>OU015755.1:10368478-10397173 GCA_907169655.1 Acomys percivali | reverse complement strand
GGTGTGAACATGCATTACCTCACACTCCTCATTGTGGTGTGAACATGGGTCATCTATTCTCTCTACCTTCTCCAAGAACGCTGTATACTATTGTTCTAGCATGGCTGTTTCCTCAGAAAATATTATGGTTATTCCATTAGGCATCATGGGGAAAAGTAAACTTTGGCTTAGTAGCCAATGAAATAAGCAAATACAGTGGACAGTGGGCCTACAGCATTGAAGCAATTTACACCCTAATATAGGGGTATTGTCACAGGACCCGATGGGGGATTCACACCATTCCTTCCTCCCCCTACAGTCTAGCTGCAAGTGATCTTGGGAAACATTAGATTATACACAAAGTGGATGGTTAATTCAAAATGTCAACTCAGCTAGAACAGAAAGTGAACTCCAGGAAGTCATCATTTATCACAGGATGGGGTTTTGTTGTGGTACAGATGTTTTCTCGTCACTCACACTCTTATAACCACCCCTCATCCGTGTAAGGAAGCCCAATAAATGCATTGGTTCACCAACTTGGTTGGACCTGTGTGGAATCCTTAATTTAGTATGTCAGCAGTGCCTAAATTAGAGTAAATAGAGATTTGTTCAACATTTCTGAAAACAGTTAATTCAACAACTATCATTAAATGTAAGCCAATGATGACACAATAGAAAGTGACCTATAAATTTAAAGCAACATCTATCAAAATGTCCATAAAATACTCAGAAACAATAAAATCAAGTGATTACAAAATCTGTATGGACTTACAACAGGATGGTTAACCTCGATTGTGAACTTGCTTAGATTAATAATTGCCCAAAGGGTGGAGTACACTTCTGTGAATGGTTTGGAAATACTTCTAGAGAAGTCATATTATGAGGGCTCTGACTTTATCAGTGGATTAACCCCTGGATGGATTCACAATGTGATGAACCAACAGAAACATGACCACAAAGCAGCATATAACACATGCACATACATACACATGCACACATATGCATATACACACACAGAGTGAGAGAGACACACACAGAGAGACAGAGAGATTAGAGAAATCTCACCATATAAAAAATTCAGCTCATCAAAAGAGTTAGGTAATGTTTTCTTTGGTCTTTCTTTCTGATGTTAAGTCTTTTTAAAATTATATTTGTTTATTTGTGGTGGTGGCTGTAGTAGTGGTGTGTGTGTGTGTGTGCGCGCGCGCACGCGCGCGCGCATGCGCGCGGTACACGTGGAGGCCAGAAGAGGGCATCAATTACTTGAGCAGGGGTTACAGGAAGTTGTAAACAGCTGGACTGAAGTGCTAGAGATCGAGTTCTGCCCCTCTGAAGTGCAGCAGCCTTTCGCTTCTGAGGTAGCTTGGCAGCTCTCATAGGTGCCTTAAGTGCCAAAAAATGTTGTGACAAGGGAGGGAGATACTCACATCCTACAGTAACAATGTGGCCGAAGCAGCATTCATGAATGCACCATCTGAGCATACCCATGCATTTTTAGTGTATTTCATCATGAGCTTCATCATCAGACAGTGACTCAGGAGCACTTGACTTTGCCAATTAAATTCTTTCACACTATTGGGACAATTGATCCTTATTATCCACATGTTGCACAGTCTCCCTGTTGGTTTTAAAACTCTAATCAACAGCACCCATTTAATGCTGCAGTGTAAACCCACACAGTTTTGTGCAAGTGTCAATCTGAAGTAAAGGCCTACCATTGTAGTAATACAGCTATTATTTCCAGAATTCAATAGAGAAAGTACAATTCTAATTGTTAAGCATCTGGAGTGCTTTCAAGAGCTCGGATATGAAAGCAAGCCCCTCTGGAGTACCGAATCGCTCTCTAATCTATTTTTAAATTGCTGTCTAAATATAAGCAAAGGAAGAGAAAGAGAAAGAGACTTTTCATGTCTGTGCCGCTCCCTGGGGTTATATATCCTAAACAGGAAGGAAGTGCCGGTGCCGGCAGGTTTTCCACAAGTGGGCTTTGTCACACTCCGCTGTCTGGGAAAAAAAAAAAAGCGATAATTAATGGGTTTTGTTCCGTTGTGCTGTCTGTTGGGTAGGGTGTGCTTGAAACAGGCGCTCTTTGCACAAGAGATTTGTTTACTGTACATTGATAATAGCGCGACGTTTTGAAAAGAAAATTCATGAGGAGAAAAAAGTCCTGTTGAATATACGGAGGAAAAAATGAAACCGTTGTCAAGATAAAAGCGTCAGAATCAGAGAAATGCTCAATGCTGCGGCTGTTCACAGAGTTTTAAAAATATCTCCGTACAAGTTATCACAATGAGCATGCCTCCGGCATCCTGTCAAAGGGATCCAGAGCACACACGCTTTTCCTTTTGCCCATGGTGAACTTTCATGAGAGCATGAACTTTATGATTCTCACATTTAAATTGCATTCAGTGTCTTCTAAAGGAGAATAATTTGGGGCCAGTAAAATGTCTCAGCGGGTGAAGCAGTCCACTGCCAACTCTGATGACTAGAGTTCAGTCCTCAGGACCTACATGGTAGACGTACAGAACTGGCTCGCGCCAGGTTGTCCCCTGACACCATCCCCCCTTACAAACATCACCTGTGCACTCCCCAAGCTCAATAAACAATCAGAAATAATGTAAATAAAAAACAGAGGGCAAATTCCAGGCAGTGAGTACGCACAGGGAATGAGTGTTTCATCAGTGCTTGTATCAGAATCTTCCAACAGCCCTAGCAGGTCGGAGGCCAACATCCCACCATCATCAGATCATGTGTGATTGGCAGGAGCTTGATGGGGAAGGTTCCGGGACATTTTAAAGGTCATAAAAGTCCATTCAACATCCTCATGTCTTAGAGCTAGGAATAAAAGCTAATCAAGGAAGTCCTATTTCCTGTACGTCCCTCTCCTGGATGTTACACCCAACTGTCACATGGAAACTGCCCACAAAGATCCTTCCGCCTTGAGAGAAGGACGTGGGGGGGGGCGCGGGGGTTGACTAGCTCTCAGTGACTGATGGGAACACTGAGGTGAGGTGTAGGAAATGCTGCTACCTTCACTAAGTTTTTCACCTTGTGGAACTTTATGAACAAAACTGTAGCACATCTGAGTGTTGCTAAAGGCTACTTTGGCTAGGTAGTTACTGGAAAACCATTTTCCGGCTTAGAAATATGAGGGCATGCTTAGAGACAGGGACCTTCAGAAAACTGAGTCTCCTCTCTTGGGAACAAAAGAGGTAATTATTGTACAAGAACACATCAGCAAAAGCTGAGAAAGCGTCTACAGAGCAGTACCGTGCCCAGGCCAGTGTTTGGGTACCCAGGGCATTTTCCTGCATCTATCTGACTTCATCTTAATGGTCCTGGATGGCCAGTGCTATTAATGCTCTCTGTATAAGAAGGGACTGAAAGAAACATGCAGTTGGGAAGAGACAGGGATTTGAGAGAAGGTAACTAGGGATGAAGGCAGACTCGTTACTCCATGTGTGAAGACTTCCCTCCACATCTTGGGCTGCTGGTCCCTGTCTGATAAGGAACATTATTGACTTTCATATAATGTTGTGTCTTGGAGAAACCACAAGTACAACATCCTGGCCTTCTTCCCTTAGGAAGACGCAGGTTGGGGAGTCAAATCTTTTATTTCAGATTTTTTTAAAAATGAATGCTTCACAGGCATAGTCTAGGCAGGTGAGGGATAACGCAGCATTCTTGCATAAGTACCTTATAATCCTCTCTGTTGTCCAGAACCTAATAGGTTCCACATCCCACAGGAAGATTCCCTGTACATCCTGGGCAGACCACTATTTGCTGTCTTTGTGTTAGATGGTAGATGAACTAATATTTAAATATCCTATCAGATTCCAACCCACTTAAATAAGGGTGGAATGATGTAGTGTCATGGTGGTTGACTGGTGGGATACTTCATTTATCTATTTCTTTATGTTATAGTAACTGAATCTTTGCAGCATGGTTGATATTGAGTCTGGTGCTTGTATGACGTAATCTAAACTCTTCAAAAATATGGTCAGGTATATACTTCATTTGATTCTAAAAGAATATGAACTTGGGGACTGAACTCAGGCCATTAGGCATGGCAGCAAGTACCTTTCAAGCCATCTGGGCAGTCCCCAAGACCCACAGTGTGGAAGGCAAGTGACTTTTGCAACACACACACACACACACACACACACACACACACACACAAACAAAGAGAGAAAATAATATACATTTGAAAGTATTCCCCAACTCTAGGGTAGGATCTTTTTAAAAACCCAAAACTAAAGACTTGACCCCTATTTAAGGTTTATTGAAAGCACTCAGTGTCTTTCAGGAGTTAAGGGAGCATTTTGCATGTTCCTTCATGACACTCCAGAACACTTTAATCTCTAAAGTGGTGGATGCACTGTGACCTTCCAGGGTAGCTCATACCTGCCTCAGTAGATTCTTCAGGGATGCTTAGAATTACATAGAGCTCAAGTGGGCAGAGGGGAGCCAGTCCACAGGGCTGGCGGCATAGGTGAGCATTTCTGACGGTGTGGCTGTCTATAACTTTTAAAAGGTCATTTTATTCGCAAGCCTTGGAACAGGCAAATGGGAAAAGAGAACATTAAAATGCTCTGTGGAGGGTTTTCAGAGCAGGATCTTTGATGTGTTAAATTTCCTTGGTCCCATTTTTTAAGGAATCACAGGACTTCTGGGAAATATACACACTCCTATAGGCTGACATATTGCAACTGTAAGATACAGAAGAACACATTTAGAACACATTAGTGTGCGTCTCTATCCTCAAATAGTGAGCTCCAGAATGGTCAGTAAGAATGAGGATAAAGACTTCATTTTGGCAACTTTTTTTCTGAACAATTTCAGATGCAAGGTATATATATATTAAATAAAACAATAATTAATATGAATTATGAAGGCTCCATGTGCACAGACTAAAGAGTCCTAAAATGTTTTGTTGGTTTTTAATATAAAAATAAGGATCCTGAGAGTTACTTAAAGTAATCCTGGAGTAAAGCCATTAATTTAACCTCGATTAAGCTAAGAGCCATGAAGATATAGGAACATAGCATATACCATAAACATTCACAGAATAAAAGGCTTCATACCAATATGAAACCGAATTAGATCCTAGGCCAAATACCTCTTTCAACTTTGGAAAATTTACTAAGTGCATTACTATTTTTTTAAATTAATTTTATTTTTAAATTTATATATTCACTTTACACCTTGATCGTAGCCACCCCCTCCTCTCCTCCAGGTTCCCACTTCCCCTCTTTCTCCTCAGAAAAGGGGAGGCTCCTCCCACCAATCCATCCTAGTATATCAAGTTACATCAAGAAGGAGCTCATCCTTGTCTGCTGAGGCCAGGCAAGGTAGCCAGCCAGGGGGGAGGTGATTGAAAGCAGGCAACAGAGTCCATGTCATAGACAGCACCTGCTCAACTGACTAGGGAACCCACTGCTCAACTGACTAGGGAACCCACGTGAAGATCAAACTGCCCACCGGCTACACATGTGTAGGAACTCAGGTCCAGGCCATGCATGCTCCTTGGTTGCTTTTTCCTTTTCTGCAAGGCCCCATGGGTCTAGGTTAGTTGACTCTGTTGGTCTTTTCTGTGGGTCCCTATCCCCTCCGGGTTCTTCCATCCTTCCCTCCAACTCTTCCACAGAACTTCCCAATCTCTGCCATAAGCTTGTCTGTGAGTCTCAACATCTGGCTCCAGCAGCTGCTGGGTGGGGCCTCTCACAGGACAGTTATGCTCGGCTCCTGTCTGTAAACACAGCGGAGTATCTTTAATGGTATCAGGGCTTGGCCATACTACAACTCTCAGACCCAAAGAAGCTAAGCAACAAGGAAGGACCAAGGGAGGCCCTGCTTGGATCTCACTTGGATGGAGAGATAGAATAGACAGTGGAAGCAGATGTAGAAAGGGATCTGGGTAGGAGGGGGATGGGGAAGGAACCGAGGAGTGGGGAATCACATGTGAGAGGAATGGGGAGGAGAAAGAGGAACATGCCTTCATTGCTGGTGGGAATGCAAACTAGTATAACCACTTTGGAAATCTGTCTGGCACTATCTCCGAAAACTGAGAATAAGGCTTCTTCAAGACCCAGCTATTCCACTCCTTGGAATATACCTAGAAGATGCTCAAGCACACAACAGGGATATATGCTCATCCATGCTCATAGCGGCCTTATTCGTAACAGCCAGAACCTGGAAACAGCCTAAATGTCCCTTAGTAGAAGAATGGATAGAGAAACTGTGGTACATTTACACTACGGAATACTACTCAGCTACTAAAAACAAGGAATTCCCGAAATTTGTGGACAAATGGATTGAACTAGAAATTATCATAATGAGTGAGCTAACCCAGAAGCAGAAAGAGTCAAATGGTATATACTCACTTATATCTGGACACTAGCCCAAGGGGCATGTCTCATGAAAGTCTTCACTTATCAGAAAAGTGGGACAGAGGGGAGGACATCCTATTGGGACTCTAGGTGAAAGAAGCATGGGAGAATGGGGAAATAGAAGGGTCCAGAGGGTCCTAGAAACCTACAAAAAGAACATTATGATGGGCGGATTGGGGCCCAGGGGTTCTGTTCAAACTATGGCACCAGCCAAGGACAATAGGTGCAATAAACTTCGAACCCCTAACCAGATCTAGCCAATGGACAGGACATTCTCCACAGTTGAGTGGAGAGTGGGGATTGACTTTCACATGAACTCGAGTGCCCCATATTTGACCATGTCCCCTTGATGGGGAGGCCTGGTGGCACTCAGAGGAAGGATAGCTGGCTACCAAGAAGAGACTTGATACCCTATGAGCATATACTAGGGGAGAAGGTCCCCTCCCAAGCCACAGTCATAGGGGAGGGAAGTAGGGGGTAGGTGGGAGGGAGGGAGGAATGGGAGGATACAAAGGATGAGATAACTATTGAGATGTAATATGAATGAATTAATAAAAACAATTTTTAAATAAAAAAATTAAATTTTTAAAAAATGACTGCTTGGGTAGGAAATGAATATTTTCGACTTTCTGAGTCATAAACACTGGAAAGTTCTAGGGAGACAACTTTTCTTCACTGAAGGAGAACTCCAGTGCAAAACTACCTGGCTAACTTTGCGATCAAATATGTTAGAAAACTGTATTTTACTTAACTTTACTCTTAATTAATCACATATTACTTTTGTTCCACTTATTTATAGGGAATATTATAAGTTATTCTTTCCTTAATTATTTCTCATCCCTGTAGATTATCATCATAGGAGCTGCTTCCACTAACTTTGTAAAGGCTTGAAAGTATAACATTTTCATGAACAAATAAAACCGCGGGCTGCATTCATATGACATGATTGGTTTAGAGATTCACAACGCGTGTGTGGGCAACAGAGGTCCTTTCACATAAAGACAATTTTATTTTACCAAGCCCCCAAACTGCATCCCTAGTCCCTCGTTCTTATCCCCTGTCATCCTACGTGTTAGCAGCACTGACATGGATCTGCCTATTTGAACCAGCACAGCCAGCACTTCCAAGTATAGATCCAGTCATGTATTGTAAAGCATGGATTTAAAATATCAACCCCGCTGGATGATTTAAAGCATTAGATGTTTTCCTTGCAAGGTCTTGAGGGGTCTGGGCTAGAGAGTCTGCACTTCTTGTAACATTCCAGGTGATGCTAAGGATGATGCCTCAGATCCAGGAGTTGAGAATGGGTTCCTTCTTATGACTCCATCTGTCTACCCCCAACTTGGTTCACTGACCTCCGTCCCTTACCAGGATGCAGCTGCACTAAGCTTTTCCAGTTGCATTTTTCTCCTAAAATCTCCCACCCTGTACACTGCCTTCTGACCTCTAATTGGCTTCAGGGAATGGTGTCTGCAGATTCACAGTCAATACAGGTGGACTCCTCCTGAGAATGTGCTTTCTCCCTGAATCCTCTAATAATTTTACCACGTTAATTCATTTCATCATGTTGCCATGCTTTGCTAAAGCTACACCATTGTCTGAGTATGGTGATGAATGTGTAATTGGAATCACTCAGAACGGTGAGTCAGAAAGGTAAACTGAGTCTGGATCGGGCCACATAATGAGCTTAAGGCCAGCACAAGCAACTTAATGCTACATTGTCCCAAAATAATAGTATGTCCCAAAATAAAGAGGATGGAGACATCATTTAGTGGTATAGCATCTGTGTAGAATGTGCTAGCCCTGGGTTGAATTCCTAGCAAAACGCGGGCACGCGCGCACACACACTCATACACACACACACACACACACACACACACACACACACACCCCAACACCAACATTCATGATTCTGACTAAGATCGTTTAATTATTGTAAAATTCAGCAACACAATCCCTGTGCGAATAGACACTTTGTCTTTCAACACTGCATCTCTGAGCTCTCTAATTTAGACATAAACTTTTATTTTTCAGAGAACATCTGTTATCAGATGGTAGTGCTGTACTTACTTGTTTAAGAAGCATGACCTCTCCTTGACAAGAAACAAGTGTTCTGAGTCAACATTTAAGGAACACAGAAAGAACTCAATACCCACTCATGTCTGACACCAGTGAAAGAGTGTGTCCTCATTCTGAAAATTTGTTTGAAACACTCACTGACATCTTAGCCTCTAAACTTAGGTTTTTTTCTTCTTCTTTCTTTTCTTTTTAGAATTTTATTTTTTGAAAGTCTTCACTGAAATAGAGCTACATCACTTTCCTGCCTCCCCTTCCTCCACTCAGCACCTCAGTTACTCTCCCTTGAATTTCTCTATGCCTTCCACTTTCAAGTTGATAGCTTCCTTTTCTTTATTATTGTTACATATATATGTGTTTGTGTATGCACAAATAAATATGTATGTACCTAGTGCATACACAAATTATATATATTGTATACTTATATAAATTATTCACACGTCTATGTATTTATATATATATATATTGCTGACTCTATTTTTGCTGGTGGCGTGCACATGTTTCTAAGGCTGACCTCTTTGCCCTAGACCACCAATAAGGAGGCTCACCCCTGAGACAGGCTAATTATCTGTCTTCCAGCTGTCAATCGCTTTGTTGTGATGCATCAAAATGATACAGATTAAAAACAGCTTAAAAAAAAAAAACAGGAGCTTGGGACAGAGATATGAGAAATTCCTGAGCATGGAGCTTCCAGGTGGCCTTTGCTTATGCACCAAAGGACAGCATGTATTCAGGTCTCTCGCAGCAGCGATTTGTTTCAGTGTGCATGGTGGCTGAGAGGGCTTTCAACTAGGAATGTTTACCCAAGGCATGCTGGGCAGCAGTTTACTTGGGCTGATGATAAAGACTAGGCTGGTTCATCCTTTTTTCAATCTCCATTGATAGACACAGTGGTTTACATTCTACAGATTTCACCCCAAGTCAGTGACTACTCAGTAGATGCCACGTTTCTGTTAAAAGATTGAATCTGGAATGCCCCCGGTAAGCTGATTTGAAACTTAGGTCCCCAGCTGGTAGTGCTATTGTGGGCGGCTTTTGTTGATAGATGGATGCCACTTAGGGTAGGGCTTTGAAGGTTACAGCATAAATTTGGGTTTGACTGTTGGCCAGTTAGGATATTCTCACTGCTGTAGACTGAGCCACCACATTGTGACTTGCCTGCTGTAAAAGACCAATGCTTAAGGAGCTGTGGGCCAAAGTCTGTCTCCCCCTGAATTTGTTGTTGTTAGGTATTTTCTTTCTGACCCACTGATATAAATTAATGAATATGAATATTACACAACCCAAAAGATGCAGAGATGACTCCTGGGGAGGTGAGAGCTGAGAATTCCTGGACAGGAGTTTTGTTCTCTACCCAATAGATCTAGAGTTGGCTTGACGCATTTCTTTTCCAACATAAAGATATGAATTTGAGAATGCTGTTGCCCAACCATTTCATTTGCTCATTCATTTATTTATTTGCTTCATGGTGTGTTTATTTTGTGCTAAACTAAGTTCCTTTGCTTTAAGGAGCCTAGAATATTATAATAAAGACAAACATGTAAATAATTTCTGTCAAAGAAAGGCAACTAAGAAATGTAAGATTTTGGGAAATTGCAGGAGGACAAAGCAGTTTAGGCTAGGATGGAGTGAGATGCCATAATCAATGATACCATGGGAACATGTGTTCAAAATTGTATGGGAAGTTGGGACTTCAGTTTTCTTATTTATGAAGTTAAGCGGGGGTACTGTCAGGTGTACTACTGTAATAATGCTCTCAAGTCATATACTGATCACTCACTGACCTTGAGCTCCTGGTTTAAATGTTCTTTCAAAGTCCTTATTTATCCCTGACATTTATCATGGTTCATCAATGAGGGTGAGATAATGTCTAGAACACAAAAGGTCATAGGGAAAATAGTCAAGTGGCCTTGGCTACTCATTGCTTAACACCAAACACATAGGAATGACCAAGCCACATGTTCTGATAGCCAGTCCACTCATGAGCTAACCACATGCATAGAATACAAGAATCAGCTTTGGGGCTCAGCCCCATGCCAAATGGATATGGACAAGCTGATAATCCTGGAATAATCCCAGGCTATATAGGATATGGAATTATGATATTATTCTAGAGATAAGTTTTATCTAGTCTTTGAAGATGATGAAGAGACAGGTCAAAGCACTCTGGTAAATTTTGTGGCAGGAAAACTTAACACCAACCATAAACTGATAATCAAAAATTGTGATATTTTTGCACCCAATTGTCTCACTTTCATGGGTCATAAACTCTGCTTCAATTTTGCCAATCTCTGAAAATAACATTTAATGTATTAAAAATTCCAAGATAATAACTCACAATATTTTATGTATCCTTATTTCTGCTTTCCATGTCTACCTGGTGCTATATGTAGAGCAAAAGGCTCTAAATTTATACATAAGAATATAGTGATCAGGATGCAATTATGAACAGTACTCTTCAAAGCCATAGCTCATCTTGAAAAACACATTAATTATTGAAATATTTCATTGCACCCAATTTCCCTTTGCTTCAATGCTTTCTCACCTTCCCAGAGTCCATCTGCAAGGAGAAGTGCCACAGGAAAAAAAAAAAAAGGTGCTTTGGTGTTATTTGAGTTGAAAAAAAGAATATTGATTTTTTTTTTTTAGAAAACAGTTTCCAGACAAATCTTGAATTCCCAACAGTTACCTCAAGCACAGTGCTCAGGAGAGACACCCCCACATGGCTTCACTCCATCAAGGACAGTGGAACCACTGAAATCTTGCCTTTGGCTCTGTGACTGACATAGGTTTTAAAATGGTACCCTGCCTCCAAAGCTTAAGTGATGCCAAGCACATTATAAGTTCTTGTTGACCTGCTGGATTACATTAAAGCACACATTAAAAACTGTGATAGATCTATCCCTGTAAGTGCAGATTTTTATCAGACTGCAGACAGAAGAGCTCCTGTAATGATCAGTCAACGAGGCACGTGAGAGTGCTTGGTAGAAATAGTCTCCGCGCCACTATTGGAAGGTATGTCTTGATCATTGATAGTGTCATTGATGCTATTTAAAGACTGCAGGGACTTGGGAGAGAGCTCAGCTATAAATGCACTGGACATACCCTTGCATGTACCCTGTAGGGGAAGAATGAAGGCATATGCTTCATCACCGAAGTCATGGCCATGGAAATGTATACATGTGGAGGCTGGAGAGATGGCTCAGCAGCTAAGAGGACCAGATATGCCTCCAGACGATTCAGTTTCCGTCACCCACAGGGTAGCTCACAGCCTCCTCTAGCTCCACTTGAAGGGATTTGGGTGTCCTCTTCTGACCTCTTGAGGACACCATGTATGCATGTGGTGCACAAATGCAACATGCACATAAAATAAATAAATCTTTTAAAAATTGTGTAAGTAACAGCAATTAAAGAAATGGAGACCATTAATTTGAGACAGAGCAAGAGAGAGGGGTACATGGGAAGGATTGGAGGGAGGAAAGGGAAGGGAGAAAAGATTCAATCATATTTTAATGTATAAAAAGTAAAAACATATTTTAAAGGTAAAATAATCCTGGTGCACTTGACATGACAGTGCTGGGGAAGAAGAGACTTCTGTCCAGACAACTGAGTGTATGTGACATGCTCCAGGCCACAGACAGACCTTAACTCAAGAAAAAAAAAATGATGGCCCTCACCTGAGAAACAATACCTGAGGCTGTCCCCAGGTCACAACATGCATATGCACCTGCACAAGCATATATATGTACCTCCTCAAATATGCACACACCTGCACACACACACATATGCACCTGTACACATATGCACACATCTGAACACACATATGCACCTGTACACATATGCACCTATACACACGTACCCATGTACCTACACACATACACATGTATTTATACACACATGTGCATGCACACACAGAGCAATGTAAACTTTGCTTTTCTCATTCATTTACTATAACCTAAAGACAACCCGCATCACAAGCTTGCCAGTGAAAAGGACTCTGAACTGTTGGCTGTAGGCCAAGTCCCCAGGTTCTGACGTTCTCCACAGGATGGCCATTGGATGTGCCCTTGACAGGAATGAGTATTGCTAGGATTTGAGCTATGTATGTGCCATCAGAAACAAAGCCTAAGACACGAGTCTAAGTGTGACAAGGAGTCCCATTACACTGCACATTTTGTGTCTTATGGGTATCACCCTAAATTCTTGAACATAACATAATGCACTATGAGACTGCAGGCAACTCTGTTCCCTTTGGAGAAATTGTTTAATTTACAAATGAAAAAAAAATCTTTTAAATTACACACTAGTAAATGATAAATATTGAAACCGCATCTGTAAAAAGCATTTAAAGAGAAGGTATATTTGCTTTTTAATTGATATTTTAATTTCTATATACTCAGGAAATAACACAAGTTATTGAATATTGTTTAATTATACCAGCAGGCATTTGGAAACTCTGAAGCATTCAGTTTTCCTGTCAATAGCAGTGTGAGAAGTTTTGTTTGGCTGAATGAGCTTACATTTCAGCAGTGTTGACTGTATTTTCTCACTTATTCAAATTATTCCACTGACTCTTTGTCAAAAGTTCTTTTTAAATGCAAATAAATTTCATAAATTAAAAAAAAAAACGAGGGAGAGAGAAGCCTTCAAAGCAAACTCAGTGGGGGAGAGATTTCCCTTTATCTTTAAGCACCTTATTGGGTTTGTATCAGTGGGAATTCTGTAGGGGAACAAAGTTGATATCATGAACATATATATATATATATATATATATATATATATATATATATATTCATGCATATTCATATATATATATGCCTATAGTGAAGCTCCTTATGCAGGAAGGTAATCTTTCAACTCAAACTAGCCTCAGGAAATCCCTGAAGCTTACCAGACTCACTAGGCCCCTTCTTCCTGGAAGTAAACAAGCCAGGCTGTTGAGAATCAGTCTCAGATAAAACAACTTGCAAAGAAGAGTCTCAGACAAACCAAGCTGAAAGGGAGAGTCTGAGACCAGACCAGCTACCTGGAAGAGGTTTAGGTCAACCGAGTCACCTGAGAGGGGACACTCTCCTACCTGTTGAGCTGCCTGCAGGCCGTGCAGTGTGTGCCAGGTTCCCAGCTTTGTGAGCTGTCTGTCACCCGTGCCTTGGTTGGCTTTGGTGACACCGTTGTCTTAGTAAAATCCTCTGGTTCGCCAAGTTGGACTTGAGCACTATCCATATTTTGGTAGTTACGGGCTTCCTATCTGGAGTGAGTAGAGATACATGCTATTTCTCTCTGGGAAAAGATTTGTCATGCAACAGCCTGCTTGTCTGTATGTGTGCCACAGATGGGTGCCAGGAAAGGACATTAGACTCTCTGGAGCTGGAGTTATTGATGGTTGTGAGCAATCAAATATGTGTGCTGAGAATAAAACCTAGTCCTCTTTAAGACCAGAGAGAGCTGGTGACTCCTGAGCTATGCCTCCAGGCCTTCTCCTCCCCTGTCTTTGTAGTATAGTCAGGTCTCAGGGAGTGTGAACCCTACAGCAACTGTTCTTTCTACTTGAGATAGAATTGGTTATTTGGGTATTTTGTGCATGCATATGCAAAAGATTTACATGTTAATTTTACATTGAGATGATTTTATCAAGGCAGTCATCAAATCCAAGTAGTCTCTAGAAGTAACTTTAAATCACATTATATCATCTCTAAATAGGAATAATTGCACTTCTCCTTTTCAATTTCTTTCCCTCTTATTTCTTTCTCTTGTCTCGTTTCTATGGTTAAGCAAACATGCACCATATTGAATAAGCTTGGAGATTGTGAGCACCTTTTGTCATGCCTGATTTTATAGGGGCTGCTTTTACATTCTCTCCCTTAGTATTTATTGGCTGTGTGTTTATTGCATACGGCTCAATTGTGTTATGTTATTTTAAATACTCCCTCTGCAGCTTTTATTATGAAGGGATGTTTGAGTTTTCTCAAAAACTTTCTCAGGGAGGTAAGTATGTGCATGCCATCCTCACATCTGTTTATGTGTTATTTCCCATTTATTGGTTTGTGCTTGTTGAGCCATCCTTGAATTTCTGAAATGAAACAAGTTTCATTGTGGCCTCTAATGTCCTTAGTGTGTCATTGAGTTATGTTTGTAACTATTTTATTTTGCCAGGGTTCATCTAAGAAATTGGCCTATAGTCTTTTAGATGTCAAATATAAATACAGATTTTATATATATATATATATATATATATATATATACATACATACATACATACATACATACATACATACATACACACACCTACACACACACACACACACATACACACACACACACACATATGGTTTTGGGGATAGTTAACACTAGTTTTACAAAATAAGTTTGGTAGCATGCCCTCCTCCTTGTTTATTTTAGAGAATAGTTTGAAGGCTGCTTCTGCTAATTCTTCTTTGGTCGGCTTGGGTTTAGAAAGTCAGCTGCCTAGTCCTGGGCTTCCTTTTGATGACTGTCTCCTCATTGCAGGTTCAATCTTCCTACTCACTACAGATGTTTAAACTGTTTATCTTCTAGATTAATTTTGGACCCTGTGCTGTATAAGAGTAAAGAAAGCTAGATACGCAACAGGCAGGCATACGTTTACCTTTCGGCTCTTGACCGTGGCAGTGATGTAACTGTCTGTGCCAGTGTCCTGCCTCATCCTCACCACAATAATCGACAGTCCCCACACCTGGAGTATTAAGCTAAAACAAGCCCTTTCTCCCCTATACTATAACAATTAAATTAGTTAATTGCTACTAAAATTTTAATGAAATAGAAACTTTAATAAAATTATACCTCATATATTCTGATCAAATAGGGAAGGGGATAGAAAGGAATATAATTACAGTCGGTTTTTAACATTGGAATGCAGTTTCTAGAAAGAAAGCACAACCTGATAAATTGCAGAATATGTAGGAATGGAATATTTTGGCCAACCCAAGGGTACTCTGGAATGTAAAAATACAAAAAGTAAAAGGAGGGTTAGAGTTCTAGTTCAAAAGCAACTTCAAAAGGGAAGGATTTGTTCGAGCTCATTGTGAAAGGGTCACATAGTCTATCATGGTGGGTGGGGACATCATGGTGGCAGGAAGGTGCCACAGCCTTTTACAGTGTGCTCACGGTTGGGAAGCAGAGAAAAAGGGATGCTGGTCCTTAGCTTGCCTTCTCTGCTCTTTTCATTCAGCCTGAGATCCCCCACATGGTGTGATGCTACCCACATTCGGGCAAGTCTTCAGCCTCAGATAAAATTCTCTCCAGATTGCCCAAGGACACCCAGAGAGGTGTGTCTCCTAGGTGATTCAAAACCCAGCCAACTTTACAGTGAAGATTTAAACACAACCGTGTCAGAACCCTTCTACCTAGTAGGAACAAGGTCATGAATTCCATCCCTAGCACTGGAGTAAGAATAACATATTTCTCTTAGTAAGATTTGTTCATTTGGTCATTTGAAAATAGGAATATTTAGGGGCATTGTCAGACACAAAGAGATTGAGGTAAACTAATCAAAGCCTGTTCTACACACTAGCTATACTGGGAAACTCAACTAGGAAAGCAATGTATTCACAATCAAAGGAGAAGCCTGGCCCAATCAGAAGTGACGAACTATAAGTGGTAAAGGTTTGAATAATGAAGGTTATCAACAAAGAACAGGATAAGGGTGAGAAGTAATTCTTTTCACTGTAGTCATTCCTATAGCTACTTCAACCAACCCTTAAATGAACATATATTCAATGTTATTTGAAGTTCTAGGAAACTATTAAACACTCAACAACTTCCTGGCCTGTTATATCTAGGTGATAAGTGATAAAATACAGCTTGTCTTATCATATAATGCTAAGAATGAGGGTTTGCCCTTCAGAGTTTAGAGCACATGTTAAAATACTGAGATAATTAAAGTGTATTGGTGATAAAAGAGATCAATAGAATGAAATAAAGCTCAGGTTTAGCTACATTAGTTTATAGAAAATTGATTTGTAATACAAATGAAATTTTAAATTATTATTTTAAAAAGGAAAATCATTTAATAGCTTGATGAGCACTTTAACCTCAACCATGGAGTCAAGGGAGAGCAAGGTATAGATGGCTAGGGAGTTAACAGGTTAGTAGATTAGATGGATGACAGAAAAATACATGGTAGACAGTATGGTAGCTAGTTTTCTGTCAACTTGACACATGCTAGAATCATATGGAGAGAGGGAACCTCAAATGAAAAAAAATGCATTTTTAAAATGCTGGTTGATGTGGGAAGGCCCAGGTCACATGCAATGATGCCTCCTCTGGGCTGGTGGGCCTGAGTTCTATAATAAAGCAGGCTGAGCAAAAGATGGGGAGCAAGCTAGTCAGCAGCATCCCTCCACGGCCTCTGCATCAGCTCCTGCCTCCAGATTCCTGCTCTGCTTGAGTTCCTGTCCTTGATTCCCTTAGTGATGGACCTAGATGTGAACCTGGAAGTTAAAACAAACCCTCTCCTCCCCAAGACACATTTGGTCATGGTGTTTTATTGCAGCCATAGAAACTCTAAAAGATAGGCAGAAAGACAAATTTGGAAGGCTGGTATAAAGTGACAACATACGAATACACATGTAGTATTAAGACATTTTAGAAGATAATATGTTTGCAACTTAGTGATAGAAAAGTATGTCAAAATGTAAATCTATTAAAAAAAAGTGAAATGTTGACAGAACTTGACTTCACACATATCATATGAATTGTAGAAATTACCATAAGAAGTTGGTATGTGACAGATGTGGGGGTTTGTTTGTAATATAGATACAAAACACAAATCCATAACTAAAAAAATCTCTCTTGTGAATAAAAATTTAAAGAGGACACAAATCCAGTTACAACTCTAATGTGGGCACTGACCCCTATCCCACTTTTGCTAAGACCATTGTGCTCAATTTCAAGTATAGGATAGGAATTAAAGAGACAATGATAGTCAGGATGGGGACATTCTAATAGGCATGACTAAAGTTCAGAACCTTTATCTTCAAGTCCTCCTGAAGCTCTTTTGCCATCAAAAACAGTCTCTGTACTCCATAGTGGGAAACCAGGTTTTGCTTTGTGTGAAGATATGTCAGTGGTCTTTCCTAGGGCAGGCACTTCACAAGGGGCCTTAATTTCACTCTATTGCTCAATACACAGCTGTCCATCTTCTTATATGCTACAAGGTGATTGTAGTGCCAGCATGAACCACGGGGATAATTGCATTCTTATCTGGGAGGAATTTGAGTAGCATTGGTGGAATTGAGATTCTAACAGTGTCTGTCCAGCAATTAAGGATCCAGAGATGGAATAAAAGTTTTCTTAGTTGGCATTGAAAAGCCTAGATTCATTAGTGTACTGAATTAACAAGACTGGGATTCTATAAACTATCTGTAATACAATATAGGATGGAATTTGAGAGCTTGGGGATATAAAGCTGGTAGAATAGACTGTCATGTCATTGTTAGTTGTCAACTTGCCAGAATCTAAAATCACCTGGGAGATGTGCCTCTGGGCATAGCTGTCAGGTTGTCTTGATTAAGTTAATTAATGTGGGAAGAGTCATCTTACTGTGGGTGGGATCATTCTGGGGGAAGGGGTCCCTGGATTAAATAAAGTGATACATAGATAGGTAGACAGACAGACAGACAGACAGATCTCTATAAGCTGAAGAAATAAAGATGAATGCATTAATCATGCTCTGTTTGCTGACTGTGGAAGTGATATGACTGGATGCTTCACGTTTCTGCTGCCATAGTGGAAGGTTTCTTGGACTATGAGCTAAAATAAGCCATCTCTTGCTTTTGTGGAGTCATTCTATCACAGCAATAGAAAGGTATCAAACATAGGCCCATTCCTTGAGGGTCTCCAAGAGAAAGGAGTCTTCACTAAGACATTAAAAAGCACCTCTGCTTTTGTCTTTGTCTCTGCTTTTAGTTTAGATCTAAAGGAATAAAGGGGGTTGGACTTACCTTCACCATTAGGAATTTGAGCATCATATTTTAGCGAGGTAATGTGGCTAAGTGAGGTCAGATGCCATATGGTAATATGCAAGCATTTCTGACCATGGTAACATATAATTATTTTACAGTTATAGCAAAACACACAAGAACCTGGTTGTTCCAACCTTCAGAGCCATATGATGGTGACTAATAACTGATGCCACAAGGCCAATAGTAAGAACATAGACTGCCATCTCACTAAGATGTTAAGACACTTATGCAGACCAATCCTAATCAGAACTAGATCTGATTTGAGTGTCCCAACTTTCTGGGTCAGGTTGAACAGTCTGTTCCTGGGAAATCTAGGAAAGAAGTGCGTGAGGCTAAGGGGAGCTTCAGCGTGGTGGTAGGATGCTTCTATGTCTCCCAGAATATAGACTCACTACTCTTTTTGCAAAACGATCAAAGCAGTCAGTCTGCAATAAGCATGGAGAGAACTGTCCATAGCCAGGTGGATGAGAGGCCGGATCCTGGCAAGGTCCACGGGTTGGTCCTCTCAGCTATCTGGTGTTTGCTTCATGGGCACAGGAGCCAAGTAGCTGTCTGGCAGCCACAGGGACTCCCAGACAAGTGTAGCAACTTGAAACCTTGCAACTCTCCTTCGATGATCAACTGCTGTGCCTGCTGAGTATCCAAATTGCCAGTGGCAGAGGTCACATCCAAACATCGATATGGCACCATTCCCAGGATGAAGGTAGGGAGAGGATCATCGAGCCACCTAGTGGGAATTTGATTACATTGGACCCCTTCCACCATGGGAAGAAGTACAATCTGTCCTTATAGAAAGAGACACCTATCCTGAATGCAAAGCTTTCTTCCTTGTGTAAAATTCTTCCTACTGGAAGACACTCGACAGCGTTCATCTCCACCCTACAATTGTGGAGTCTTGTTCTGCACTGGAAGTAGCTGATGAGCGTTGCCATTCTCTGGCTTAGAGTGTTTCCTATCACCCAGTGAGAATTGACTTTCTGTGACAGATCCCTGCTTTCATGAAGGGAGAAACCAACATGAGTAAATATGTGATGAGATTTATCTGAGCAAGAACATTTAGAGAAACTAGGTGGATACAGATGTGGTTTATTCACCCAATGAACTATTTATAGAATTCTTGCTTTTTTTTATTTCCTGTGTGTGTGTGTATGTGTGTGTGTGTATGTATGTGTGTGTGTGTGTGTTCCTGCATGTGTGTCAATGTAGGTGTAAGCATGACACACTGCTTGGGTAGAGATCTGAGGACATCTGGGAGTCAGTTTTTGCCTCCCACTCCGTTGATCCAGGATCCTCACTTGCTGCACTCTGTAGTCCCAGTTAGTTTCTTCCTGTCTATGCTCCTGCCTCTGCCCCCGTCTTTCCTCATGAGTTCCGGCACTAAATACACTTCTAGTGGTTCTAACGTTTTTACAGAGCAAACGCGGGTGGCTAGGCTCTCATGGCAGCTCCTTTCCCTCTGAACCATCCACCTAGACTCAGAATTGTTGCTCTTTACTCTTAAAATCTCAAACTTGGTTGAGTTACATTTCCTAGTTCTTAAGATTTTCTGAGAACATATCTACAGAGCCCCAGATTAGAAATCTGAGACTATTTGTTTGCCAAATTGGTCTTTGCTGTTGATCTGACAGACATGGGAGAAGGTTGAGGGGAAAAATTTCCAACTCTTAAAAAAGGGGAAACTGTCTTGTTGCTGCATCTTGAGAAAGGCTGTAAGAAAAGACTGTATTGGTGACAGAAGTAAGAAGCCTCATGTGAGCCGGAGTGAGTCTCCTCGGCTAACTTGATTTGTGTTTGCTATTTAAATCTTTTGTAAGAAGATTCTATTCTCGGTTATTGATAAAGAGCGGTTGATCAAGAGAAACATGAAAAATTACTACTGGAGTATTGCAGGAGCAAAGAGAAAAGGAAACTAAGATGTATGCTCAAAATTTAAGTATAATTTTAAAACATTGTGTGTGCAAATGTAAAAAAAAAAAAAGCAATGACAATTTAGAGAACATGGAGAAATAAGTTGTAGACAAGTTGTTTGGTGGGCCCTGGTTTTGTGTTTGCCATGGCAGATGGAGAGGTAAGATGGAGGTAAGTCTGAAGACCTCTACTGAAGACCTCTATTACAGTTTTTGAATGATATCCTGAGCAGACTAAAGAGACCCCCAGAGAAATGGCTTGATCACACATGCATTTTGACGAACAAGCAAGTGGTGGAAGCAAGTACCTGAAAAACTAACAAATACTCATTGAATGGGTAAATAAATAGTTGGAGGAATGGAAGTGAAAGACTACAGCCAGGAAACTATAAAACCTCTTGAAGGAAGAAATGCTAAGAGGTAGACAACACTGTCCAAGGGACATGCTTTTATATGTCATGATCTCTCTCCAAACTTCCAGGGTCTACAGTCAGCAATGACATCGGTTGGGAGATGTCAGGCATGGGTGTCGATCACAGGTTCTTCCATGCTGCCTTTTAAAGAATACTTACATAAGCAGAAAACATAAACTAGGAAAACCACAAAAAGGTGAGGTGGTAGTGTGTGTGTGTGTGTGTGTGTGTGTGTGTGTGTGTGTGTGTGTGTGTGTGTATGATCTTGTTCTCCTTTCTAACTTTTTGTTGCTGCTGTTTTGGTTTGGTTTTAGTTTGCTTTGTGGAGTTTCTCTGTGTAACGTTGGCTATCCTGGACTTCTTTGGAGACCAGGCTGACCTCAAACTCACAGAGATCTGCCTGCCTCTGCCTCCCTGAGTGTTGGGATTGTAGCCATGTGCCACTGCTCCCGGCCTCCCTTCTAACTTTTAAAGCTAAATTAAGATGACATTTATTTTCCCATCAAGATGTTTCATAGGATTTATTGTCAATACTGTCTGCACCAAAGTCAGCCCAGTTCTACATAGAACCAGCTGCATTGACCTTTGCAATATATTATACAATTGCAGTCACGTTGGCCAGGAGTGACTACACATTATTGAATTAAAGGCTCCAGGTAGATATTTGAAAGAATCAAAAGGTCATATAGAATTACTCACATAATGGGTCATGAAGTAGAGCCACACCATCACATTGGGGGTGGGAGGTCTTATGCCTACAATTAGGCTGAAGCCTACAGTGGAGTCACCAGATTGCAGCTTGTACTCGGTGGGGATAGGAAGTGGTCCTTGTGATGAGACTGGGCAGCAGTCTTGTTTATTTTCTATTATCATCAGTGCTTAGCATCATGATACCCACACAGCAGGCTGATAATGTTGATTCTGAAGTGTGCAGTAAGTTCTCTCACACATAGAAGAATTTCCACAGGCAAATTACTTAACCCCGCTGAGACACACTTCCTTAAATTGTAAAAGGAGGGATAACACTGGGCAGCATAGTTAAGAGGATTAGAGGTTGTTTTCTCTGCTAAGCAAAGTTTCTATTATAAAACTCCTATTATTCAGGCATTAAATCTTGCAGGGGCAATTTGTAAAGTGAGATTCCATTTATTAAAAAAAAAAAAAAAAAAAAACCACAGGTATGAAATGTTCTGCTAGGCTGCCTCTAAACTGCTCTCAGTATTGTTTACTGTTGTTCTGTTGTTATTCCTGTGAACATACAAAGCCATGAATTTCATCATGGCGTTGAGTATGGAAGTCACTTTTCTTTGTTCTTACCTATCTCTTCCCTCCCCTCGCCCCCTTCCCCCACTGAGGTCCCTTCCTCCTCGCTGTCCCAGCTGTGACCTCTCTGCCTTGCAGAGAGAAGGTCCTTCCTTCTGTTTCCCTGCCACGCGTAGTCCATCATCCTTTTATTTCTTATTCCCTACCTCTTTTTAGAAGGCCCTCCTCCCACTTCAAGGTCCCTTTTCTGTTTTAATGACCCCAGCTCTACCCGCCACATACGCTAAGATGTGCAGTCTGCACATGAGACAACACTTGCAGTACTTGTCTTTATGCATCTAGTGTATTCAATTAACACGATGAACTCCAGCTTTACCCATTCTCTCCACGGTCCTGCTTTTATTTTTCTTACAAAGGAATAAAAGTATATTGTGTGTGAATACCTTATTTTTCCTATCCATCATGTGTTTATAAACATCTAAGCTGCTCTGTTTCTTACCTGTTGTCAATAGTGCAGAAAAAAAAAGAATGTACAAATGTGTTTATAGTATATTGATATTAAAAAAAAAAAAACATGCGTGTATGCCTGGCAGTGATATATCTCGGTTATATGAGATTTGCTCTGGCTGGAGTGAGATGAAGTCGCAAAACAATTTTAATTTGTATTTCCCTAATGGTGTGTGGTAATGGTGTGTGATATATAGCAGTTTGAAGACACCAGAGATGGACAGTGTGGAGGTTTGGAACAGACAGATGGAAGGAAACACTTCAGGGTACAATGGCTTGGAAGACACTGCTGGCTGCATCTGCTGTTGATGGAGATTGGTATAGCCCCAAAGGCCCTTTGACCCTGAACAGCTAGGAGAAGTAAAGGGGCCTCCTCTCCCCACTAACCTTCTCTTTGATATGTGGGGTTGGGAGGTTGGAAGGGAGGTTGGAGCCTAACACCTCAAATAAAATAGAGTTTAAAACAAAGAGTGTTATAATGTGCAGTTTCCTGGTTTTTTGGTTTGGTTTGGTTTGGTTTGTGTGTGTGTGTGTGTGTGTGTGTGTGTGTGTGTGTGTGTGTGTCTGTGTGTATCCTTATTATATTTTGATATTAGGTTTCTGAACTTATATCCTCAAGCTCTTTAATGCACAAAGCCATCTCCCCAGACCCTAGGTATTTCATGTTTACATTATCATTGTTACAAATAAGATTGACATCTTAGATGTAAAGCAAATCTGTGCTGGGTACAGGTTCAGAAAGAAACCTTGTCTCAAGCCAATAATACGTAGAGGGATAGAGCAGGATGTCTGACACCATTCTCTAGCTTTCCGGGGGCCAAACAATCACTTGCACATACACATATACACACAAGCATATATATATATGCACACACAAAGTATTCAAGGAAAATTCACCTAAATAACCATATATTAATATTTAGGGAATGAGCATAAAAACATATGCTGTTTGTAGGCTGTCCAGTCCTGGGTGTTTATTACCTCTGCTTCACCAGACTGACAGTTTCAGTACCATTTGTTCAAAAGATTCTGTTTCCAGCATTAAATTATTTCGGTCTTTGTCAAAAATGAGCTGTACTGCACAAATTTTCATCAACTGATAGACACATGAATCATATGTGGCATATTTTTGCAAACACAAGCCCACATGTTCATGTTCATGCATATGGCATACATACATGGGCACATGCATATGAACATGTACAGGTATTACCATACAGAAAAATTGTCTCTCTCTTTTCGTCTCTGCACATATGTGCATATATACATATATATGGATATAGTTATAGCTATGCATTATACACATAAGCATATATGTGTAGATATGCAAAACTTCATACTAACATGTAAATATACATGTATCCCTCCTTTGTTTCTCTCTTTCTCCCTACTTTAACTTGTCAATGTGACTTCACTTCTTCCTAAGTGTGAAACTGTAGAGCAATGTGCTTTTGTCTCCACTACATTGTAAAAATCAATACTTAAATCAGTAAAAATAGTCTACAAGCTTTCTACCTGCCTCCTGGGTCCTTTCATCACAAAATGGCTGTTAATGAGTCATATAAAGGACTTAACGAACATTAATATCAGACTACCTACAAGGAGGTGCTAATTAAAATTAAGTCCCTTCTTCACTTAAGATGCAACAGGAAAGGGAATCTGATATAGGCCAAGCATCACTGTGAATTTTAATTAAAGGAGATTTGGGAGTGGGCACATTTCAGAGACTTGCAACGGTCCATGCAGCAGACAGGACTTCCCTCACCTCATCAGCTGCAGTGCATTGCCAGCCCAGGGTGCCCACGTTTCAGGGACATTTCTCACTTCTTCATATCAGCACGCCACTTTCAGTGTAATTACGAGGCTCATCCTTAAAATTTGTTGATTTCATATTTGTCTGCATGTATGCTGACGAAAATTAATTAATCTTAAATTGCACACATCAATTGCAGCACCTTTTCCAACACGTTATTCCTCCCTGATTATGTACCCTATAAGATTGCTTTAATTTTTAATTCTGTACTTCAAAGTCAAATAATAATATGTATTTCTAATTAAGATCGCTTACATCTCTCACTGCTGATTAAACCATTTGAATATTTTATGACAGCAGTCACCTTTAGTTTCCAACTCCGATGGTTCTTGCCTCTCAGCTGGCATTTCTTATTCAGCACATCTCATCGTGAATTCTGAAGCTACCTACTTCCTTCATTCTGGTTTACAGCAAGAGCAATGTTCTATGGTCCTGGTCTCAAATGATGACAGAATGAGGAAGAAAACTTTGAGATAACCAGGAAATATCTTAGATATGGCATATGTAAAATGTTTTTATTGGCTTTCCTTGGCTTCCCTGTAGCTTGCAGACAGCTGAAATTTGGTTTCTAAAGTCGCTGTAGTTGAATTCAGGACAAGCTTGAAATCCTGATGCAAACAGCCCTGACCTCACCATTTCTGTGCTGACCACATTACAAGACAATCTTTCTGAAAAGAAAACCACAAAATGATGAGATGGAGTTAACATTTGGGGCATTTATTTACCAGGTGCAGTTTCCCTGTGATAATTTTATTGCATCCTTAGAAAAGACTACAGCTGAGAGAACCTAAGTGTAGAAAGGTTAGGGCAAAGCATGCTGGGGATGCCCATTCCTAAGGAGCAGGTCAGGGAAGGCAGTTCAAAGCCCTTTGATCCTATGATGGCCCTTACTGCCTTCATTCCTTCTGGGCTAATTAGCTGCCCTAGTGCATTTTAAAATTAGCTTGACACTCAAAATGCATTGCTGCAAATCCAGTGCTTTAGGATATGTTCATTGGAGTCTGTTGGACATTGTGTCATTAGATGTGAGCTGTTTAATTCCTTTTCTCCATACCTTTTTCTCACTTTCCTTATCCCCCTTATTTCTTACTCAGGTCATGCAGGTCACAAAGCTGCACAGGAGGAATTAAATTCAAGGCTTATTTATACCAACAGAGTGTGACTCCCTGCTACGAGCTGTTCTATAGCACAGGTTTTAAACACTCAGAATAAGATGAGCTTTTAAAACAATTAAACATGGAAAGATGGCTGGATATGACTCATACCTGTAATCCTAGCACTCAGGAGGCCAAGGCAACTAAATTACATGCTTGATGCCATCTTGGGGGTGCAAAGTGAGACAAGAAAAGAAAAAAGGAAGGGAGGACAGAGAGAAAGGCAAAAGGGGAAAGAAAGAGCAGAGATAAAGTAGGGAGGGAGGGAGGCGGGGAGGGAAGGACGAATGGATGGCTGGAAGAAGGGAGCACAAAGTGTAAAAGATATGTCCTGCCGCCTCAGCAGGCAAGAATGTGGTACCAGGAAACAAGTAAAAGAAGTCACGGCAGCCGCACTTGCCTGAAGAAGGCTTGCACAACGCTGAGCTATTAAACATTCAGTCATGGATGGAGGAGAGGCTCAAGGGCTCTGCCCTACTCTGGCCAGGAAGCAGCAACTGAGGGCTACTGGAAGACAGGGAGTCATTACCTTAGGGGGAGCCACCGGTGAGCCATTCAGGGTCCAGGCATGTTTCACATCTTACCCATGTGGATAACCATGGCTAACCTCAATGCATCACAAAGCAAAATCAAGACAAAAGGATATGAAAGTGGGATGGGGACTTTGTGTAAAGAAAAGTGGAATATGTGTGGGCAGGAGCTAAGAAAGGGTAGAGGGATGAGTGTGACCAGAACATATAATATACATGTACAATATTGTCAAATTATATGTATGTATGTATGTATGGTAATATGGAAGATCAAAAATGAAAAACATTAAAATAGACCATATCAAAATTAATAGAACTGCACCAAAATATAATATAGAATAGGAAAACTATAGAACATACAAAAAAAAAATCCGCAAATCAGATGTTTTCAGACTCTAGATGGAAGGATGTCCTCAAAAATAAACCAGATCACCCATTTTCAAAAATGGGACAAAAGGAATAGGACGGCCCAGGTGAGGGGCTGCGTACGATAAGGGCCTCCTCCTATTCACAGAGGTTAGGGTGAGAGCCGCACGGGACAGCAAGGGCGTGTGGGCTAAACTCATCTTTCCAACCCCTTTACACAAGGAATCGGAAAAGGAAGGTGGGTCATTGCCCCTCAGCTATAGTAAATTCTGATTTTTCTTTTTTTTCATGAGAGTGGTTGTTGGGGTCCCCAACTCTAATCTACTAACAGTCTTTCCATACCCCAAGACAGGAGATCCTGGTGCTGCCTCAATGCAGGGAACAGCCCTCAGGGACTCAGTTGCTGGGCCAGAAGAGCCACAGGACAACAGAGCAAAGGAACTCAACGGGAAGGGGATCTTGATCTCAGATAAGACCTGATCCCCAGAAAGGTAGTGATCATGGGTGCTGGGGCCTCCTCTACCCAGAGAATCGGTACCTCTTGCCAACAAACTGGACTTTCCTTTCTATGCTCTTCCGGCTTTTATTCTTTCATCAGCAGAGAAAGAACACCTGACACTCCATCCCGAGCCTAGCCAGGGTCAGAAACCAAACCCTCCTGACAGAAACAACTCCTAACTTTCCACCCCCTGATGCTTGTGCACAGGAGCCTGACCTCCCAACACTTGAGGCGTGTGAGACTCTAAACGCCTTCCAGAGCACAGAAAGAGGCCTCCTGAGAAAACAAACATCAGAAGCACAGCGTGAGCAGCGTGAGAGCTCTGGACCCAGGTCAGGAACTTCGCTGCCACTGGATATATATATGTACACACACACACACACACACACACACACACACACTGATTTTTCACCCCTGAGTCTCATGGAAATCTTTGTGGTCAGGACTACCTGCTGAGCTTCTTGTCATTGCCCGTAGACAGGCCTCAAAGATCGGCCATTGTATTTATCGCCCTGTTTTGGCACAGTCTTAATAACGCAGCCCAGGCTGGCGTCAGTCCACTATTCTCCTTTCTGTTTCCTTCCCAAATGCTGGGGTTACAGGCATGCACCATCATTTACAGCTCTCACATAGGATTACTGGGCAGAAACTAGACCCCTGACTTAGCCCAACGATTGTGTGGGTTGCATAACCGGCTCCCTTCACCTTGTGGTCCGTTCAAGGACTTCAAACTGTTTTCCTGTTCATTATCAGGGTGGGCTCTCACGAGAAGGCACCAGCTTATCCTACTTTTCATCAAGGACAAATGCCTTTCTCTTATCTACAGCGCTAAGGAACAGTTAATATAGCTCTAAGATGAAAGTATTTTGATGACTGATACAGTGTTTGGTGTGAGGCTCTGCCCTGGCAGACAATTTTCCTAAACCTCAGGCATGAAAACTTTCTGAGATAGACTCTCACACCAAACACTGACACTTTGGCCCCTTGGACCAGTCAGAGTCTTTCTACTTCTCTGTAGGTCAGATCGGGCCCACCAACAGGGCTGCTGTAGAGTGGGAGCACTGGAGAGAGCCCAGCAACTTTCTGAAGATTCCCAGAAGATGAAGGCAGATGCGGCGGGGGGGGGGGGGGGGGGGGGGGGGGGGGGGGGATTGGGATTTGTTTATGAGCAACTCACCACTTCAAGAAAAATCGTACTGTTAAGTGTGAGACCTGTAGGATAAGGGGATTTTCAGGCTTGTTGCCAAAGCTTTAAGCATCTCAACTCAGCTCAACTCAGAGAAAAAAAAAAAAGATGAAAACAGAAACAAAACAAACAAACAAACAAAAAACCTGAATTCAATTCACACTTCACTTGCGCCCACCCTCAATGCAAGTCCATCACACCTGCTTCTAAGTGGGATAGGACCTAGGACTGAGACACTGATGCTGCCTAACCAGACACATTAACTGCAATGGTGAGATCAAAAGGTTCCATTCCAGGTTAGAAGACTGTGGCCTTGGGAGCTGAGGAGATGACTCAGTTGACGGAGTGCAAGTACGAAGAACCAAGTTCGGATCTGCAGGACAGAAGTAGATGAAGATAGCAGGACACGTCTATAGTGCTGGGGAAGGAAAATGATCGCCAGGGATCCGAAGGTAACCGGGGAATACGGCTAACACTGGCCTCTGAACTCTACAAGCTGTTGCACACATAAACATACACCTACATGTTCATGTTCACACTCCCACATGAACATGCCCCCAACACACACACACACACACACACACACACACACACACACACACACACACACAC
>OU015755.1:10300576-10368468 GCA_907169655.1 Acomys percivali | reverse complement strand
CACACACACACACACACACACACACACACACACACACACACACACACGACTTTAAAGCTTGAAATATGCTTGACTGTGTTTATTTGGAATGACTATAAAACAAGAGGAATGCAACAGCTAATTATACCAATATACCTGAGAAAATATGCTCAGAAATCTTGGAGTCCAGTGTGTCCAGTGTGTTCATGAGGCCTCTGGGCAAGAGGAATGTTAGGATCTGAATAAATTGATAAAGAACTCCCTCAGCAGAATGGGTGGACATCATATAATCCAGTTGCTTTTAAGTCAAGCTGGTGATGACCAGAGGACGGCTATACTAGTTCCATGGCTGGTGTTGGTCTTGAGCACCAGAGAGCCTGTTTCTTGGGCCTTAAATTCCAATATAGACAGGAAGCTTGTTTCTTCATTCCTGGTTCTTCAGCAGGACAGATCTTGATCTTTTGAGCCTCCATAACAGAGAAGGAAGGAAGGCAAGGATTATAGCAAAGTTCCTCTTACAAGTGTCTGCCTTGCTTCTCTGCCTGTCATCTATCTTTCTACCTATCTTCTACCTTTCTGTTATCTCTTATATGATATCCATTATCAATCAAATCATGTAGTTGTTATCTATCTGCCTACCTATTATTTGTCTTTCCATTTTCTATCCTGTATATATCCATCCATATTATCAGTCTGTCTATCTAACTGTCTGTCTGACTATCATCAATCCATCACCCATTCATGCTATTGGTCCAGTTTTCTGCTGGTAGATTCTATTAAAAGATTGGAATTGCTAAGCAACCTTTTTTTTCCCACAGGAAACCATTCCCCAGTCATGGCATTTGACTATCAACTGCAACCTGCTTTTCCCAAGCTCTTTCTCTGCGTGGCTTGGGCATGTACTGATTGTGCACAGTGCTGTGTTTTAGAAGGGCATTTTCATACAAGGGTATAATGTCCTTTAGCCATGTTCCCCCTAAACACGATACCTTCTATCTTGTCTTTGATTCCCTCTCTTTAGTTTCTGGGCTCCATGTAGACAGTCTTACTCCTATTCTCACGTCTTATATACCTGCCTGATTCATTGATCTATATAGAATCTCATATAAGTGGCAGAAAAGATGTTTGGGGCATTTCAGAGTCTGCTGTACAGTATTTACCATGACTATCTCCAGCAGCATCCATTTTCTGAAAAGGCACATATGTGCTCTTCTCTACAGCCCAGCAAAGTTCAGCTGTGTATGTACACCGCATTCTCTTTATTCTTTCCCATGTTGTTGCACACATAGGTCACTCCGCAGCTGAGCTATCGCTAATAATGCTACCATAAGCATCAGTGTGTGTCTCTACTGCCTTGTGGCATTTCCCACTTCTGTCCCCACTTGTCCCTCTCATCCTCCTTGTGCCCCATCCCTTTTTTTTTTTATTCTTCTATTTCTAAACCCATCTGTTCAACTTTTTGTGTGTTTTACTAACCCCCTCTCTATACGCAAAATCAAGTAAAACAAACAGGAAAGCAACCATCAGGTCTACTCTATGGTCCACCCTTTCTACAAACCCAGATGGTAGGAAAGGACACATACAGGACGTCTTTATGTTTCATATCCCAGGCACCAATCACACGTGTAGTAACTGCTCTATCTACTTGTTTCCATCTTTCTTACATTGTTCTCATGCTCCTTTACAGGAAGATAGGCAAGTTCATTTGACTTCCCTTTCTTGGTGATTTGTACAATTAAAACCAGAATCTGCTCCAGAGGATCACAGCACTCTAACACGACGAGAGTGGGTTTCTTTAATTAAAGAAGATATCAAAGGAGTTTGGGAACACCCTGGAGATATGAGAGGAGGATGTGACATTCTTTCCCAGGTGAGTGAGAGCTGATGAGCTAAGACACTGTATCACGCTAGGTGGTGGTCAGGCCTCTTATGGTAGAGCATGAAGATGCACAGAACATCCCAAGATGCTTAGATTAGATTTTCATGCATCTTTTAAAATGCACCTTCCTGTGGACTGCCTTCATATGGGGTAGTTAGCGGGTACCTGTGTGGTCTGAGTTTAAGGTAATTTAGGATCAGAGACACCAAGCCGAAGCTTGGGTGTGTCTTCAAGCTCTTCCCGTCTGTGTACTTACGCCACAAAGAAAGATGAAACATAAGTGAAAACTGAAATTGCTTTAAAAGGAAAATAAAAAAGACAAAGTTGCATAAAATTCCTTGTCTGTCCACATTTGTGTTGCGAGTCCTTACCTGTCACAGAGATAAAACAATGTCACCATAGCTTCAAACGAGTGGAGATTATTTTTTCTTGAGCACTAAGCAGTTAGTTGCTTCTGAGTTTTCTGCAGAGGTCTATATTGATAATGATAATCACAGCTGTTAAGGAGGAAATGGCTTGTGAGAGCACTTCATTGCTTTGTAAGACTCCACATAAAGGGTATCTGAACAGCTGTCAGGAAGCAAGGCCTCATAAGGAGGCTTTTCTCTGAGGAATGAGAGCTAGACTGGGGTTATCCTCTGACTCGTGAAGCATGTAGCCGATGTCCCCACATGGACAGGATCCCACAGTGTCAGTGTCCATCCCTTGTCCCGCCCTCTTACCCTGTCAGAGACGCGGCTACTTGTTTCCTGTCTAATGTCTGATCTTACACATATTAAGGACCAAGAAGAAGGATGGCATTCCAGAAAATAAGTGTAGCCAGGAGACATAGAAAACAATCCAACATCGAGATTTCATAAGACAAGTTTAGAAACAGATGGGCTGAATAAAGCATCTATATGAAATGGTTCTGCAGAAAAGCAATCAAGAGGCAGCAGACATTTCAAGCCTTAAAATAAACCTCAAGGGGGTTTAGGGTATGCATAAACCTTAGAACCTGGCAGTGCATTGAATGACCCATTTCACACCTATGCTAAAGGTCTGATTCATTTACCTAGAATGTGGGGTCAATGTGAGACTATTTTATTGTGTGTCTCTGAAGATGGCAAAAGAAACATGAATGGAAACGATGGGACACAAAACTGAACCATAAAACACTTTACAAATGAGAGTTAATTATTTCCTGTCTGCTCATATTCAGAACCGCCGAGAGAATATCAACACTGTAGGTAGGGCAAGCATAACCAGAGGCAAAGAAAGCATCAGTATGCTAATCTCCAAATTGAAAGTTTTAGAGCCTCCTATTTGCATATAGCCTAAAATCCCTTCGAAAGTAGCTGCAGTGTGCTCCGTTACTTTCAAAACCCACATATTGAGTTGTGATTAATTTATTATAGATGAAGCAATGTTTTCCTTTTAAAAAGTTTTCTTTTCTGTAGTGCCAAAGGGACCAGTAGAAAATTTAGCATGTTTTCCATGCCATAGAATATGCATAGTGATATCAATAATAAATAGCATCTCCCACAGTATAGAGTGTGAGACACTCGTTCGCAGAGCAGAGTCATTCACTCACAGTGAGCTAAAAATACCTCAGTGGCAAACTCCAGGAAAGAAAAAGAAGAGATTTCTGTGTTTGTTACCCAAGGACAGAGCCTTGCCTAAACACTCGAAGGGGTCCTCATTATCTTCCCTCAATAATACGCATTAACACCCCAATATATTCTAGTGTGTGTGCGGCTATGGTGCCCTCTCTGCAGTGCAGATTTCCACACAAAGAACTTCATTTATCTTTCAGGAGCAATACTGCACAATGCTGGATAATGTAAGACCTCAATGTTATTAGTAAAATGAAATACTTGTTCAAAAAGGGAATGAGTGTGAGAGTCTTGGTGAGTCATTGCATATGGATTGTATTTCGATCATCAGTGTGCTGAATATATGCTCCTATGAGCTTGTCTGAGCAGGAAACAGATAGCAGGTGACAGTCCCAATGGCATACTTTCATAGGACTTTGTTCTTTCTGAAAAAGAAAAAAATATATATATATCCAAAGACCGACAAAATTCCACGAGGCATGTGCCGAAAGTCAGCTAGATGAGGGAGCTTTTTCTGTGTCTAAATAAGCTTGGACTATAAAAGCTTTTGTTTCCCCCACTGTTTGGCAGCAGTAGACAGACAGAAGCAGCAGCAGCAAGCAGACTCATGGGGGTTATAATCCTTGTACTAGTCTTGGGTATTAGGACTTTTGCTATTGGCTGTAGCCAAGGTTACAATTCTCAGCCTGAGGTCTGAAGACCCAATGGTTCTCTGGAACACTTCTGGATAACAGGTTGGGTAGGTTCTCCACTGTCTCCTTAGAAACCTTCTGCCCTTTTTTAGTCAGCATCCTGCCTTTCACGTTCTCCTCCTTTTTCTCCTTCTCCTTCTCATCATCTTCTTCCATTCTGTCACCACCACTATCATAATCACTACCACCCCTGTTACCATCATTATCACCGTCATCCACCACCATCATCATAATCACTACCATCCATCTTCATCATCACCACCACCCCATCACCACCACCATGACCATCACCACCACCACTACCATCACCATCACCACCATCATCATAACCACTACCATCTTCATCATCACCACCATCCCATCACCATCATCACCACCACCACCACCATCATCACCACCCCTGTTATCATCATCACTATCACCATTATTACATCTCTTGCTCTGCTGCATGCTTTCTTCTTGTTCAACTCTTGAACTGTTTGCTCCTCTTGATCTCCATGTGCCTGGATTCCTGACCCACTCCACCACTAGAGGCTGATACTGGGATGACACAGGATGTCTCAGAGACTGACTGTAAAGAGTGGGAGATACCCACAGCTGCTCTGGACCTGGTAGCCTACTCAGGAACTGGGTGGCTGGGCTGTTGTGATCACTCCAGCAGGGACATTCACTTATTGCCTTGTGGGCAGGGTTATGGACAGTGTGCCACCTGTTCATAGCCCCAGCTGAATTCAGACCTGGTACCTGCTGGCAAATCCATCAGCTTAGCTACATTTAGGGTGCTGACCTCATCTTTCTGGCCACTTTTTTCTTTGTGTTACCAGCTCAGCCCATACTATTGAAAGTAGGTGGGGCTAGCAAGATGGTTCAGTGGATTAAGACTTTTGCTGAGCTCTATGGTATGAAACCAAAAGAGGCAACACAGGGTTGTCTCCTCTCTGACGTCCTGAATGAGGGCAGCAGTCTGCTTGTACATAGCCCCAGAAAACCATGTTTGGATTAATTGCAGCCTGGTCTCTCAGCATAGCTTACTGTAGTCCTCCTCCCCCGCCCCCCTTAGGGGAAGTGTTTCCCAGCTGGCCAAGATGGAAAGGAAGCAATTCAGGAAGAGTTCAGCAAGGCTCTTGTAGTAAATTGCCACGTCTGAACTATCAAGGCTCTGGTGGGCCTGCACCTGCAGGAGCCATGATCATCAGCTTCATTTTTTGTGTGTAGTTGTCTCAAGGTGTCCATGGATGTTAGACAGCTGGTGCTGACAAGAGGATAGTTCAACCGGATATTACAACTGATAGATAGTCCCTCTACTTGAGGAACCAAAGGAGCGTTCAGTGGTGGCTCCTAATTAGGAAGTGAAACTGCTCCACTCTCATTTTACAGGAAAAATGAGCATCAAAGAGTCCTTACATTTTAACGAATTTAACATTAAGGTGCTGAAGAGACAACTCTGTTAAGAGCCCATACTACTTTTGTAGAAGAATCAAGTTTGATCACCAGCACCCATGTTGGCAACTCATAGCCACTTATACCTCCAGCTCCACGGGATCTGACTCCTTCCTCTGACCTCCAAGGCTTCCGTACTTATGAGTACATACCACACAGAGACATGCACATATACATATAATAAAAAACAAAATTATGTTTGAAAATGAACTTATTATTAAAACTAACATAGATTTTACAATGTTTTCTACCTGCTTGGTGGCCAAAGGGGAATGGGTCCCCTCATCTGTCTTCTGTGGAAAATTATGAAGTGAAAGCACATCTAACTGGCAATGGATTTTTTTAAAGAGCTGCTTTATGAACACAAGGTTTAGACAACACAAAATGTGCATACTATATGACGAATACGGGATTATAATTTATTTCCATTTCTATGTGGTATTGATCATCAGCAGTGAAGCTGTCAAATAAAACATGCAAATTTTAAAACTGAATTTGAAAATGCGGTTTCCATAGCTGGTAAGGAAAAACACATCTTCGTGACAAAGATTTAACGGCTCCAAATCTCATAACCTTCAAATCCTGCATGAAAGTCTGTTGGTGGAGCATGGCTAGGAGAGCAAACAAAATCAATGCAGCAAGCTCGCTGGATATATTTTAAATAACTGAGCTAAAACGTGAAATTCCTAGGATTGTAACAAAAAAGAATTAGAGGTTATGTAACATATATTGAAGAAATGTCTATGTATTGTGGGATTAAATTAGTATCTAAAACCTGGGCAATGGGGTTCATGTTTTCCTGTGGTAAGCCTTTGATGGGTGACCTTGAGTAAATATACTTATCCAGTTTCTATGATCTAAAATATATGGTTCCACTCAATGATTGTCATTTAAGTAGTGACCTCAGAAAATACATCAGAAATGTTCTTGCAAATAAATTGGGACATGTATGCATCTATGATCACAAGTATTTGTTGTGTGTGAGCTCACAAGTATATATTCATTTTTTTATATTTAGAGTAAATAGGATTGATTTAATGTAAAGTCATGCCTTGTAAAACATCCAAAAATATTTAAGGAGGGCATGGCCTCAATATTTTAAGACTTATATGTATGCAATCCTAGGCAGAATTTGCTTTGTTGAAAGTAAGACAATTTTCTTTACATTTAGTATCATGTATTAACTCCAAAAAGAAAGAGAGGTTCTAAATGATAGTGAGGCAAGAGGTTATATTCTGGCAAATAAACTTTAAAATGAAATATTTTCTAATTAGCATTTAAAGCATTTCTTATCATAAACATAAAACTAAATAGTGCCTGTCTGCATCAGTGAATATTTTTATGTTACCTTACAGAAAACTATTTTGTCATTTAAAACTGCTTTATGTGTTTGAAATTGAATGCACTTGGGTTCATTTGTACATCAGCATTTGTTTATTTGCTGTCTCTTCTAGCTAGTCCCATTCTGTTGCTGTGACAAATGCAATGACCAGAAGCAACTTAGGAGAGAAAAAGGTTTATTTCATCATATAGATCACAGTGCATCACGGAGGCAAATTTAGGCAGAAATTTGCTGGCTGGATCACTCCCTTATACTCAGCTACAAACCAGCATCATCTTTCCAGGGATGGTACCATCCGTAGTGAACTGTGACCTCCTACATTAATTAGCAATCAAAAGAATCTCACACAGATATGCCCACAGCCCAGGCTGATCTCCGCAATTCCTCTGTTGAGGCTCTCCTTTCCCACATAAGCCTGGGTGAGCTCACCAACTGTACTTGTGTGTTTGGTAAAACATGGAAGACTTATTTTGAGGAGTCTCATGTAAACCAGGCTTGCCTTAAACTCTTTGTGTAGCCAAGGATGACCTTGACCTCCTGATCCTCCTGTCTGCGCCTCCAGAGGGCTGAGATTACAGACAGATGCCACCACACCTGGCTTCAGACCTATTGTGAAGCCCATTTAACATAGCTGTAATTTAGAATCAAAGCACACTCTACAACAGACATTGATTAGCCAAGAGTTTTGTTAGGAAGTGTGTCGGCACACAGAGTCACATTTTAATCATTGGCTTCTAACTCCAGCCAACCCCTGGAGACTCAATAACAATGCTTGGTTGGCATCCGTGGAAATCTAAGAGGCAGCTCTGTGTTGTGATTGACTTTAAATGCTGAGCTTCTGATTTATAAACTCATTACAATGTCAGTTCGCTACCACTGAAGTGAGGGATTCAGTGCAAGGAGAGCTCCTAATGGCTATCCCTGCATCTCTTCGAAAGGTGGACGTCGTGATTGAGACTATGACAGTGACAGTAAGTTTTCTTTTGATTCCTGAAGCAGCAGTTCAGGGCACAAACAGTGGGCTGTTCTCGAGTGCCTCCTCTCAGTCTCTGTGTGACCTTGGGAATGTTTCTTAACTACTTATACCTCTGGGGTCTCCTCTGTGATGTGGAAAATCATAATTCCCCTCACAGGGTCACCACGGGGATTAAATGAACTGGCATAAAAGAGCTTAGATGGTTCTTTAAAAGTAGTGAGCACTCTACAAACGCATCTCTTCATTCAAGGAATGTGGTGATTTTAAAATACAGGCTTTTCTGTCTATAACATGGGGGATGGAACAAAACAGAGGGGTCCTAGAGACAAACAGCAATAAAACCAAGGAGGAAAGGGCAATCCTTAATGGCAGTGTGAAGCAAGGGAGGTGGCTCAGTCAGTAATGTGTTCGCCCTGGAAGCACAAGGTCCTAAGTTCGATCCCCAGAACACATGTCAGAAAGTTAGATAGGACAATGTCCACGTGCAATCCTGGCAGTGGGGAGGCAGCAAGAGGTGGATCCTAGACATTCCCAGCTAGCCACTCTAGCCAGCCTGGAGGATTCCTGGCTAGTAACATACCCTGTCTCACAAACAAACACACCTGAGGGGCAATACTCCACATTATCCTCCAGCCTCCAATTATACATATCAACAGCTACATGTGCACCCAGACATACATACAGAACATGCACACACACACACACACACACACACACACACACACACACACACACACCTAATTCTGGATCTTCATCATCAGGGATGCTACCAAATCTGCTGAGAAGCATGCCTACAGAAAATTCCGGGTCCTAAGAAAAAGCTTCAGTTGGAGCTTGAGAGATTTCTCCAGTTCAAAAATGTTCTATAAATTCTACAATTTTCATACAGCTGCTAGAAAACCCAGAAAGAACCTCAAGTTTTAGGGCCTGAAAGGATAACCATATAGGTGAATTCTTGGTAACAGATTAGGTCAGAAAGTCAATCGATGCTTTGAGCCTCTGGGAAAGAAGGTTATCATTCCTCCAAGGAGATGGCTTATAATTAGGTGGGTAAGCATTTCTGAAAGAATACAGAAACATTCATATCCAAAAACGACTGTAAACATCAAAGACTGAGAGTAGAGAGATGTACCGTGGTTAAGAGCACCAGATTTGACCTCAGCACCCTCCCCCCCACAATGGCAGCCCATGACCACCTACAAGTCCAATGCCTTCACTGCAAACTGTACATGTGTGCTACACATACATGCAGCCAAATGCTCATATACATAAAATGAAAAGAAATCATTTTTAAAGGTTACTCTTCTCACTGTCACTCCTCAGTAATCAGTGTCACGGGGCAGAGACCTTCAGCAGGCCAGGGCTCCTCACAGCATCCTTGCTGACACCCTTTCCATCTTCAGATGCAGCGGCACCTCTTACAACTCTCTCTGGTAGGTCAGACATGCTGCCTCCCTCTGCCCAGAAGTAGCAAAGGCCTGTTTATATTTCACAATAACATACCCAAAATCTGTACCTTTATGCTGCTTATCTTCAAACACTTGGTTCGACTACAGCTCTCTAGGACACCTCCTGTCATTTCTCCTAGACCCCATCAGTTCTATGAGATCTTGCAAGAATCTGTGCTTGTGTTCCTTTCACCAGGTCACCTGGACCATTTTTCTGTCATCTCTGAATGCTTCTCAACTTCAGAAAAAATGCATGACCTTGAATTGTACTCACAGCCACATGTACAAGGTGTCAGGTGTACAGTGTGCTCTCTGGTGTGTAAGCCTCATGGGGAGACTGCTCTGTGACCAGGAGCATGGGTTTCTGCAGGAATGCCATATTGCTTTGTTTGGAAAGTGTTCTCCTGCTCAATCGACACTCTAATGGTTTAGAAGGGCCACCTTCAATGACTTTAATAATCATGCTCTTGGCATGATTTTAAGAAAGTACCAATGAGTCTTCAGGAGTTACTTAATTGTAATACAATTGTTAGTCCCCGTTAAACACCTTACTCTTTGCTGATGTGGTAACAACAGTCCATTAGGTGTCCATTAGGGCATTCCATATGGAAACTGACACAGGAAACAAATGCTACCACTTACAAATTAATGTTTGTTTTATGAAACAAAAGGCCTTCCCTCCTAAGTGATTCCTTGCAGTCTGGTATCTGTCAAAGAGAATGGGACAACAGGGGAATGGGATTTTTGTAGGGACAGTGGGAGCTGTCACAGCAAACCTGAGCTGAGTTAAGATCACAGTCTGACACTTCTCAGGGTGCAAATGTAGACACAGCTGATATTGGCTCTCTCTACTTCTTTTTGGCATAGCTTTTTCCTGGGTTGAATTCCTCTAGCACCCCAGGATTTTGTACCTGGTGTCTGTTGCTACTCACTGAACTGAGTGAGCCCTAACAACGAGGCAGTAGAAAAACAAAAACAAAAACATGTATTTTAAGAATCTGAACAGATCCAGTCCTCTCAAAATTACACTTCAACTTTAAAAGTAGACGTGTTTCTATCTGAATCTAAAGTTCATTTATATTTTGAATTACGCAGTCCATAAAAATGTCCTGATGAGGTCTTTCAATATACAGTAGGATTAAAATAACTCTACCTTTGATCCAAAATTTGTATCATGTTTTCTGCCCAGTGGAGTCAAGGAAGAGCCACCACTTATCTGGCTAGGAATCCACTCCACTCATACATAAATAGTCAGCACACTGTCCAACAACATTTACTGATTGTGTTTTACAAATTTGTACTATATGTGTATGCATGTATGTGCACATGTGCAGAGGGCAGAGATTAGTGTCTTCTGTCTTTCTTGATGATTCTCCACATTATATTTCAAAACGGTATCTCAGCGACCCGGAACTTACTCCTTTACCTAGACTGGTTCCTCACCAAGCCCCTTGAATCAGCCTATCTCCGTTCCTAATTCCCATGGCCCCGCCCCTCAGAGCTAGGACCACAGGCTTGAGACAGGTTTGCCTATTTGCATGGGTTCTGAGAATCTAAATTCGGGTCCTCACGCTTGTGTGACAAATCTCGTTACCAACTGGTTCATCTCCCCCAGTGACAGCTTTTTGTGTTCTTATGCTATTTCAGCTACTAAAAATACCCAGTGCTTATCTCACTCTTATTTTCCTCATGTCGTGCTCCATTCATTCCCGTTTGCTTTGTGGAGAGTGCTTGATCAACCGGTGTCTCCTTCCTACAAACTATCTCAGTGATGAGGCATCATGTCCAATCATCTGACGTCTAATTATGCTCGTCAAATTACTATGTAACTGAAGCTTGTGAGCGACACAACACGCAGCCCGGGTACCTTCCAAGCTGTCTTCTAACATGTTAAGCATAATAGCATGTTCAGTAGATCCTTGATGGTATGCATATCAGATGATTGTTTTGTTGAGCATTTGTAATTCAATGAGTCGATAATCTAACTACCTATGCTGCTAAACAATGCCCCGAGGGACATTTTCATTTACTTAAAAAATGGATTGAGTTTTATTATGAAATAAATTATATATGAAATTAATTGTGTGTCTAAAAGGGGTAGATTATACATTAAAAACCACTTGGGAAATTCAGTAATTTGACACTGAACACGGGTTGTTAGTATCTGGAAAATGAAGAGGAACAACAATTCTGCTTTATGAAATTCCATATCAATGAAAATTAAAACATTTTGGGGCACTGAGCTCAGGAAGAATATGACTTTCTTATAGAAAATAGATTCGCCTCTCATAAAATACATCCCAAGCACAGTTTCCCCTCCTTCCATTCCTCCCAGCCTGCCCACCCTCCCCCAGATTCACTCCTCCTTCATTTCTTCTTCAGAAAAGGACAGGCCTCTAAGAGACAACAGCCAAACAGGAAAAAGCAAGATACAATCAGACAAGGTAAAAGAAGCAGCGCATGGTGGTGCACGCCTGTAATCCCAGCAGTGAGGGAGGCAGAGGCAAGCGGATCTCTGTGAGTTCAAGGCCAGCCTGGTCTAGAAAGTCCAGGACAGCCAAGGCACACAGAGAAACCCTGTCTCAAAAAAAAAAAAAATAACAACAACAACAATCAAAACATCAAAAAAAAAAAAAAAGAAAGAAAGAAAGAAAAAGAAAAAGTGAAAAGAAAAGAAACAAAAAACAAAACCAAAAAAAGGTAAAAGCCCTCATATAGAGCCTGGACAAGGCAACCCCAATGGGAGGAAAAGAGTCCCAAGAGCAGGCAAAAGAGTTAGAGATATACACCTGAGTATAGCTTTGTATCTCTGGAGGGATGGGGGGCCAAGGGTGGATGGGATGTGGGATATCTTCCTGAATTCTGGAACTCAAAGGATTGCTGCTAGATTTCCTAACACCTCCCAAAGCTGAATGTTTTAGAAATAGTTCTCTATGCAAAACCGCAAATTATCAGCATTCTGAGCAGGGGCAGGGAGCTTCAGTTGATAGTGTTCAATCTCGTGTGAAGGTCAACACATCTTACAAGACAGTCATAACAAAACAAAGACAGTTTATAAGATACTCTGTAATTAGGACAATATTCCCATATGGGATGAGGAAACAGAGATAAAAATATGATTGCCTCTAATGATCTAGATCTGTGAGCCGATAAACAATATTTTAATTAAAAGTAAGCATGTGTAAAATGTTCCGCAGTCCTCAAGAGCACTACAATTAAAAGTTCTCTGTCTTTAGTTCACCCTTGGAGATAATTAACTTTTAGAGTTTCTGTTTTAAATTTTTTCTGATGAATTCCAACTTATGCCTATTACTCACTTAATGTTATCAAATTTACAGTGTACTTATTTGCTCCATGATAGAAGAATGTGTGTGTGTGTGTGTGTGTGTGTGTGTGTGTGTGTGTGTGTGCAGCCATGAGATCATGGGTATATCTGAAAGCCATAGGTCAACCTAGGTGTACTCATTGCTTTGGGGGCAGAGCCTCTCACCTGAATCTGTGGTTCAATAATTAGGCTAGGCTGGCTATTCTGTGAGCTTTAGGGATCTTCCTGCCTCAACCCTCCCAGTGCTGGAATTGAAAGTGTGAGCCGACATATTGGCCTTGGGGATTTAACTTAGGCTCAAGAGCTCTTTTGACTGACTCGAGTCTCTGATGAAAGATGTATTTTGATTTCTACCTCTGTTCTTCATTTTTCTCAATCATCTTGCATGCTCAGTATTTTAATAAATTTATTAGCCATTTACTGTTAATCTATTAGCCTTTTAGATTATGTAATTAATTCTTTCTCTATGATTAAAACTAAAGACCCCTCTCTTTAGTCTCTCTACTTTCTCCTAATGCTTTGTCGTTAATTTACAACATTTAGCAAGTTGTGGTGACACGTACCTTTAATTCTAGTGATCTGAAGGCAAAGGTGTGCTAATATCTGTGAACTAAACACCAGCCTGGGCTATCCTGTAAGTTCTATGGTAACCAGGGCTTCATAAAGAAACAGTCTCAAAAACCAAACAAAAATTTTTATGAAGTATTTATTGTCTATGCTATAATTCTGCTTTGGGCTTCAGTGTTTTTTTTTTCTCTGACTTTATTTGCTGTTACTAATATATAAACATCATTAACAATAATCCACAGGTATCCGAGGTAGGACGAAAACCATACTTTCTCAGTAATTTTGATCACTAGAAAAAAAACTTTCTGCTCCTATCACTTGTGGGAGAGTAGGATTCCTCACATCTGTGCTGTTGCTCTCTTGAATAGCCTTCTGACTTTATAGTTGTTAGTTGCCTATGCTTTGTTTTCATCCTAGTGAGATGCTTGACCTTTTCTCTAAAGTCTTCCTGCTCCCTTCAACACATTACTTGGTGGTGAGACATGGTTGTGTTTCATACTTCTCATCCTACAGAATTCATCACTTCTCAGACCTGACTTCGACCTGAGTTTCTTTCCTTTGGTAAAAACATGTTTGCATATAAACATGGAGCTAGCGCTTCTTCTCCTAGGAGCAATGCAGATGTGACCTTATATTCATGTACCTAGTTCTATAATTCTGAGACTCCTGATCCCTAAATAAACCGTTGATTTACAAAAACAATTTATATGTAAGATCTCCAATATTCTGAAAGTGACACTGGAAGTGTGGCTAATTGACAGAGTGCTAACCTTGTATATCTGAGTGCCTAGGTTTGATCCCAATAGGAAAAAAAAAATGATTTTAAGATTTTGGGGGCTGAGAGATGACTCAGAACTTAAGAGTACTTACTGCTCTCGTAGAGCTACAGGGTTCAGTTCCTGGCACCCATGTGGTGGTTCATAACTGCATGTAATTCCAGTTTTAGGAAATATGAGACCTCCTCTTCTAGAGTCTATGGGAATTGCATGTACATGATACACATGCACACATGTAGACAAAGCACTCATGCACATAAAATTAAATAAAATCTTTAAAAATATTCCCAAAGAAGAGCTTATCACCTATCTTAATCAAACAACACACTAGATGTTAGAAGTCAACAACAAACTAACGTTATTCTTCTCCGTGCCATTGTAACAGCACTTGACACAGTATCTTTTTAACACTTTTTAAAATGTACATATTCATTCACTTTACATCCTGATCATAGCCCCCTCCTTCCTTTCCCCTCAGTCTCATCTTCCCTCCCTCCTTCTTCCTCCGCCCCCCTCCCCTCCTCCTCAGATAAGGGGAACCCTTCACACCAGCACATCTAGTCACATCATCAGGACTGAGTGCATCTTCTTCCCCTGTGGCTTGGCAAAGCAGCCCTAGCAAAGGGAAGTGATCGAAAAGCAGGCAACAGGTGCCATGTAAGAGATAGCTTCCTCTCCCCTATCTAGGGGACCCACCTGAAGACCAACCTGCCCATTGGCTTTATGTATGTGTAGGACGTCAAGTCCATGCATGGTCCTTGCTTGGTGCATCACTCTCCACAAGCCCACCCTAGGCTCAAGTTAATTGACTATGTTGGGCTTCTTGTGGAGCTCCTGTCTCCCCCAGGTCCTTCTATCCTTTCCACAACTCTTCCACAAGACTCCCTGCACTCCACCCAATGTTTGGCTATGAGCCTCAGCAATTGTTTCAACCCACTGTTGGGTGGAACCACTCAGAGGATACTATACTAAGCTCCCATCTGCAAGCATAGCAAAGTGTCATTAATAGTGTCAGGGGTTGGCTTTCTCTCATGGGGTGAGTCTCCGGTTGGAACAAGCATCGTTTGGATACTCTCTTAATCTCTGCACATCTTGTAGGCAGGTAAATTTTAGCTCAAAGTTTTTGTGGGTGGGTTGGTGTTGCCCTCCCTCCATTAATAATCCTATCTAGTTAGAGGGGGGGCCTCTTCAGATTGTATGACCCTTCCTACTAGGAGTCTAAGAGCCACTCCCATATCCTAGCAGGAACATACTCTGTCATGGGTCTCCACCTTGTCTCAGAGATGCTCCTGACCACAGTTTCTCTTCTTTCTGCAAGCCCTCCGTCCTCCTTTCCCCACTCTCCCTAAGTCGGATCTCCACCCTCATATCTCTCCTGGCTTCCTCTCCCACCCTGCTTTCTCTCTTCAACTATTTCTGCTTTCTATCCTATTTCCTCTTCTGAGTAAGATTTAAGTATCTTCCCTTGGATCCTCCTGGTTACTATCTTCTTTGGGTCTGTGAATTGTGGTATGGTTATCCTGTAATATATGGCTAATGTTTTCTTTTAAGGGAGTACATACCATGTGTGGAGAAGGAAATGAATAACACTGTTCAAGACCTGGAAAGGGAAGTTGACACAGAACCTTAATGTCTTGACTCTAACCTTGGAAAGTCTGACCTTGGCTTTGAGCCCGAACCTCATTTAGATGAAGAAGCTAAAACTTAACCAGAACTTAGATCTCATGTCTGTCATATTTTCTCTTCAGTACACGTTGCCTGCTTGGCACATGTGCTTGAATTTGAAGATGTAGAAAGGTGTGAGCAGCACAGTTGCCTGGGCTGGGGTCCAGGACGGAAGCTCCTCTCTCAAACTGCTTTTGTTATGTTAATCTTGTCATAATAATAAGAAAAGTAACTAATATAGCCAGTTTTGATACTGACTTCCCATGAGACCTGTAGATACTGTGTTTGGTCTTAGCTGCTTGGTGAGCAGATAGCCTATTGGTGTGTGCACTGGGAAGTGAGATGCGCAGAGCTTCTTGTAGGAGCAAGCTTAGTTTGTAAAATCACAATGATTTGCATTTGTTTGCAAAGTTTAGCTAACACTCAAAAGAATCATTTGCAGTAGTTTTCCAAATTCCCATTTCCTCTGTCCAAAAATATTTTATGACTAAGTACAGCACTCTTATGGGTTTGTTATTTAATAGCTCTACTCCTGTAATTTGCCATAAAACAGACACAACCGGAAGTGAAGCGATATAAGCTTTGTTATAATGAGCTTACTTTATCACCAGTTTTGCCTAATGGGATTATAGTCTATAAATGATCACGTTGCCATAGCAACCACCTTAAAAGCCACAGTGGGCTGTAAATGCAATAACAACACCTGTGTACCATCTTCTTGTTTTGGTAGTTTATATTATTTTTGGCCCAACAAAATAGGAGGACAATAAAAAAGATAAAATATAAAACAACCTATTGTTTCAATCAGGACTTCCCATCATATTCATTTTAGATTCAGACATTTCCCTACTTGAATCACGAGTTGCCTGCAGAAGATGAAAAAATAAGAAAGAAAAAGAAAACCTGCTTTGGAAACTTGCATGGTTAACCCTGAATAACCTCACATCACAGAGTTGTAAGCAGAAGAAAAGATTAGTCCATGGAAGAATTAAACTTCTGAGCGGAATAAAATAATGTATCAGAGATTTTTTTTCTCTTGAATCCATTTTAGGAGTTCTTGCTTATGAAAAATTACCATAGTGCTGTGCCTCTGTCTGCTCAGCATTTCTATAAAGTGTGAGGTGGTACTGGGGGATTGTTTGGCTTTGCTACAGACTATGTATGGTTTCTCTGAGGAGACCAAGTTCTACCTTCATTATGTGAAATTGATTAATAATCAAAAATGTGACAACTTATCCTCATTTCTCTCTGCTGAGAGATGAAGTTGGGGGCATCTGGGGCTACAATCCAGTTGGTAGAATACTTATTTAGCATGCACAAACACAAGGTTCAATTCCCAGCATCCAACAAAACTGAGCATGGTAATACATGTCTTTGATCCCAGCATTTTGGTGGTAGAGCTAGCAGGATCCTGAGTTCAAGGGCATCCTTGCCTGTGTGTGGAGTTGAAGGCCAGCTTGGGATGCAAAAATCCAGTCTTAGACAGACTAGATGGAGGTGAGAGAAGGATGAAAAGGAGAGGAGAGACTGCAATAGCATCAGTGCTCTATCTGGGCCTTAAGCTGCTTTATTTTAATCCTCAGGTATAAGCCATGGCATTCTTGGCTAGGCTGAGAGACTGATACCGTTAACTCAATTACTTGGTTTTTATGGTGTGACATAGCAGCCTTCATGTCATTCCATCAGTTGCTTGCTTGTGAAGGAGAGGCCTCAGGCTCATTTGCTCACAACCAAGCCAATAGACTATCTACTACTTGGAATGAAGGCTGTACAGGAGAGACAAGAAATTCATATTAGCTTTTAAGCATCTTTTTTCTTTCCCCCAGCAGCACCAACTACTACCTGTGCAGCTCCATGGATGAGCATAGTCAATGGAAGAAACAAATGCAAAGAGGCTTTGAGTCCAGGACAACAGTAGGCCCACATAGGTTGGGTAATCAAAACTTAATATTTGTATGTGGATGTGCATGCATGCGTGTGTGTGTATGTGTGTGTGTGTGTGTGTGTGTGTGTGTGTGTGTGTGTGTGTGTGTATCACAGAAGTCCAATGTGGGTGTCATTCCTCATGTTTTTGAGACAGGGCCTCTCTTTGGCTTTGAGCTGTCCAAGTAGACAAGTGCATCATGGATTCCCAAAGATCCAAGTGTCCTAACTTTCCAAAGCATGACTCCAAATCTGACTTCTGTGTGTAGCTTTGGGGGGAGGGGCTCAAACTCAGGCCTTCAGAGCACAGAAATCACTCTTCTGAATGATTTATGTGCCCCAGGCCCATCAGAATATGCTAAGAATAAGTTACAGTATCTGGAACTATTAACCATTACATTTGAGGCACTGTTAACATTTATGGGGTATACCCTAATTTAAATCGCAGTGAATGTTCTCTAAATGTCACTAGCTTAAAATGCTTTCATCAGAGTTCAGTTTGGGGGCTTTATTTGTTTGGTTTTGTTTGTTTGTTTTGTTGGTTTGGTTTGGTTTTTCGAGACAGGGTTTCTACTCCACTTGGCCTTGGCTGTCCTGGACTCACTTTGTAGAGCATGCTGGCCTGGAGATGAGAGATCTGCCTGCCTTTGTCTCCCTGAGTGCTGGGATTACAGGCGTTAGTCACCATGCCTAGCTCAGTTACCTTTTCTTCTCTCACTGAGCCTTATAAGCCAATAGTCTATACAGTGTAGAAGTCTATTTCTGTCTGATGTGAGAACCCAGGGAAGGCTACAATACTTGATCCATGGCTGCATAATCTTTAGAACAAAAGGTCGCCTTAATTTGCTCACTCACTTTGCTACTTTGGTCTCATATGCATTTAAGCTGGTAGGAAAAGGACCAGGAAAGATGTTTTCTTTTTTGATGGGACTAAGAGTCTGGTCATAGTAACCTGCTTCTTCACTGAGCACCACCAAGCAGAAGAGAGGAAACAGCTTGTTACTGATCGACCCACTGAGCATCTGTACCACCATACAACAGCAAAACAAGAAATGGACCTGTGTTCTGTGTTCCCTGCCGCAGTGCCTCATATCCACCACTGCAAGAACACAGGCTGCACGTTTCCCTTGCTCCGTTCAGGGAAGTTGAAAGATCTGCATGAGCGGTACCTCTGTGTCATTTCCCCATCATAGCATTACCTTTTATTTCTCTCTGGCTTTTCTTCCCCATCTCCTAGAATCTAAATTTTACTTCTTAGTAAGATTTTTGTTTGACTGCTTTAACATTTATTAAATATTATTTTATAATAAATAAATATTTATTCAATATAATGCTCTATCTTTAATGTACGTTTGGGTCTTTTTCCCCAGTTATACTCGTTTCCCGTGGGTTTCTTACCAGCTTACTGGCTGCTTTTGTTTAGTCCTTGCACATGCCTTTTTGGGAATATTTTTGTTGTTTCTGCAGCCTGGAAGACTGGTGGTATAGCTGTTTGGATATGCTGCAAGGAAAGCTATTTACTCCCTCTGAGCAAAACCGGGTCTGTCACCTATGAATGTCACTTTTATAGCATACTTCTTATAGCATTTCTGCTTTTATTAAATCTAAAAATAATAAAAACCTATCAGGATGATGTACAGATAACAGGCTTACACTGGAGCCCAGCAAGTGTACAACAGGGTGTGTCCATTACTCTTCTCATTACCGCGGTCAGACACCTGGCCAAACACTGAACATTCTGGCTTGCATGAGAGGATTCTGTCCAGCACAACAGGGGAGGCATGGGGGCAGACGCTCCGTGGCAGCAGAGAACTACGACTGCCTCTGGCTCCCGTCTCAGCAGACAGGAAGCAAAGTGCAGACAGGAAGTAGGTCCAGGTTAGAAAACTTGGATTCCCACCCCTACTAACTCGCTTCCTCCAGCAAGGTTTCACCTCACCATGGTTCCACTGTGGGGGAGTATTTCCTATTCAAGCAACAGCACTTGGCCTATCATATCTATTCATTTTTAAAAAGTGACAGCATGTGTGCTGTTCTTGCAGAGAGTGTGAGAGCAATTCCCAGCATGCCCTGGCATCTCACAACCCCATATGACTCTAGTTCTGGTAGCTATAGACATCTGTACACACATGCACTTACTCACACACACTGGGCACACATATACACATAATAAAAAATAAAGCGAATCTTTGAAAAAATTACAGGATAATATTAGGAACCGAGGCATGTTGATAATGACAAATAACTGTCATTCATTTATTATACTTATTTATGGGTATAAGCATAGTGAAATAATTGTACTGGCAATTTAAATATAAACACACACAAAATTGCAAATACAGAATTTATCACTATAATGCCTTGAAAATTAATTCTTATCACTTTCTCCCTGGGAGGCTATGAGGTTCTTAGGCAGGGGCCTCAAGGAGATGAATTTTAGACTAATCTTCCTTTTTTTTTCCTTTCTTTTACATATTTTAAATCCCCATGTGTTTCCTGGGGTTTCTGCATCCTGTTTAAATGACCACAATGTTTCACTCTGCCACAGCTGTTAGTCTAGCTTCTTAAAAGAACACAAGGAATTGTGCAAAAAGAGGATCTTCACAATGAACTTATGCTGTCCAGTGACATTTCTGATTGCTGCACAGTTTCTGAAATGACATGTTGCCTAATTGCAGAAATGCCTTGCATTTAGTTCACCTGAAAATTCTTCAGGCACTGTGTACCTGACCTCAGCTCAGTTTTTCTGGAATGACTTTCAAAGCCAGTGTTCCTCAGCGCCCTGCCTTCTGAATTTTCAATTACCACTGCTCTGCCACAATGCCTGTGATTCCTCAGCTAAGGCACCTAGGCAGAAACCATTCGTTCTGCAGGAACTCTGTCTCAGGGAGTTCTCCCATGTCAGTTGGTGTGGGTTGCCAGTTTCCCCTGAATTTTGTCCTAGTAAAGACCACAGTCCCTGTGGGCAGCAGGAACGTTATCATGTTCTTCCTGCTTCCTTGTCCTTGGCACCAATCACACTTGCTCTGTTGGCCATACAGATCAGATACTTGTGGTTTTGGACAGAGTACACCTTTAAGGGTGTAGATACACCTTTCAGAAGGAGAAAACTGGGGCTCAGAGGGAGAGGACTATACTAGGGCAAAATTGTGGGCTAAATTGAATTTTATCAAAATGAAATTTTCAGCTTGCTTAACGATTGCTAACTGTCTGTGCACGCAGTGTGTGTGTGTGTGTGTGTGTGTGTGTGTGTATATGAGTGTGTGTGTAATATATATATAAAGGATGCAGGGTAATTAAGTGTGACATATAACATTAAGAGATTTACTTTTTTTCTTTACTTGAAATGCTGTATTATAGCCAGGTTTTGAATAATTTCTTTCATAATTTTTACTTAAGAAAAATGCTGAAGGCTTGGTTAATGTAAAATTTAAGCAGTGTAACACCTTTATTCCACATTTTATAAGAAGTGCATGTAAGTGGGTGTGATTCTGTGTATGTGAGTATGTGCATGCTTATGTATGTGTCTGTGTATGTAAAATTATCATAATCCTCATAGATAAATAGTATATAAATTTAATCTCAAAGACTTACAGGCTTTCTTAAATGTATTTTATGTATACACATGTTTTGCTTGCATATATTTGCACAACATGCATATCCAGCCCCTGGAACTGGAGTTACAGACAATTACGCACAGCATATGGGTGCTAGGAAATAAACCTGGGTCTTCTGGAAGAGAAGCAGCAGCTCTTAACCACCGAGCCATCTTTACAGCTGTAAATATTTACAGTTTAAAAAGGCCACAGGAATTAGAGGTTTGTATATTTCTTTGTAAGAACTTTTAATATATATAATATATATTATATATTATATTATATTATATTATATATAATTATATATATTATATATAAAGATAGGCTGTTGGGATTTTTATATGCAGGTTTTGAACTTTTTTCTCAACAACTGGAATTGAAAATTTCAGATCCTTCACACCAGGGCAGCTCAGAAGGGAGCTTGTGAGACTGCAGCAGGTGACATTCTGAGGTCATTAAGTTCTCATCGGAGGATTAAACATTCACCATAAACCCAAAGGTAAAATGTGAGGAGTGGAGGCAGACAGTGTTTCCCTTCCATTTTAATAGAACTTTCTAACACGACATTAGAATCTGAAGTGCTTTAATTTGGATGGTCTTGTTAGTCACTGGAGATACCAAATACCAAATGCTAATTAGATCATAAGGCATCATAACCAGCTAGACGGAAATGCCAGCATATTAAAGGTTATTTAGTCATCTAGCAGCGAGAACTTTCCCCCAGAAGACATGATATATCCTAATCTTCCCCCTCCCCAGATGAAAAATGGGATTCACAATAGTTAATTGACTGAGAGACATGGTTTCCCGGTGTTTACATTGAGAAAAGTGCTACATGCTATCTTAAGTATCTAAGGCAGCAAGAGACCTGGGTAATACTTGATATTTGCCCCCAGGAGAAGTTAGCATTGTAAATATGTATTTATTTATGTCTCCATTTAAGTATAAACTCACTCACATAGGAACATGCCAGTAATTAGAATGAATGAGATGCATGTTAGAAATTTTGTTTTTTTTAATTCCAAGTAATATCTGTAGCAGCAGCTAACTAAAAATAAGTGTCACAGAATCCTTAGTTCCTCTATACCTGAAATAGCTGAGTCATTTTAATAAGGGGAAATGTAAGTGTGATGTGTATTTAAGTCATTTCTTGCAAGACTAGTTAGCCTTCTCACACATGAACACCTATTATTGTCTATTCTCTTAGCAAAATTTTTTATCCAGTCTATACATTTCTTATTTGAGGCAAACATGAAAGCCTTGCATGTGACTCTTTGTCAAATCTGTACTGGAATATGTGTTAAAGGTGGGAGGTCTCACTCTGGGTGAAAGGGACTTTATTTGAAATACTAATACTTCACTTACCAGGAGATGAGGATAGATGCAGAGACTTCCTATTGGGACTCTACGTGAGGGAAATAAGGGAGAATGAGGAAATAGAAGGATCCAGAGGGTCCTAGAAACCCACAAGAAGAACACCATGATGGGCGTATCTGGACCCAGGGGGATCTGCTCAACCTACTGCACCAACCAAGGACAATACATACAGTAAACATTGAATCCCTAGTCAGATCTAGCCAATGGGCAGGACATTTTCCACAGTTGAGTGGAGAGCAGGGACTGACTCTGACATGAACTCTAGTGCTCCATATTTGACCACTTCCTCTTGGTGGGGAGGCCTGGTGGCACTCAAAGAAAGGATAAGCAGGCTTCCACAATGAGACGTAATAGGCTGTAACCATCTCTTGGGGGGGAAGAGATCCCTCGTGTCACAGACCTAGGGGAGGCGAATAGAGTGAAAGAGGGTGAAAGAGGGAGGGAGCAAGGAATGAGAGGGTACAAGTGAGGAGATAACGATTGAGATGTAATCTAAATAAATTTTAAAAAGGAAAAGAAAAATAAAAGCTATCCATTAACATGAATAGAAAAAAAGAAATACTAATACTTATTAGAAGTATAACATGGGATGAGGAAAATGTGCTTCCCTTCTCTCTACCGCAGCTTCTTACTTGAGACCATGACATCCCTACAGCTCACTGTTGTGAGAGTAGCTGTGGCAGTGTGCGCTGGGAACGGTCCTGAGCAAGGTGGCTACTAGCCCCCCTGTCATTGTGGTAATCCCTCATCGCCTACTACCCCAGTGACTTTTTAAAAATTATATTAATTTATTCAGATTACAACTCAATTGTTATCCCATCACTTGTATCCTCTCATTCCTCCCTCCCTCTCCCTTTCACCCTATTCCCCTCCCCTAGGTCTATGACCGAGGGGGAACTCCTCCCCAACTATATGGTCATAGGCTATCAAGTCTCATCTTGGTATCCTGCTTATTCTTTCTTTGAGTGCCACCAGGCCTCCCCACCAAGGGGGGAGGTGGTCACATATAGAGCACCAGAGTTCATGTCAAAGTCAGTCCCCACTCTCCACATAATCTAGGTAAGAGAAATATAGGAGATGGGGAAATAGAAGGACCCAGAGGGTCCTAGAAACCTACAAGAAGAGCATCATGATAACCAAGGACAATACAATAGTAAACATCGGACCCCTACTCTGATCTACCCAATAGACAGGACATTCTCCACAGTTATGTGGAGAGTGGGGACTGACTTTGATATGTACCCCAGTGACTTTTACCAGATTGTGGTAGATGCAAGAGGGAGCTAGATTAAGGCAGGAGACAATCAGTCACGCAATGTCAGGTGCTGGGGGAAAAGAAAGGCAAAGCTGACATGTGAGCTTTCATCAGGAGGGTCAGCAGAAATTATTTACTTTGAGTCCTTCCCTGGAAAAAAAATCAAAAGTCAAACTAGGGATGTGCTATTCTAGTCTAGATTTTGCAAAGTCTGAAAAAGGTCCTCTGACAGTCTAACACTGGAGCATATGTAGTGTCATAAATCTCTCAGTTCACAGTGTAGTTGGAGGGAGTAATCACCCCCCCCCAAAACAACAAAACAAGACCAAACAAACAAACAAAAAACAGTGCCCATATGCCTTGGGATGACAGTTGAAAAATCCTATGTAAACAGTTCTACCCACAGTCCACACACGCCATCAGAGAAGAAACTGAGAAGGTGCTAGAGTGATGGCTCAGTGATTAAGAGTGCTGGTTGCTCTTTCAGAGCACTAGGGTTCAGTTCCTAGCACCCACATCAGGTAGCTCACCACAGCTCCAGGGCATCTAATGCCTTCTCCTGGTCTCCCAGGTCACTAATATGTGTGTGCTCACACATGTTCATGCACACGCACACACACACACACAAATACAATAAATCTTTAAAAACTCATTGTATAGATCATTAATACACGACCATCCTGTTTCCCCAAGATATTGGCAAGATGATCCTAGACTGTGAGAAAGATGAGAGAGTATTTTGAAAGTAATGAAATGCAGGGAACGGCATGAGCGATACTCAGCCTTTACTTGGGAAGTTCCAACAGCAGAATGGCTACCTTGCAGTGAGGAAAGCCATTGTTGAATGTTATAGGAGGCCGACCTTGAACAGACACCCAATGACCACAGCAAGCGGGAAACAGGCTTTGTGGATAGCAAAGGGGGCTTTCCTTTCTATGTCTTGCTGTTGGATGATCCCCCTTTGTTCTTTTATTTTTGTCCTCCATGGACATTATAGGTTTAAATGCCAGCACTTTCTGTTTAGCTTTATCATCGAGGGGACCCAGTGTGCCTCGGATGTATCCCTCATTGTAAGCCCCCCCTCTTTACTGAAGCTCCTCAAACTGTTCCTGCATCTGTCATCATCTAGACTAAAATATCATTTGGTACCAAGAAGCAGACACTCAAAGAGGGATCCTGGTCAGATGCTGCAAAGATGGAGACCAAATTCAGCTGGGAAACAAAGGATCCCGGAACAACTTTTGACACACGGTTGCGTAACTGTTAACAGTGCTGGGGATTAAAAGCACACAGGAGAAGCATAAGGCACTATGCATGTCCATTGTTATTTTCAACTGGTATAAGATAACGACAGAAGTAACTCGGCTTCTACATCTGTTTTACCAAAGACCTTCTAAAGGGAATGAGCTTAAGGCAAAATATAAAGGCTACAGAGTTTTTATTTTTGGGGGGGTGATAGTCAAAGTCATGGCATTCTAGAAAAGTGTGGAAGCTTCTGAAAACTGGAGCACTCTTCATACACGTATTGAAAGACATGGTCAGCCCAGGTTCATAAGGCCTCCATTCCTGCGTTATTTTGCCATTTGAGATTTGGAACCGTAAAATATCCCCTAGGCCCCGTCACCCTGTCCTGGCAATAGTCTTCTGTTGTTTGAAGACCTTCTGATAACCTCATAGGAACAACTACTTTGAAATGAGGTGTCAGCTTCTCTCCTGGTGAACTCTCCTGAGCATCGCTGTCTGGGGGGACTCATTAGAAGCAGATTCTTAGAAGCCCTGGGGAAAAGAAGCACCAAGTCCACTAAAGAAAGAGAGCATTGGGATGCAGGGGGGAAGATAAAAGATTTGTGCTGGTTTCCATTTTCAGAACTGTGGATTATATGCGCGAGATATGATAGAAGGGTGTTGTGTCGAATCAGGTCATTGGATTGGAGTGAACTCACACAGATGCATTTACCTAAACACTCTCGAATTAGTACATAATAACTCCACAATTCAGTGTGACTTTGCCAGTTGTTTATCTGGTTGGCTAAAACAGGGCCATGCTGGCCTCCTACCCTGAAAGGAAATTTTCCATGACACTCTTGTCTAGGGTAATAGGATTTTGAAGTAATTTAATCTTCTGAGATCTATACTTCAAACAAGTTCCATAAAGACTCTCAGGACTTTGTCATTAGAAAATGTCAATGGTACAGGAACAAAAGGAACACTGGCACTCTTGGAAAGCATGGTCACTGGCCCTCTGTAGCCAGGATGGTGCTATGGTTCATCCTCCTGCAAGCTGTCTGCCACCTCAGTGAAATGAGACAGAATCCAGCAGTGGTGGCAGGAGCTTCACGTGCCTTTTCACTACTGGGTGCAGTGCAGATGAGCAGAAGGACAGATGTAGTTAGAAGGGAATGAAAGGATACTGGTCACTAAGTACCATTGGTGAGTTGAAGAGAGAACCTCAATATCTAAGAACTAAGACCCCCCCCCCCAAGACATAAATTCTGTCCAGTACAGGGGAGGGTTCGTCTGTCTTCAAATCCTTCCGCAGGCTCTTGTGGCCCTAAGATCCACAAGAAAGAAGTGCATGAAGCAGGGGTTGGTGATGGGATGCCTCATTTCCAAGGACCTATTTCCTTTAATACAAGCTGTTGTGATTTCTATACCTCTCAGTACACGACAATATCATTGAAATACAAATGCTTCCTAGGGTTTTAGCCTCTGCAGGTATATTGTTGTTAAAGGGCAAATACAATTTCATTTTCAAGTCATTTTCATCAAAGACTTTTGGAAGATTTTGCAAGATTACTAGTTATTTCATCTTCTTCAGTCAGAAGGCATGGAGGAAGGGGGACATGAGTCTTCTGTCAGGCCCCTATGGGATCTCAGTCTCTCTGAGGCACATTTCTGTACCAGTCAAAAATTACATTCCACGTAGTTACTTAAACTGAACACAGATAGTTCTGAGTAATTTGTTTAAAACCATTAGTCTCAAAATTAAAAATAAAATAAAATAAAATAAAACCACTAGTCTCAGGGGCTAGTGTGGTATCACAAGCCTCCAATGCCAGCACTCAGAAAGGAGCCAGAGGCAGGTAGGTGGCTGTGAGCTTAAGGCCATGTTGGTCTATATAACAAGTTACAGGCCAGCCGGAGAAACAAGTTAAAGGGTTGTGAGATCTTGTCTCAGAAGAGAAATGCAGATTCTCCAATGGAAGACATGAGGGCACCATCGCTTCGACTCCGTTCCTGGAGCAGCTACGCTCCTACACATGAACCCTGTTCCTCTCAGCTGTTCCCAGTGCTTACTTCAATAGAAGAAAGTTTTAGCGTTTGGAGATCAGCAACCAAATACCAAAAGGATTTCCATTTCACCCGCTTTATTAAGACCCTCTGTCCCCACCCAAAAATGAAACAAAAACGTATGGACTGCGGACTAAACCACATTAAATGCATCATGCACTTGTGGTGCATTTAAAGGTCCTGAGTTCTCCAAGCACACCATGTTTGCTTTCCCCTCTGGAAAAATCCATGACCTTGAGAAGAACTCACGGGAAACAAGATAAAATGCCAAGGCAGCCAAATCACATGCACTTCATAGCGCATCAGCACCCCATCCCTCCCACAATAAAGTAGTGGGATTCGTTCCTTACCCTTGTGGTTCTAATCACTCCACATAGTTGCAGACACTATGTGCACAGATGTAAATGTACAAGTATCTGTGAAGCTTCTATAGAGCTGTATGATGAGATAGCTCAACTCTGCAATTTGTAATAAATCCGTATGGTTTTCAGGATAAGCAAGCCTGGGTAACATCAGTGTATGCATCCTTAAATGAGTACTGGGGAGAAACACTGGTGAAAACATGGACTAAACAGGCAAGGGTGTCATGGGTCAGGATCTTTCTCAGCTACATAGTGAGTTCTAGGCCAGCAGAGGCTACCTGAGACCCTGGATCATAAAAACCAGAGTGAAAATGTATTATGTACAAGTGCATACATTATTTTCTGTTTATAGTTTGCTTTATGTGTAAATTCCTAGGCACACAGATATGTGTATTTATTAACTCCAGTATATGCTATGTGACAGACCATTGCCAACCACTTCCTTTGAAGGACAAATGTGAGAGTATCCTCTAGTCTCTAAGAGTTCAGAGTCGGTACAAGGTCAAACAGTAAGTATAATCCAGAGGGTATGACCTGGTGTGTTTGAAAACACACCAAAGCACCGATGTCCAGCAAAGGAGGGAGTGAACATGCCATCCCACAGTTGGTGGCATTGGGGTTGAGTCTCAAAGGAACACACATATAGAGTGCTGAAGAATGCCTATGTGTGTTCACAAACACGGTGACTAGACAGGATGACTTATCTTTGTCATTTAACTTGCCCATTATGATGTCATGTGGGGCAGCTAGGCCTGAGCTCATGGCGTAGGCTTGGTAATACAAACAACTTAATTGAAATGGCTGGTCCCCAGAACCTCTTTGAGGAAGGCTGATGTTTCCTGGTGGAGTTGAAGATGGCCTAATATGCATCCGTGTCAAATCTTTGACATATGCAACTTTGGTCCCTCTGGTTTACAGCTGCTGTTGGAGATGAGAGACCCATTTGCTTTTATCATGCCTCTGAAACCACATTAGAGAAATTACAGGGTATTATCAAGATAAGAAAATAATTGCATTTTAATTTGACATGAGGGCTTCTTCAGAGAATAAAGTAGAAATCGGATCAAGAGCAGGCTGAGACTATGTCTAGCTAGTGCCCTCGTGGAAGCAGAAGAAATAACAAAGGAATTTTCAAAAAAGTTTAAAGTCTTCTAGAAAGTGGGTAAGAAGGAAGGGCTGGCAGGAGCCGGCCACCTGACGAGTTTCTAAGATATATGGAGAGAGGAGATGGGGAGATGCTGCCAAAGGACCAAAGGACAGGATGCTAGCCTGCCTCCTGTCCATCCGTAGAATGCTGCACTCCTCACCTATAACAATGAAATTTATTTTTTATAAGCATGAAGGCATTCTGATTATAGATAGGAATCCTAGGCCAGAGAGGTTCACTTTCCAGGTATTTCAATATGTCACATCCATCCACTCAATACACACACACACACACACACACACACACACACACACACACACACAGTGATAAAGGATTGGGAGTATTGGAGATAGACAGTAGCATGCTTGTCATGTAAGCATGAGGACCTGAGTTCAATTCCTATAACCTCCATAAAAAGAGTGTCCTTGTATATTCATACTAGGAAGACAGAGACAGAGCCCTAGATCTACTGGCTAGCCAACTTAGCATACATAGGGAATCCCAGGCCATTGGCAATCCTGTCTCAAAAAGCAAGGTAGACCACTCCTGAGGAATGGCAAATGACAACTGAGGCTGACTCTGCCTTCTCTATGAGGTGTACACTAATGTGCACACACCTGCATACACATGTACCCACATGAATAAACACACATACATATAACACACACACACACACACACACACACACACACACACACACACATACACACAGAAGTCATTTTGAGACCAAATATGATGGTTCACATTAGTAATCCTAGCACTTGGTAGTGAGTCAGGAGGATTGCCATGAGTTCAAGGTCAGCCTGAGAACACATAATGACATCTATGTATTGTAATGACAAAATTAAAACAAAAACATACAACAAAAAGCAAATAAAAATCTTTTTGTGGAAATAAAGGACAGGAAAGGAATTTAATAAAAATGGCCATTTGGGGAAAATGAAAGTATTATAAGCTTGCTTTGGGGGTGTTGACATTGCCCACAGGTTTAGAAGCAGAATTGGAAAGGGTGTAAAAGGTAGGCAGAATTGAGCAGTCTTGGTCAAACTATGGTCAGGTAGATAATCCATCTTGACCCTGCTTCTAAATCATGGCCCCGAAGAAGTCCTTGGTGTTTACAGGACAGTTTCACGAATGGTATGCTTCCTATTGGTGGGATCTCATTATAGGTCGATCACTTTGCATGACTCCATTGTTCCTAAAAGTCAAGGCAGTTGCAACCTGCTGAGCAACAGCCCAAGGTTGTTGGCTTTCTGACCTCCACAGATGCATACATACACATGTGAACACACACATCCATGCACACAAATGTGCACACATATAACAGCAAATTTTAAATCAAATGTGAAGTCAAAATTAAGGTGACTTTCATATTTTTTGCACCTTGTAACCATTACTGTTTTATTTTCAGATTTTTTTTCCTTGATTTGGGGTCTCTTGATAATTTAAAGGACGCCCACTTTGCTTTTGAAAGCTCATATTGTAAAGCAACTGAGATCATAAGCTCAAATAATTTTACTTACGATTTGCTAAAGCATTTAGAAGCTAAATTTCGAGTGTTGGACAGATTCAATATGATTTCAAAAATACTTTGGTGAGGACACAAACAAAAGCATTAAAAGGCATTGGATTCGGAGGATTGGGTGAGTTTTACATAAATCCCACCCATTGATTCCTACACCATATGCTCACACACACCCATTTTAGGGGAAAGAATGGTGTCAAATATCAATTTCTGACAAAGCTGTATCTTGAATGATGTAGATGTAAATGAAGTTAAAATGAGCCCTTGTTTTGACGGGAAGGCTTCAGTGACCTTCATCCAAGGACTCCGGGTCCTGGTGTGCAATGAGGGGAAAGAGCCCACCTCACTGAGGACACACAGGATGCTAGCGTGCGGCACCCTGGTGGTTGATTTTTTTTGTCGTCAAAAGTGTGAAAGTTAAATGAGTTGACAACTTGTTAACGTCATCTCAACAAAGGCCAGGGAGATGGCAGGATCATCACCTTTTGGGGTTATATGCTTGCTGTGGCATTTTCGTGATGTGTTGGGGAGAATACAAATGAAGGTCTATGAGTTCCCAAGCCCCATCCGTTCCACTGTCCATCCTCCAGCTGACAGGGTGTCCTTGGGTTTCGTAGTGGAAGACATGATTAGAGCTACATTGGCTTTTTGCAGAACTCATGGTGATGGCTCCAACCCTCTTGTGATCACTCTGCCATGACCACAAATCCCACCACACATTCTTGGGTCTTGAAAAAAAGGAAGTCACAAACACAAAATAGACTACATTGGCTGCGATCTAGAATATATATTCTTTTTTTGTCTTGTTTTGGTTGTCTTTCTGGTTGGTTTTTTTTTTTTTTCTCTCGACAGTTTCTCTCTATGCAACCCAGGCTCCACTGGAATTCATAATCTTCCTGCCCCAGCTGCCCCAGTGCTGGCACTATAGGCATGACCTACCATAACCAGCTAGGTTGTGTGATTTTACTTTCTGAAAATAACCTCTATGTTCCATACTCAATGGATAAATCTAATGTCCAGACTGTGAAAATATGTGACTCTCCATGGGCAGACCTTTCTAACTTTTTCTAAAAGATTTATGAAAATATCAATCAAAATACTACTAAGCTATAGTTTGAATATAAAGAATGTGATTCTAAATGTTATATGGAAGAGAAAATTTTATTTTTAAAAAATATGAGAAAAGGGAGTAGGAATGGTGTAATTATATTTTAATCTCAAAAATAAGACAAATGTTTTAAAAATAATTTTAAAAATTCACATTAGAAATCCCATGAGCTCTCTGCAGCTGCAATTACTCATGCTGCTAAGTTCCCACCTTTTAAGTGAACAGCCCCAACTCATGGTCACACAGGCGACAGATGGACGCTAAGGAAACTCAGTGGGTAGAACACACATAAAAAGGTATCAAAGTAGGGAGGTGATTTGTTAGGAAGAGGAATGGTAGGGGGAAAAAATGACCAAAATTCTCTACATACATGTGTGAAATTATCAAAGACTACAAAAAACTTTTTTGGAAAAAACAAAAACAAAACAAAACCCAATACTAAGCCAATACCGGAAAACAAACAAACAAACAAACAAAAACAAAAACAAACACTAACATTGGAGAATTGACGTTAAACCAACTTCAAGACAGTGTAGGGCTAAATAATCAACACGCTGTGGTACTGTTAAGAAGTAGATAGAACAGGACAGAGAGACGGGTCAGAAAATGTAACTCTTGTGTAAGTCCCACGTCTTTCAAGAATCCATACCTTTCACACCGGACTCTCAGTTCTAAGAGGCTCGGAAAGCCCAGTCTCCTCAGCTCTAATGAGCTGATTTACAGAAAGAAAAACATGTGTTTGTCCACAGGCACCCCCGAGTGAACAGCCTGACCCTGGGCCATGCCCCAGTGACTGACTGCACAGTGAGGCAGAAGATACAATAGCCAAAGAGAGAAATTTCAGAGATGATCTTATTAGAAACAGCAGTGGCCCTCAGTCCACCCTGGGGCTTCATTCAACCAATGGAGCTTGTGTAGAAAACCCTTCGGGAGGAGGTGGGACTATGCTAATGATCCACAAAAGAGCACCACAGACTATCTTGTTCCCATATACCTTCTTGGTCAGGCCATTGGCAAACAATAGCACACCTCCAAGCTCCTCTGTGCCCTTCTTAATAAGCTATCCCCTTCCCTGTGACCATCCATGCGCCTCCGGGCTATGCATGCAGAGGCACAAAACACGGAAGAAGTCACAGCACCTGCCTTCCAGATTCGGAGGCACGCCTGGCACAACAGGAAGAAGAAAGGGAGCATATGCAGACTTTCAGAGCCCTGAAGCTCCTCAGGCACAGAGAACCTCCAGTAGAAAGAATGGCCTGCAAAATACAGGTGAGGAATCGAGTGGCTTTTGGGGCGTGTCAGACGGGGGCGGGACATTCCAGCACAATCAGGAAGCCTCCACGAAAACTCCCCTCCACGAGAGGAACACACATATGGAGGACTTGTTTGAATTAGGACATCTGCAGCATCTCCAGAGCGACTGCTACAAAAGACAGGGAAAGGGGGAAGACACCATATTCAACCAAACTAGCTGACTGAGGTCATACTATTTCCTCTCGTTTATACTTTGTATTTATTTACACTTTTATCCACTTGCTTAGTTACTTTGTTTTAGCTCATGCTTCTCTGGAATGGGTTTTTATGATTGTCCCTCCCTTCTCTGCACTTACTGTATAATATTTTTATTTCATTATTATAATTATTTTATAGTTATAACCTCTACACTTTCCTTCTCCTCCTCTTTTACTTTCTCCTGATTTTACTACATAGCCATAGAGACCTTTAGCCCTAAATAATTTTAAACTAAGTGTTTCCAGGTCAGTGCCCTGAACTTTGTCTGGACACAAATGACACACCTCCTGTTAATCATAGCATATGTTACAACAATGGATACTTTCTCCAAATAGAAATGGACAATAGGTCTTCAAATAAAGACAATTCATTTGAGAAACTAGTGTAAAGGTAATACAAACACACAGAGTACAGAAAAGGGAAAAAATTAAACTTTAAAGGCACTTCTATCCCAAGGAGTGTATAAAACACAACAATGAAACACAGAGTAAGATGAGGAAAGAGCCATTGTCACCCCAAGATCACAAAAACCTCAATACTGAAAACCAAAGTTAAGGCTGAATTAAAAGAGAAATATTTCAGAGTCCTGCTTTTAAAAGGTAAACCAACAGAACCCTCAAAGGGATTGATGAAGTATGGACATCAATTCAGCATCCAGACAAGGAAGTCAGAAAAACTGAACAAAACAGCAATTTGAAGCGAAAGACTAAAACATAGAGGACAAATTCAGCAAAGAATTTGAGACTCTGTAAAACAGCAAAACTGGAAGGCTGGAAATGAGTCTGTGAATCCAAAAGAAACACACAATAGGAAGTGTCCTCGTCAGAGATGACCACGCAGGAAGCAGCTTGTCAGCGATGGATGACAAGCTGGACACAGTACACACTGACATAGATAAAAGAAAAAAAAATAACAAATGGGCCCCAAACTTCCCAAAACTCTGGGATCTATGGAGGAGACTGGATTGAAGAATATGCTTGGCAGAAGAAACATCTAAGGTGAAGTCAGTTTTCAATGAAATTGTAGTAGGAAATTTCCCAGCTCTAGACAGGAACCGGTATCCAAACATCTCTAAAGAAAACATGAAACCTCAAAGTTGCAGGAAAACAGATACATTTGGAAATTACAATGACCTTGAATCTGTTGGTCCTGGAAGAGAGCTACCCATTGCCTTTGTTTGAACAAAGCTGTTACATTACAGTAATCAAATGATAGGAACAAAGTCATGAACATCTCCTTCCATCAGACTTTAAAAAAAGCAGAAATTATGAAGGATAGAAACATATCTATCCACTGGCCCTAAATTACTTTGGGGTTATTTAACTTATTATAAATGTAAGTTATGTAAGTTATTATTAAGTGCCTTGGGGTTTAACTTTTTCCCTTTTCTGTTCCCTGTGCTTGTGTTATCTTTACACAGGTTTTCCTAGAGAATTGTCTTTATTTGAAGATCTCCTCGCCATTTCTGTTTGGAGAAGGTATTCATTACAGTAACATATGCAATGATCGGCAGCAGGTGTGTCACTTGTGCCCTGACAAAGTTCTGGGCCCTGACTGGGAGATGAATAGTTTCAAGTTACTTAGGGCCAATGTGGTGGGCAATAGGATGCCAGTAGCTTATACTCAAGAAAACCAGAAGATCCAGAGATGTGCAACTTCCTGTGTTGAACATATGGATAGTATAGACAGAGGTGGTTCTGTAGATGCACAGAGTTATTCCATAGTGACTGATAGAAGAAAATGTACTTATCATCTTAAAACAGGCAATGGGCTGGACCGTGGCTCAGTCAGTTACGAACTCGCTTTGCAAACACAAGGACTTTAGTCTTCTGCACCCATATTAAAAAAAAAATGCTGCATATGGTAATGTACCCTTGTAATCCCTTCATTGAGGAGGCAGGAAATGAGAGAGAGAGAGAGAGAGAGAGAGAGAGAGAGAGAGAGAGAGAGAGAGAGAGAGAGAGAGAGAGAGAGAGAGAGATAGGCCGATTCCTGGAGATCACTGGATAGCCAACCAAGATGACTTGTCAAGTCCTGGGAAAGTAGGACAGCCTGTCCCAAACTATAACAAAGACAAGAGGAGCCAGAGCCGGATCCAAGAAACAAAGCCAGGATTATCCTTTGGTCTCCACTTGCTCAGGAACAAATATGCAGATGTCCTAGTCACTAGTACATTTGCATAGATGAACACACACACACACTCACACACACACAAACACACACACACACACACACACACACACACACACACACACACACACCACAAAGACAAAAGGAATGTTTTCTCTGAGCAAATCTTAGATTCAAATATGTGACACCTTGAACAAGGGAGGGGGCAACTTTTTCATGACTCCTTACCCATCAGCTGCCCCTGTCTTGCTTCTGACACTTCCCTCTGTTATTTAAAACTTCTTTGTCAACATCCCTCATGTTTTTATTCTGCTCCAAGATATGCATGTTTATAAAACATCTTGAATTATTTTTGAATGTCAGGTTATGAATAAATAAAACAATAAAAATAGACAGGCAAATGGGGCCAAAATTGAATTTATTATGCCCAGAAACTTTATAACCCTGGGAAGTTTTTGTTAGAGCATATTAAGAAGGTTTACATCTATAAAACTCGGAGCGCCCTCCCGGCATTTTTTTCAAGTATCAATAACCAGGGGACTAATGTGCCACTCTTAGCAGAATTATCTCTTTCTCTTTGAAAAAAAAAAAAAAAGCCATCCCTTTTTTGTGTTTATATCTGAAAAGTGAAATTCAAGTGTAGCACCTTGAAAATTATTTTATTGCCTGAAATGGTTTGACAATGGGTTGGAGATATTTTGAATATCTATCACCAGTGACACACCGGAGATAGAATTCCGCAGAATTCCCAGGGGCCTGAGCCAGACCCTGCTTCCCCTAGCTGCAGCCTACCTTCATGTTAAATTGTAATAAGTGTGCCATTTGAGTAGGAAAACATTGTTTATCAGCAAAGCTGCTAGAGGATATTTTGACTAATGCCAAGAGACATGATGTGAGTTAGTGTGTGGGCAGTAAATACGGGCTTGAATTAATGGCTTACTGTCATTATGCCTGAAATACCTGGAAACACAATGATCAGTTATTTGTCCTCCCACTGTGACAAGACACCCCGACAAAGGCACTTAAAGAACGATGGCCTTATTTTGGCTCACAGTTCCGGGGGACTGTCTATCCTGGCCCCGAAGGAAGACAACCGGAGCTTGAAGCGGACACCACACTGCATCCAGTCTGTGAGAAGACAGTGATGGTTTCTTAGGCTCAATGTGTTTTCTGCTTCTTATGCAGTCTAGAACCCAAGGCCAGGGCATGGTGTCACGCACATTTGGGATGAGCCTTTCCATCTCCACTCACCTAATAGAGATAATCCCTTAGAGACTTCTAAGATGTTCTTTACGGTGTCAAATTGACAATATTTTCCCTCACAACTAACATTTTTTTCTTTTTCTTTTTTTTATTATTATATTTCTTTTTAACATATACATTTATATTATTACACATAAATAAAATAAACTACATACAGCAGGAAGGAAAATGAAGCAATCACAATCAGGAATTATATAAATGTTACATTCATAGTGATATGGGTATTTGTATATTGATACTTCAATCAGAGTTTTAGACTCAACAAGATAGGAAAGATGCTCACCTCTAACATTTTATTAAGAACATTATCTTGAAGATTATAAGCTAAGTCCTCTACCTGAAAATATTTTTTAAAAAGACACAGCCAGTAAATCTGTCTTCTACTAAAGGCAAGAAATTACATGTGGGCTAGAGTAAGTGAGGTCAGAAGGCCCAGATCCTTCCAGCCTTTGAATCCAAATCAGTGGTAGGATTTGTTGAAGCAACCACAGTGTATTCTGTCATGATAGTGCCCCTTGGTACCAACACACTGAGGTAAGATCTCAGATATCACCTCATCTAATTACTCAACAATCTTAAAAATGAATAGATTACCCCAGTCAATCCCTACTGCAAGCCTAAGAGGTGCAAGTTAGGTGTAGCAGGCATTTTTCAGATAAGATAAGTGGAAAAGGCGCCGGATGAGCACCTATCTGACTTATCATCAGGACTGCGCTGTGTCTGACTTTACCATCCAGCTCCACCGCTTCGTCAACTTTTCGCACAGGTAGAAACCATCTCTGTCTCTCCCTCCTCCCTCCTCCCCCCATTCCCCGCATCCTCACATCCTATCTCTGTACATCTATGTGGTGACCCCAAACCATTTTCCTAGACACTGCCTCACTGTCTAACTCACAGCCTGTCTTTCTTTCACTGATGTACAATTCTTTGTTTCCCTCCTTTAAATTCCTCACTAGTTCTCTGTTGCGGGCAAAAGAACAACAAATATCTTTCTTGTCGATGTGACTTGGCTTTTGTTTTATTTTGTTTTATTTTTCTCTCTACCTAGCCAAGGCACTGCCCCTCATGAACCTAGATCCTGGAGTATATATGACCATTTTTTTCTTCCAATAGTCTACTAATTTTTCTTTCCTTCCTTCTTCCTGCCCATGCACCTATCTGTCTGTCCATCCACCTGTCTGTCTGTCTGTCTGTGCACATGCACAGGGTCATGCACATGCAGCACAGTGCTTCACCACCAAGCTGTATCTTTATCCCAGTTGCAATACATTTCTGTTTGGGCATCATGAATCATCAGGAACTTTAGGCTTGAAACAACATCAACAATTTAACCAAACTTCCCACAGTCCAAAACTGTGAAGAGCTGATATTTCCTTGTGTTGCCCCAAAGGCAAGTCCAGGGGTCTACAGGGCTGCCTTCCTAGCAGGAGGCTTGAGGCAGGAAAACAACCAGGTTTATTCAGGGTGCTGAAGGAGCTCCTGCCTGGTGTTTGTAGTCGTGCTGTCCTGGGCCACCCATGGGCTAGCAATGGCACGTTTAATCATCCTTGTTTCTAGTCCCCCTGCCTTCTGCTTTTCTTGAATTAGTGTGATGGTGATGTTATAATTGTCACCATCAAGGACACATTGGCTTTTAGGGCATGATGCAACTTAAAACTTCAAAGTACTGTCCTGGCCATTGGCTAGATCTGGGTAGGGGTTTAAATTTTACCGCCTGTATTGTCCTTGGCTGGTGCCTTAGTTTGAGCGGGACCCCTTGGCCCAAATCCGCCTATCATAATGTTCTACTTGTAGGTTTCTAGGACCCACTGGATCCTTCTACATTACTATTCTCCCATGGTTCTCTCATCTAGAGTTCCAATAGGATGTCCTCCCCTCTGTCCCAGTTTCCTGGTAAGGGAAGGCTTTCGTGGGAGTGGAGAGTGGGATATGACTTTCTCATGTACTCTGGTGCCTCACATTTGACTATGTCCCCTGGAGGGGGAGACCTAGTGGCACTCAGAGGAAGGACAGCAGGTCACCGAGAAGAGACTTGATACCCTATGAGCATATACAGGGGGAGGTAATCCCTCTCAGGAACAGTCATAGGGGAGGGGAATAAGGGGAAAATGGGAGGGAGGGGAGAATAGGAGGATACAAGGGATGGGATAACCATAGAGATGTAACAAGAATAAATTAATAAAATAAATTTAAAAAATTTAAAAAAAAAACTTCAAAGTACTTCAGGGAAGTCTTCTCTCTTGAAGCCTCAAGCCTGTATTAAATATGCGGCGGGGGGGGGGAGGCCTTTTTTAAGTGATTTAACACATTCTGAGCCTTGAGGACAATGGGTTCAGGAAGCTGTGGCGATCATTCTGCCAGTGACACTAGTGTAGACATTATATCAAGGTGACAGAATCCACAAAACTCCTTTCTCTAAACCACCTCATAAAAGAGAAGGCTCTTCAGACTTCTCATCTCTTTCACTCTAAGCAAACACTTATTCTGTGAGGAAAACGATGTGTCTACCACTTCCTGGTTCCCTCTAGTTTCTTAAATTGATAAACAGTGGATACTTATTTTCAGGATAACTTTTATCACGTTATATACACAGTCATTTGAAAAATGTCTTAATAGATTAACTTGCTTATTGTATTCTCTTTCAAATTTTCCCTAGGTTTTGAGTAATGTGTAATGCAATTCATATACAGATAAATTATATATATATATATATATATATATGTTCATTCAAGCTTATCTTACATATACTTATGTGCTCTGATATATTCTCATATATATATATATATGCATATATATGGTACATATCACATACACACTATATATGTATTATGTATTCAACCTTTCCTGTGTACAATCTTTTAAATTTTTCACAATAAGCCTATGATATAAACATCATTATCCTGGTTTATAATCATCAGTATGAAGAATCTGGCATCTCAGAGAGTTAATTGACTTGCTAAGATCAAGAGGCATCTGAGTTAATCTCACACATAAAGACAGAGATAAAGCTGCAGCCGTTCTTCAGAACTTGTTCCACATATTCTTTTGCACAAAGTATAAACCACATCAGTAATTCTATCGTTTCTGACCACAGAGTAACACTCGAGCTGAAGACACAGTGTGATAATATTGAACACAGAAGGAGAACTCATCAAACACGTATCATTAAATGAATAAATGAATAAGACATGGGCCAAAAAAAAAAAAATCAATGGCAATTATACTTTCTAAAGGTTTCTTTAAAGAAAATTAGATGCAGGGTGGAACAGCTATGTGTTTGCTCTGTGTCCATCCAAGATCCAAATGATATCAGAGTTTTATTCTTTGAGAAGGAAGGGTTTATCAATAGTGAAGAGAATCAGAGTCAAGTTCAACAACAAGTCTGCGGGATACAGAGAGGAGTGACAATGGTTGTGACAATGATAAAAGAATGCAACTATGAGGAAGTCGCAATCAAAGCGCAAGAGGGAATGATGGGGTATGAATCAGGAGAAGGCAATAAGTAGAAAGTATGCACTTGGCATGTAGATCAATACAACACTCCTCCACCTGTACAGACCAAGGGAAGTGGAGCTCTCATGGCCAAGAGATAAAGACATGCAAGCCCCTCCCCCACGGAACCATGGGAACCACAGCAGAGCTGGCAGCCCTGCGTGCATCCGTCCACCTTAGACAGTTTTGGTCTCCTCTAGCACTTCCAGAAGATGCTGAGACAAGCAAAGGCAGCCTGCGAATTCTGACCTTTGTATCAAAGCCAGGTGTAAATAGGCAGACCTGAGACAGCAGCAAGGTGGCCAGCACATGTCATGGCGAGGCACTCTCCTGTTGCCACTGAGTGTAGGATAGGGTGCAGGGCGCTCACTGCTTTTGGCCTAGAGGCCACAAAACTATAAAACAAGATGCAGTCATTCTTCTCCAGTGCACAGATGCCTCCTAAAAGGTTCTTGGAGGATCTGTTCCCCAAAATTAACCTTACTGCTTATACTGTAGCCCAGATAAACAATAATTTATAGACTTGGGTGCATAAGAAGCTCTATTTAAAACTCTGAAAAGCTGCATTAGTATAACGAGAAGTAACCAACTTGCATTTCATTGAGACGGGTCTGTCATCACTCAATCAAAACACTTTTTTTTTTCTTGCCTCCCATAATGAGTTATAATTTCCTAACTTCTCTGAAAAGCCTTTCCCCCTCTTTGTAATGATTGTTCACTTTTAGGATTTTCTCTTCCCCCTCGACTCATTGTCAAGGACTTCTAATTATAAAACTAAGAAACCAAACCAAATAGAATAGAATAGCATAAAGGAAAGAAAACAAAAGAATCCTGACAGATGTGGAAATTACTCATTTGTAAGAGGGGCTCATTAAACACCCTCACTTCTGTTGCTTACAAAACACCAAGGACTCGGTCTATTATCTGAGGCCTATTGTGGACATTGGCCATTTCTTCCTGGAGCCCATCCATCATTCTAACTCACATAGAGAATATATTATGGTGCATTCATTCGGCATTAAATGTGCTTTTCTTCTTAAAATTTGAAAATGGGGACCAAATAAAGCAACAGCGGACAACTCTACACAAAACATTCCTTCTTAATTAGATTCAGCGATTGTTTTTTTTTAAAAAAAAAACAATCATTTCACTCATTCATCCAGCATTATTTCTTGCTAAAATTTATTTTGTTTTACAAAGTCGGTTTTTAATTAAAGTTTAGACTAATGATTGTATAAGCATGAAACGATAACACTAATCAGGCTAAAATACCTTGGAATTGTCAAAAGCCATCCCTTGTGCTCACAGTGCTGTACCATTATAGTGTTACTAAACATTAATCATGACAAAAATGAATCGTGAGTCTGAGAAACATGTGGTTGTCTTCATTTTGGCAAGTCCTGAATGAAGCAGCCAGCTTTTACATGCTTGAGCTTAGTTCTACTGTTGTCTGGGCATAAAGATGAGAGGCAGTCCTCCTGTAAGGGCAGCCCTTCTAGCCCCAGAAGCAGTGCTGTTGGAGGAGGATCTCCAGCTCCCATCATCCCAAACCACGCATCCCACTCCATTTCTGGGCCACATCCAGCATCATGATGACTAGTTCTGACTCATCTAGAAGAACCTTCCATTATTCTCTTATCCTATAATGTATCTGGCAATGAAGATCGTGTCCAGATAACTGAAGTAATGCAGGAAATGACAGAGTGAATCACAGAATGCCACATGTTTTGATATTCTGGCACTAGAAATTCTTCCACCGTCTTCTCAAATAAAAATCAGTTCTGGTCTTGGGGTGATAGCTCTTGCACTCAGCCAGACCATAGCCACAAACAATAAAAAAGGCATAGAATCGTTCACGGTACACCGTTTTGGATGGTGTTCATGACTTTACTCATTGCTATGACTAAAATACCTGACAAAGGATGACTCGTTAGTGTTGAGTGTGGCTTACAATACAGGAGAGGTAAGATTCTCTCTTCTGTGCCACCCTAAGAAAGGGTCAATGCACAGCACGGCCTGTACCATGCACTGTGCACATCCTGCTGGGCTGTTGGATAGAGATACAAATTGAAAATATTATGATACAAAGACAGAAGCTCCATCCCCACGGATTCCACAGTCGATCTGAAGAGTCTCTTAGGACCAACACGAGACTCTCTAGTCCTTTTGACAAATACAGAATCCGGAGAATTGAAAGTGTACCTACACCCTAGGAAAATTAAATTCTGCTTTAGTTAAAGCTTTCCTCGAGGCTGAAGTGGCCACTTAAGGAAAGATAATGACAGTGTTAGGATGCTTAATTGCTGCTTAATCAGTATCTCTTAGCTCGTGCTGGAAAGAATGTGGGGGAAGACAGTTAAATTAGGAACCAAATGAAATGCCACTATATCAACCACACAACTTCCGCATGTCTGTGAGTAACAGATTTGACTGTTTCCTTGCTACCTGGGAGTCTCTTTGCTGCATAGGCCATGCAGAGAGTAACCGGATGGAGATGTTGTGGGCTGGGTAATCCACAGGTTACGTCAGCATGTTAGGACCTTGTTCCAAGCTTCAGAGACCAAGTCTACACCTGTAATTACTATCACATACTCAATGCCTACATCTCTACACATACAAAGTTATTCTATACGGCTCATTTCTTTGACATTTAGATATGTGAGTCTTAAGGTTCAGGCTATGTAGACAAGTAAGAATTAAAATTATAGGGAGAAGTAAAACATGAGAATGCAGACAATCGCAGACAGACAGACAGACAGACAAGTTAGACCAGGCTTTTAGTAGCAGAGAGGTTGAGTCTCCTGACCCTGATGCCCTGAGATCAAGGCACAAGACCCAGAAGTGCAAGGAGAATTCAAGAGAATGCAGATTACATGCTTCAAGCTGGGCTTGTAGCTAAGTATAGGAAGTGGGGAGGAAAGATGACTTCTTTTCTAAGGCAAGCTGCTTTTTGAAACTGTGAGATCTGTTGTCTCTTTTTGAGCCACCGGAGGTCTGGGTTAGGGGGCGTCTGCTTTCCTTCTGCAATCCCCAAGTAGCCAGCTTCGTGGAACTCTGAGTTCAGTTTTGGAACCCTAACTTTGGTGGAGGGTGGGGGGTTCTTTAGCAGGCTAATGATGGCAGCAGCGGAAAGGTGGCAGTGAAGGGACTGAGAATGGCTTCTCCCCTATCAATGCCTCTCTCAGTAATGGCTGATATAGACATCAGTTGTGGCGATGGAAGGGGCATCCTCAGCTGACAAATCAAAGCTATGACATCATCACATGATGCTCTTTGCTCACTGTTGAATCTCTGCCATCTAATCTAATACAGTGATTGATATACAGCTCAAGGCTTTTCAGTGACCTGTGGGAGCATCACATCTTAGTTACCTTCCATATATTTTGAATGACTACCTCCTGTTAGAGGTTGTTCAGTGATTCACAGTTTGTGTTGAAACAGAGGTGGGTGACCATACCACACCAACCTCCAGCAAATGAAAGGGGGCTCCCTGATGTGCTAAGATAGTACCAGAGTAAACAGGGCATATGTGGGTATTTCTTTGTCATTAGGATCTTCTGGGATGGAATAAAAAATAAGAGAAAAATTAGACGAAGATCCATATGAGCTATGTTGCTTATTAATTGAGAATGGGATATATGTTTTGGTGGTATTCAAGTCAAACTCAATGAGTAATATCCAAAGCACACCAAAAAGCCAAGAACTCAACCCATTACTGAACATGTTTAACTGTTAATAAATAGTGTGCTTATTCTAAAATTGAGGGTGTGAGCAAAATAGGACTTTTCTTTTTTTTTCTTGGCATAAAAAAATCATTCACAACTACACCATCATGAGAATCGGTGAGTTAGAAACATAATTCATGTGTTTATAACAAGGAAAAAAATCATTTCATAAGGGCTACCTCCCATAGGAATCTGTTTTCCAGGGCAGGATAGAACAAGACTCTACACTCTTCTTGCGCATGTGTGGCCTTCGGCTTGGCCACACACACAGGATCTTGGGGTTTGTTAGAGGACAGAAGGACACTTGTTAAGTCATCCTCTGTGTCATAATAAGTTGCTCATGTCTGCAAAGTTTCAGAAGTTCTTCTTTGTGTTCAAAATTTTACCCTTGGGTGAGCAACCTTCTATTAGTGCATCCATGCCTGTTTTGTGGACACGTCATGAGAAGACGCAACACAGATGTCTACTCCCTCCAGATAGGGAGCCAGACAGAACCAAAGCAGTGACTGTACAAAAACCCAACACACTGAACCAAGGAGTTTATTGCAGTCACGTGTGTGTGTGTGTGTGTGTGCATGCGTATGTGCATGAGTGTGTGTGTGTGTGTGTGTGTGTGTGTGAGAGAGAGAGAGAGAGAGAGAGAGAGAGAGAGAGAGAGAGAGAGAGAGAGAGAGAGAGGTGGTGGGATGGAGGAAGGGGCAAGGGTCACTTACAGGATCTGAGTTGATTCAAAGGCAGCTGCCACAGGAAAAGCTCACCCCAGCACAGGCAATATCTCAGGAAAGCCTTAGCCTTGTTACTCTCTGTGACTTGCAAACAAAGCAAAAACTGATAGTGCCTTCTCGACCACTCAGCTGAGTCTCCTCCCCAGCAGTCACTTGCCACTTCCATGACCTTGGGAAGGACCTCATGACCTTTGTACACCTCAGCCTTTTGAGATGTGAAGATTTTCTACTCCCCGAACTCTAGGAATACCTCCCCTCCTTCCCTTAAGGAATGTTTCAAGTCTCAAAGGAAATTGCTAACAAGGATGCCTTGGTTTCTTCCTTGGGGAACTAGAGATGATAAATTATTCCCCACATGGGTTTTACTAAAGATAAATGTAAGATAGTAAATTACTGCTCAGAACTAGGTCTGCAGTTTGCTAAGGGCTTCATTCACATCTTCTTCCTTCAGGAATTTGTTCTAATGCTCTAAATCTTAGAGAGAGTTACAAGGCAGAGAGATGTCAGAATTACAGAAAAGTGGACGCCTAGAAACAGTTATCTTGGAGATACCATACTCTCTGTGGTCAGGCCCACAATAGGATGGTCTAGCCCCCCCTCTCTGCTGCAGAACTTCAATGTTCCTCCGGTGTATTGATAGTGGGAGGAGCTTCCAAAGCATAGCTTGCTTCCTAGTCATGCTTTGAACAGCCAACAGTGCAATGTTACAGAGAGTGCAGGAGCCGGTTGTGGAGGCGCACACAAGTAGGGTTTGCTGAAGGAGGCAGAGGCAGGAGGATCACAGAGTGCAGGAAGCTGCAGGTTTAACTTGAAGTGTCAGAGCTTGCCCCCTGGGGGAGGCTGATGCGGGCGGCGGCGGCAGATCTGTATGTGGCTCCTCGCCCTCTATAACCTGCCTGTCCTTTCCCAGGCCTCTTAAGGCTGCAGTGCAGCTAAAACTGACTATGGGCCTCTTCATCTGGGTCAACAGAACATTCCAGAAAGGGACAATGCAAAGAAGAATGGAAGGACTGTGTTTTGACATTGTCTTCACAGTAAAACTAATGCAGGGTTCATCCAATCAGATAAAGCTTTTCCTCTTCTTGCAGTCAACCTGAAGCAGCATAGGCAATGCCTGCGTGGTATTACCTGCTGTGGTGAATCTCCAGAACCAAATGATGGACTGAGTATGCTTCATGGTGGCCATTTTGGACCTTGCTTCATACAAAATCTGGAAGCAGCTGTTGCGTGCTCCACAGCTACACACACACACACAGCACGTGTTTGCTCTGCTTTCCACTGTACGAGGAATCCTCTGGTGGTTTACGGCAAAGTTTCTCACTGCAACCCTTGCCTCGGGTGTGTCAGCGAACTTCCTGTGGAAGCATTTGCACACAGGCAAGCAAGCTGGGGAGAACTGGGGATCAGAAATGTTCTTATAATTACATCAAATACAATGTAGAGCCAAGTGTAAGGTGGACAGCAGCTGAGCAAAGTGGAGACTGTAAAACTCATGGCCTTCTTCCTTCCTCAACATCCCAAGTGTGAGACTACAGGTATATACCACTATGTCGAGAATTCAAGATTCCTCTTTTCATATTGTTGTCTGTTCTGGCTATGTTTATGTCAACTTGACAAAAGGTAGAGACATTAGAGAGGAGGGAGCCTCAATTGAGAAAATGCCTCAGTAAGACTGGGCTGTTCACAGCCATGTAGGGCATTTTCTTAATTGGTGATTGATGAGGGTAGGGCAGCCCATTGTGGCTGGTGGTGATCCCAAGTTCTATAAGAAAGCAAGCTGAGTAAACCTGTTTTATTGTCCAAGAATCCTTAAAACAATAAAAACATCCTTAAATCACATATTCTGGAGGACTCTGAAGATTTTAAAGACCTTATCTAACTATTTTACCTTATCTATCTATGGAAACATATCAATTTTTTATACCTAGGATGTATATTCTTGTGATAAAAATAGACTAGTGTATGATTTGATCAACTAACAATCAACATGTATAATTACTATCCTAAACAGCCTGCAGTAGCACTTTCAAAGTATTGGAAGTAAACCTTATATTCTACTAGAGTTATATGGGTACAATACATCATATTAGAGTATAAATATATATTATTATGTGTGTGAAGAATAATATTAAATTTGAATTCTATACCAATGTATCAAAATTAAATGTATTTTGCATCAATATGAAAATTCTATACCAATGAATTCCAGCCTACCTCAAAGAAGATGATGAGAATCAGTAAATCTCCTTATGGAGATGGCTTCAAATGTGGCAAACAAGCCACTGGGCAAAATGTCATCATTTTGGCTACAGAGAGAATTCTGCCTAAAAATAAGCAAACTTGGATGCAGGCAGAGTTGACGGCCAAAATCTACCAAGACAGGGTAAGCAAGTCCTCAATAGTTCCTGCCTCAAAAATATGTCTGTCACATATACTGGGCCAGAAGACTGAAGATGATGCTCCAACATTGTAGAGTTTTGGGTCACTGATTAGACAGAAAACTGTCTCTGTTATTTTCTCATTTTGGAAGCTACTAGCCTATACTTCCTGTGTATTCAGGTAATTAATTTTATTCCTTCTCAAGTTTCTGATGGGGTTGAAGACCATATAGTTTAGTTTTACAATTAGGGGTTAAGATGTTTTTAGGTCTAGATAGATGTTTTTAAGTTGATAGAGATGAGATATGATAAATATTGATTTACATTCAAAATTTTAGACTCACCTAGATAGGAAATACGTTTTCTTCAAGGTTGCCAAATAAAAATAGCCAAAACATTATGAATGTAACATTAATATAATTCCTGATTGCTTCATGGTTCTTCTTGCTGTAAGTAGTTTATTTTATATGTTTGTAATAATATAAATATATATGTAAAAAAATTTTTTAAAGCAAGTTGAACATGCCATGGTGAGCAAGTGAGTAAGCAGCACCTGTCCATGGCCTCTGCATCAGCTCCTGCCTCCAGGTTCCTGCCCTGTCTGAGTTCCTGTCCTGTGAAAGCATATGACAAATAAACCTTTCTTTCCCCAAGTTGCTCTGATCATGGTGTTTCATCACAGCAGTAGTAACCCTGATGAAGGCTCTGTCGATTCTATTCCAACAGAGGGAAGAGAGTCTCAGAAATCTTTAGCCTTAGCCTAAAACCTCCTAACTAAGAGGAGCCAGTTTTGGTCCCCTAGCTGTTTCCTGATGGACCTCCCATCTTTGGCCCTTTCCACTGGCTGTTATTCTCTAGTTTTTACTTCACAGAATGTCTCACCTTTCAGTTCACCATTTAGTTATTCAGTCTGCAATTAAAATTCTCTGAAAGGCTTAGCTATGAAAGTAGAAAATGTGTGAGACTCCAGGCTCGCAGTCTCCATACTAATAAAAGATTTGGCTTAAATAAACATAACAGACTCTAATTATTTACACCCTCTTGGTCGTCCTCAAGTTGAGGAATCTAAAAAGGAGAAAAGGTTAGAAGAAAAAAATATAAAGATAAAAAAATCCACTAAACTCAGCAATATTTGAACTCAAATGGCTGCAAATTGGTCATAAACCATAGGACAGGCTGTGCTCCCACAACCTCCTGTAGACGATAAAATGAGACAGTTTTATCAATGAGAATGAATCAAGAACTTTCTTTGGGGCCCTCCATAAAATATGTTTTAGTAAACAAACACATGGTGTTTATGCACCGTGTTATGACCCTATTCCCAGGCCCCTTTTGCAGTGACCAAGAGATGACTTTTGCGCTATCATTTGTTTAGCCATAAAAAAGTTCACGTCCCTCTTCTGAAACACAAGCAGCAGAAGGCTGGCCAGGAGGGGACGTCAGTGTGCACCTCACCACACAAACCTTGCTGAGCTGAAAAGACTGACTCCCATTTAATATATTGTTATTTAAAATTATTGTTTATTGTATGTTTCATGGGTGTTCATACATGATACACTCATACCATGACAAATGTGTGGAAGTGTCAGAAGACAACTGTTAAGGGTCTGTTCTCTCCTTCTGCCATGGACTCTGGGAATTGAACTCATGCTGTCAGGCTCACAAGATAAGTACTTTTACCCACTGAGCCAACACGCTGGCCTAGGAATGGTTTTCTTTAGTTCCTCTCCAAGACCAGCTAGGTCATAATGAAGCCTCAAAGCTCATAGTAAACTCACCATGCAAGTCAACCTTTTCTATGAAATTTAAAAATACTTCAAAGTGCTTAAAAGCAAGCACACTTAGAGCAGACAGATGTCTGATGTGTCTTCTAAAAAGAAAAAGGACAACAAAACACACATGGAGCTCTCATCTTTACCTTCTCAAAAACCAGCACTCTTCCTCTGCCCTGTCCTCAATCAGATAGTTAAGTAAATCTAGGCAGTGATCTTTTACTTAATTGTATTTTAACTTCCTGCTATGGGATGCTAAGGTATATTGTTTTGAAATTATAAACCCAAGGCCTATAGTTAACTATTGGCTATTCTCAGTGGACACATTAAATAAGAGAGAAGACATTTGGAAGACCAAGATGTCTCCATAGCAGAACGGCGGTTTTCAGTGACTACTCAGCTGCGATATCAGAACATTTACCTTGACTTTAAATTTCCTTGCAGGTCTCAACCTGTGCTGATCTGCCACATTCTAGTGTACATGGATGGTCCAAATCCAAAGAGATCCTGGAGAGAAGGGCCAGCAGAATTCTGTTGTGTCTTTCCTACCCAACGCCAGAAGTCTTGTACCTACCGGACCAAATGATTGACAGGACCTTCCTGCCTCATCTTCCTCCTATAACTTGTTGAAAAGGGGTTTTCTGATGACTGGGTTGTGATTTTACTCTTTTGACTTCATGTGCTTGCATGTGTTCATATGTGTGCACATACACACATGTGTATATGATGTATGCATATTTGTACATTTGCCTATGGAGGCCAAAGGACAACCATGGGTATTTTATCTCAGGTGTTAGTCACCAATTTTTAATTTATTTATTTATTTATTTATTTATTTATTTATTTATTTATGATACAGGATTTCTCACTGGCCTGGAACTTACCAAGTACACTAGGCTGGCTGGCTGTGAGCCCCAAGGATTTGCCTGTCTCCTTTTCCCCAGAATGGGAGCACTGAGATTATGTTCCTGGCTTTTTCTATGTACATTCTAGAGCATAAACTCATATTCACTGACTTTCAAAGCAAACACTTGATAAACTGAGCTATCGCCTTAGGCCTGTGCCTTTACTCTTTGGAAGAGTTGCCTAAAGCCTGTGCCTTCTCTCTTCCTTCCCAGAGAGTCAGTTCTCATAGTAAAAACTATGGTCTATTTCCTCTCATCTTCCATGGTCCACCAAGCTGGAAGCAGCTATGATGGCCCTTCACGTGTGTGCTTAAGAATGCAGCTATAGTCATATTGTCACCTAAGTGTTGGCCTCTACCCTCAGTTGTTGGCTTAGCTTCTCCATGCTTATTAGTGTATAGTCAAAACATTCAAAACCTTCAACATACAGTTATTACAAAAAGGAAATGCAGTTGCAGTTTTTTGTAGCTGTAAAGATAAACCTTCAAAACTACATGCCATAAGTAATTGCTCGGTAGCTAGTGGAGTGGCAAATGTTCTGTGATCCCAGTGCATCTCAGGGTAGAGACAAGTGGAGCCTGGGGACTCCTCAGTCAGTCAGACTAGTAGAAAGAACATGCTTCAGGTACAGTGAGAGGCTGTATCCACAAGTGTAATGGAGGCCGGCCTAGGTACAGTTTCTACTGCTGCCGTGGTACACCATGACTGAAGCAAAGTTGGGAGGAAAGGGTTTACTCAGCTTAAGCTTCCACATCACTGTTTGTCCCTGACAGGAACAGCACAGGGCAGGAACTCAAGCAGGAAACAGCCTGAAGGTAGGAGGGGTGCTGCTTACTGGTTTGCACAGCCTGCTTTCTTACAAAAGCCAGGACTATCAGCCCAGAAAGGCCTACCCACAATGCACTGCCTGCTTTCCCTGTTCATCCATCCCACCCACCCCCCTCCCAGTTCCCCCAACACGCCATTAATCACTAATCAAGAAAGTGGATTACAGGCTGATCTACAGCCCAGTCTTATGGAGACATTTTCTTAACTTGGGTTCCTTCCTCCCAAATGACGTTAGCTCTTGTCAAGTTGATGACACAGACACCAACAAAGGAAGGCATGTAATATCCACCGCTGACTTCCACATGTGCACACATGGATGAAGGTTATAGTGTTGGGTCTGTTGTTGTAATAAAGCAATCTGACCAAAAGGAACATAGGGGGAGGGACTTCATTGTCTTGCAATTACAGGACACAATTCAGGCAGGCACTTAGAGCAACGTCACATCACGTCCACAGACAAGACCAGAGAGAAAGGAAGGCTCCCATGCTGTCTGCTTGATGGATTGCTTCTACTCAGCTGGCTTTCCTCACTAACACAGGCTGGGAAACAGGCCGCCCACGGTGTGGTGGCTCTTCCTTTATCAACCAACACCCAGCACAATCCTCACATCTGCAACACGCGGGACAACCTGACCTAGCCTCCTGCTCAGCTGAGCTTCCCCTGGTGACTCTAGATCATGGCGAACTGACATTCAAAGCTAGCTAGCACACACATGGACAAACACACACACACACACACACACACACACACACACACACACACACACATCACACATACAAGTAACTGCTTGATACTCCAATCTTTATTTTGAAATTGTTGCATCTGGGATGTGTTAATACTTCATCTTACACGTCTCCAAACTCAAAAAACCAACCAAACAAACAAAATTATTTTATTATTACTCATCAAATCCAAAGAACAGGATAACATAGTCCAGTTCTCTTCTGCTGAATGGATGAATCAATACATCCTGGATTTTCACAAAAATGTGTGGTGTGTTGTTCTTATGCTGTCACGGGTTTATACCAGTTCAATATTTGCTATCCACACTAAAATACACAGTCATTTTAGACACAGTGTGAAGTTTGGGTCAGTCTATGAAATTTTATCCTTAATATCATTCCAAAGGGTATATTCTTTGTTTGTTCTCCCTCTCTCTCTCTCTCTCTCTCTCTCTCTCTCTCTCTCTCTCTCTCTCTAACAAACTCATGTAAAATAAATGCTACATTCATCTTTTCTGATATCTTCCCCCAATAAGTTGGGCATCAAGTATTCTTATGAGCTTCCCAAATTGGTTTGTGGAAGATGTTCACTGAAGTAGAACTGAGGACTGCCAAGATTACATTTAATGAGAATGGATGGCTGCCTACTTGGAGGCTCTAATTGACCTCTTTCTGATGATCCTGAGTTACACACCCTTGTCCTGAGTTCTCCCTTTTTGGGTAAACTTGGCACAATCACTCTGTCTGGAGACATAATGCCTTCAGTGAGGGCTATCTGTCCCATCCTCAAACACACCAATTCAAATTTGGCTTTTTCCCTGGTGATGGATCCAAGAAACCATCCACATTCTTTCCACACCGGAGCAAGGATTGGGAGCAATAGAAAATATGTCAGAAGAGTAAACCTGTCAAAGCAGACCCTTCCCAACAATAGATGTTTATCAGGAACCTAACAATTTCTGGACATAATATGATGCATTCACGGATAAACAGTAGACTGAGCCTAGAATCCCAGCTACTCAGAAGACAGAATCTGGGCCATTACAAGTCCAGGGCCTGCCTGGCCTAAAGACTGAGATCCAGCAAGCCAGGGGAATTTAGTGTAACTTTTCTCAAAACACAAAGCAGAAGTGGGTTCCTCGGGGTGCAGCTCTGTAATAGAGCACTGGCCTCCAGTGTCTGATGCCCCGGGTTCAAACTATGCAATAGGGGAGGAGGGCGGGGATGAGAGAGAGGAGAAGGAGGAAAAGACAGTGCAGAAAACAGAAAGCTTCCTGCCGTCCTCTGCCCTCTCACTCTGAGATAAAAAGCACTGCCTGCCTATAGCAGTTCACCCTGACCACCAAGTTGATAGAATTTAGCATCACTATGGAAACAAAGCTCTGTGCATGTCCATAATGCAGTTTCTTTATTCGAAGATCGGGGCTGAGAAGCCCCGTCATACTGTGGGTGGCGCTATCCCGAGGTCAGGGGTCTCATAGAGGTGAAGTTGAACACCAGGATGCATCTCTCTGTATCCTGAGTGGGGGTTTAAGGGGACCAGCTGCTTCAGGTTCCTCTGCCATGGCTTCCCCATCACTACTGACCCCCTCCCCAAAACTGTGAGCCAGAAAGAAAAGTCCCTCAGGTTGCTTTTTATTTTTTTATTTTTTCTTTTTTTTTGGTCACCACAATGAGACAAGTAAATAATACAGTAACCAATATCGTCAGAAGACAGCTGGGCGGGGGGAGAGGGGGGGTGAGGTCAGAGTTCTGAGGAGGAGTGCAAATGAGACCTAAGGCTGAGGGGACAGTGGACTGCTGAGGCTTAAAAACCAACATGGTCTAGAAACACAAGCATCACCGAGGGCGGAGGAGTTAGTATGAGGGTTGTAGAATCATCATAACAACAGACTACTCCAGACCGGCCTCAGCTCTCACCAGACCCACTTCAAACCCTGTGCTAACTGCCCAGCAGAAGGAAAGGTGAACGGAGCCACTACCCTCCACTAGTTTATTTAATATTTCTCTGCTGTTCTAAAGACTGCCCGAGACACACAGATGGACAAAAGGCATTTCAAGATGCAAACTGGGTTCAGACGTAAGACAGGGGTTGGAACTATTAGACAGACAGTTCAAAATTATCGTAATTAATATGTTAATGCTCTAATAAAAGGGTTGCTAAGCTGCTGCCTTCAGGCTAAGTTTAGCTGGCAGCATGCTTTTGAACATCCTATGAGTTAAGATTAGAGCTTCATATTAAGTATTTGGGGGAAATGAAGAGAATAGTACTGAAAAGCACATGCAAGTTCCATAGACCCCAAAGTTTGTTCAGTTTGTATTTACAAACCAGTAAAATATTCCTCATAATGACTATATATTAATACATGGTAAATTTTAAATAAAACACTTTTGAGGCCCAGTGAGAAGATTCAGGGGGGTCAAGGAGATTGCAGCCATTCCTGATGGCTTAAAAGTGATCCCTCAGCCCTGTGTGGCAGAAGAGCGCTGACTGGGAGGAAGCTCTCCTCCTCCTCCTCCTCCTCCTTCTCTTTCTTTCTCTCCTTCCCCCTCCCTCCTTCACACACATTAATAAATAAATGAAACTATTAAATTAAGATAAGTAAAAACTGCGGGGCATAGTAGCACATGCCTTTAATCTCAGCACTCAGTACTAGGGAGACAGAGGCAGGTGGATTGCTATGAGTTTGAGACCAGCCTAGCCTACAAAGCAAGTCCAGGACAGCCAAGATAACACAAAGCTCTGTCTCAACTAAAATAAATAAATAAATAAAACAGTTTTTAAAAATATACTCACATTGACCTTAAGAAAGTAGATCATTTCTCTAAAAAGATGAATTTTAAAATTTAGAACATTATTAATCCCTCCTTCATAAACAGCTTCAGGTATCACAAATAAACCATCTGGAGTATTTGCATACTTATGTCAATATTATCTAAATTTCTATTAAAAGTAGAAAAGAAAATCATCCCCACTTATCCCAATTATCTCAATATAAATGGAGACAAGTAAGGATATTTTCATGTATGGATATGAAGTCAAATAATCTTTATAATACATGACATGACTCAAATGTCATGAGGCAGTAATAATCTAGGGTTAAGGAGTTTATCCAGAAGAATGAAGTTAGCGGGGCTACATGTGTGAGCCTAGGTCCCTGCACAGGACACTAGGATAAATGATGGGAATAGATATGTGGGTCCTTCAGATACTCAGGCATTGCATACATTTTACCATTTCCCAAAGTAAAATGAAACAAAATTTAAGTACAAGTATGGATGCAAAAGTACAGAACTACCAGCAAGTTATCAATTAAAGCCTGTGACAGACATTTGACTCCACAAAAACTATGGCTGAAAACCTGACAGCTGATCAAAAGAGTTAGGGCCAAAGGCAGTGTTCTAGGGGTCAATGGATGGGAGTGGACCAGAAAATAAACAAACAAAGTGAGAAGTTTAGCAGGTAGGGCATAGAAGACATTCTCACTGTCATGAGAAATATGACCAGTTACATAGAAATTCAGTAGAATTGACAGACTAAATAATAAAAGTGCTGGAAAATCAAATTATTTTTAAAAAGTCTATATACAAACAACAAATAATTCATAAGGCACCTATAAGTAAGACAGACTCTACAATGGAAGTAAAAGTTTGATTTAAATAAAAACGAACCTATTGAATATGCTAGATTCTACAAAACAATTTGAAGAATATATCTGAATTATTTGAATTTACTTAGAAAAATCTAAATATGGAGAAAAATCATGGAATAAATTACTTTTGCCATAAAACATGTTAATTTTACTAAGGGAGGGTAAAATTCAAGATATTGGAACAATGTTACCATAATTTGTGTGTGTGTGTGTGTGTGTGTGTGTGTGTGTACATACACACGAGTGCCTGTAGAGGGCAGAAGAGAGCAACCAGAGGCCCTGGAGCTGTAGACAGAGGCAGTCTTGAGCCTCCAGGTGGTACTCTAACTGCGGAGCCCCCTATCCAGCCCCAAATTCATCTAAAAACATACGGCTTTTAAGTTCTTTTTTTGGAAAACTCGGAGTACTTGTTAAATTGATACTGAAGCTGAGACAAAATTTAGAAACAAATAAAAGCACAAACTATTATTTCAGTGTCACAAACATTGTACAAGACAAAGAATACCATGCTGATGCAATAAAGACAGGCAGAAAATGGAGAGGGGAACCCTGATTCACAGCATCAGGGGACACACAGCCCTCACCTTACTCGCATAGGAGCAACGAGAAACTAACATCACAAAGCCGATGGGACAGAAATGTGAAGGAGCCTCATTTAGGATGTTGAATGGAGTGAGTTCCTGAATAAAACATAAAACCGTGCATAAATTATTGATTAGTGTAGCGAATGTTCTAAGAAATACTGAAAATAATTATGAGAAATGTCAAACACAACCCTCCTGACACCTCCACGCCCATCTCCAACGCACGCAGAAATGATAGTGGGTGATTCAGAAAACCTCAGCTGTTGCAGGTATTGTTTGGTGCTGGGGAGCAAGGAATTCCAGGTTTCTTTAAAGCCTGGCTCTTGGTTTATTAGGAACATTAGGTATGCATATGACCTCAAGCCTGTGTCTCCCAAAACTGTGTCCTTCCTAGGACGCCGTACTATCGCTGTTCTAGATACCCGGCTGCACCTTCTGCTTTCTCTAGTTCTTGCTGCTTCAGGAGTTTTGAAAGGGGGTCTTGTCAGTTCCTCCATCCCCTTAGCTGTACAGTCTCCTAGATAGCTGCGTTCCTGCCCTCGTGCATCTTCTCAAACACTACTTCTCTTTCCTGGGCAGCCTATGCCTAACGTAAGAAAGAATCTGGAACACAGAAGACAGAGGCTCGCCTCGCCTTTGAGTGAGCATAGTACGGAGTCTAGAAAGGCAGGCCGACCACACCACTTAGTAGACACACCTATTCATGTCCCAGTCTGTAACAGGGCTGTCACAGCCTCTTGAGTTTGTTTGTCCTAGACTATTTCCCCCTCCCCCCCCCCCATGAAGTACATTATAAAACATGGAGGTGAGAATTTTAGTTTGAGAAATTCTAAAAGAAAGAGTTGCTTTACTTCATGAGAGCTTGTCATTGTATGGATAACTCCAACTCAGTAACTATATGAATTTTGTTGTTTGTTTGTTTGAAATGGGTCTCACTATATAGCCCAGGCTGGCCTGGAGCTTGAAACCCAGGCAAGCCTTGAACTTCTAATCTTCCTAGCCTCAGACCTCCAAGTGTATCAAGGAAAAGTGTGAACCCCTGGGTCCAGAATACGGTTCTTTACGCACAGTGGTCTGGAGAAAGGCTTATTCCTTATTCTTCCTGATGTCCCTTCCCGTGTTGTATGCTTTCACGGTGAAACAGTTACATCTTCCAGTGTTTCCAGATATGGGAGGGGAAATTGATTCTGCCACCTGGCTAACTGGAAATCAATAATGTTTGATCTTGGGCAACGTGGCCGTGATTTGCTCAGTTAGTGCTTGTGGAAGCTGCTCTTCACGCTGCAGGATGTGGAGGCATTCTGTGAAGACTGAGGTCCTCCTTCTCAGCGCACTTTTCTTTTCCTTGCTGTTCTTGTTATTTGCAATAATATTACAGGGCAGGCACCAAGACATTTTCGTTAATTAGTTAATACTAAATACTCCTAGCTTGTAATTTCTTTGATAAAGGGACAGGGTTATTAGTAAACCACATTTTTTGGTCTTCATAAAATATAACCCATAATGGCAATATATTTAAAGGTAATAAAGGCCATGTTGGATGTAATTACTTTGTAATTTGACCTGTTTACTGACATGATTTATCTTTATACAGCATACATTTTTTCCAAAACTATATCATTCTATATTTAAGGAAAACATGAGTTTACTTGTAATATTTTTAAAACATTAAAATACTTCCTATTTTTAATGTGTATGTATGTATGTGCATGTCTGTGTATACTTGTGTACATGTATGTGTGTGTGTCTGTATATATGTACATGTGCATGCCTGTGTTTGTCTTTGTATGTATGTGTGATTGTGAGTATGTATGTGCATGTGTATATATGTGTATGTGTCAATGTTTAAGTGTATGTTTCTGTGCATGCGTGTGTGTGTGTGTGTGTGTGTGTGTGTGTGTGTGTGTGTGTGTGTGTAAATGTATATGTTCCTCTTCTTCAAATTTTCATCAACATCTATTGTCTCCTGTCTCTTTAGTGGTAGAAAAATATCCTATACCATATACACTTACAGGGTAAAATGTGCTAATTCAATTCACATGAACAATAGGTAATGATGATATCAGGGTAATCTTTGTCTTTCTTTGTGTTAAGAACATTTACTCTCCCATTTTCAAGTTCTTTGTATGGTGATTACCATTCCTCTGCGTGTTTAACAGCATTTTTATTATAAGTGTTTTTCTGGGACTAAGATGCTATGCCTTTATAGTTTTGGTTTGTATACCCACTTTCCATGGACTTGGACATTTGTAATCTTATTTTAATAAGTGACAGTTTAAGGGTTGTTGCTGGGTTAACAAAAACTAATGATTTAGAAAATTTTGCTGTTGCTAGGTATGATGGTACACGCCTTTAATCTCAGCACTCAGGGAGGAAGAGGCAGGTGGATTGCTGTGAGTGCCAGCTTGGTTTACAAAGTGAGTCCAGGAAAGCTAAGGCTACACAGAGAAAACCTGTCTTGAAAAACAACAACAACAACAACAACAACAACAACAACAACAACAACAACAACAAAACATTAAAGGGCACCATTGAGGGGTGGCTCAATGGTCAAGAGCACTGGTTTCTCTTCCAGAAGACCTTGGTTCAATTCCCAGGATCCACTTGTAGCCAACAACCATCTATAACTCCAGCACTCGGGGATATGATATCCACTTTTGGCCTTCTAGGGCACTAGCCACACATATTGTACTTAAACATGCATGAAAAAAAAACCTCATGCACTGAAAAGACTTCTTTTTTAAAAGAAGAATGTTCTTCAAAGGTTTTTTTTCTCATTTTTAATCTGTTATGTTTTATCAATGACTTGTTTTTAGACCCTTGGTTATTTTTACATTACTTCCTACCATTCTACACGTTTATTCTCACTCTACTGTTTCCTTCCCTATACAAAGGATAGACTAAAAATATCTGTCTATATTTATATACTTACATTCCTTATTTATAAACAACGTCACATAAAAATATTGACAATACTAGTATCTTGCAATGTGCTCACTATTTTTCTTCTTATAACAATTTTGTAACTTTGGCACATGCTGCTAAACTACAAGTAATCAAAATAGCATGCAATATCAAACTATAAACCACTAGAAACTGACGCATAGGACAATGAGCCACAATAAAGAGAAACAAATCCATGTATCTATGACCGCCTTTGTTAGGGTTTCTGTTGCTGTGAAGAGACACCATGACCCCCAACAGCTCTTATAAAGGAAAACATTTAATTGGGGCTGGCTGACAGTTCAGAGGCTTTGCCCATTATCACCATGGTGAAAAATATGGTGGCATGCAGGCAGCAGGCAGACATGGCACAGGAGAAGGAGTTGAGAGCAGGAAGGGAACTGGCTTGAGCTTTCTGAGTTGTCGAAGGCCACCCTGAAATCATGCACATCCCCCAACACATCCACACCTACTCCAAGGCCACACCTCCTAATAGTTCAACTCTCTATGTGAAATGGGGGTCATTTTCTTTCAAATCACCACAATGGCCATATAGATGATCTTCGGCAAAGGCACCATGCACTGATGCCAACAAGGGGGCATTTTCCCCAGGTAACTGGTTCTGGGAACAGGTTGGATATACATAATATGTAGAAGAATGCAGCCTTAACACTCATCATCTACAAAAACATCAAGTCAAAATGCATCATTGCTCTCTTGTCTCTTTGATGGTCACCATTCTGGGTTGGATGTGGCAGTATCTCACAGTGGTTTTAATTTTGCTTTCTCTGACGAGTGGTGTTGATCCCCTTTCTTCGTACCTTTGAACATTTCCTTTCCTTCTTTATAAAATTCAAATGTATATGACAACATTTACACTTTGAAAAATAATAGATGATCAGGAGTGGGGGCGTCTAAGCTTGTAAACCCATCACTCAGGAGGATGAGGTCGGAGGGTATGATTGAGTCTAGCCTGGGCTGTAGAATGAGTCTGAGGCCAACCTATCCCTACAATGCAAAGTCCTGTCAAAAAACAAAATAACAACAAAAACCACTGTAATTGTGTTCAGAAGGAGAGAAGGTGGCTCTAGAAATTATCAGTCCAAGTAAGTTTGCCTTACCAAAACAACAACAACACTGAACCTGAACAGAAAATTCTCCCAGAACAACTTCTGTTTTTCCAAGTCCCAACAGTAGCTATTGAAGAGGAATTTCTTTTCATTTTGCTCTCTCTACTTACACCACACTTACCCAAAGCAAGTGTCCAAGGGATGGTGAGGAGCGTGTACTAGACAGTTCTCTTTACTTTGGTCTTCAGTACTTATAAGTCTTCTCCTGGTATAATTCTTTTGTTTATAGTCAGTCATTTTCCTCATAGGCACCACATCTGAGGCAAGTGTATTCAAATGCCAAGTGAAAAAGCAAGTACTTTCAGTATTAACCTGACTCTATATGCATGGCTTGAGAATGCAGTGAGAGTCACTGAATTGCATGGTCCTGTTCTAACATGGCCGACCTGTTTTCACCCCATTCTCTTTACTTCCTGTCCTTCTTTCCATTCCTTGTTTCGTGTGCACTCCCTTTCTGTTCTTTAAGAACATCTGCAGAATTCCATTTCCTTTTTAGGGGCCCTGGATGGAATTGTCTCCTTTTAGCTCTTTGCAGCTCTTTTTATCCATAGCATTTAAATCATCTGCTAGAAACTATTCATGTGTGAGTTCTCCTAAGGAATCTACTGCACCTATACAATGGATTGCTTGTGGTTCCCAGGCCTGGTTCCCCCTCAAACATGGTGGTATGTAAACCTCACAATTACACAAACCATGTTTCCAGCAATTCACAGTACTTCTCTTCCCACAATAGATACTAAATGAATATTTGTTCAGTGACTATGACAGTGTAGAGTGGCCCTTGAGATTTACAGAGTCAGAATATTTTGTTATTGATGTTCTTTGTTTGTTTGGAATTTTTTATTTTATTTCTTCTCGAAAGAGATAGAGAAAGGTATTTTTTTTTCTATGTAGAAGTGTCTGTCCTGGAATACAACAATAAAACAGGCTGGCCTCCAACCTGAGGCACTCCTACCTCCTTGTGCCTTTAAATGCAGAGAATACAGTCAAGTACCATCTTGCCCCCGCTTTGAAATTGTCTCTTAAGGCTTTTTAAAAGTTTTGTACACATGACAATGTGGGCAGACACATGTGTGGAGGCCAGGGGACAGCTTCCTTGTCTTGATTTTCAGTCCACAGTTGGGTTCTCTCTTCAGGATGTGGATCCCAGGCATTGAACCCAGATTGCTAAGTTTGGCAGCAGATTCCTTTTACCTGATGGGCCATCTCACTGGTTCCAGATTTGAAATCTCCTTTCACTGTCATAATAGTATGATTCATGTTTGATTATCTAAGAGTTAAAATCAGGATAGAAAACTTCTACCTAGACATGGAAGTGGGAGAGCAGGAGAGCAGTCAGCCATGGAGGAGGAGGAGGGTCTTTAGCTTGAAGGGCACAGTGAACTATTTTAATGTTCTGTCTAGTTTGAAGCTTCTGGCACAAACTGTATTTGCCATCACCCATAAAGAAAAGTTCCCGTAGACTCTTTATACCCTCTGAGGAGGTCCTTCCCAAGACCTAGCTTAAGGGCCAAGTCATCTTCTTATAGGAACCACACTCACCTATTCACCCATGTGTCTCTGCCGTAACTCACCTAGGCTTATGCTTTGTTCACCCCTAAGCTCAAACTGCATGAGACATTAAAAACAGAGTGTGTCTTCATATGGCTTTAGTATGTGCAGGTGTGTTTCCTCATTACTGCTGCCCTGGCAAAACACTATAAGCCTAGGTGTAGAAGCAGGAAACATACACTCTTCAAAACTCTAGAGGCTAGAAATCCTATCCCAGATGAACCCTGGTTTGCCTCCTTCTAAGGCTACTTTCCTTGACTGGTGGGTGACCACTTCTTACTGTGTTGTCACAGGGTCTCTTTCCTCTTTGCAGTCATGACCTTCTTTCCTCTCTGTGTACCGAGAGGCCACCCTTTGGAAAATTATTAAGTTTCACAGCATCCTTATGACGTTGGGATGGTGTTTTGGTACCTAATGAAATATTTTCCAAGGTTAGGTGCCCATCTCCTTTTAGTTGAGATTCAGAAGAGGGAGGAGGAGGAATAAGAAGTCTAAGGCCTGCCTGAGCTATCCAGAGAGCTTGAGGCCAACCTTGGACATTTACAAAGAACTGTCCTAAAATAAAAAGGGAAAAACCCAGAGCAGATGAGTCAATTAAGTGACGCTGCCAAGCATATGCCAGGCCCTAGCTTCAGTCTCCAGTACACACCCCCCCCACCTCCGTATGCAAACACATACCAGTTGCATTGAACTGGATTGGGGCACATGCTGAGGTCCTCATTTCATTACATCTTTATAGGACCTTCCTCTACATACAGCCATTGTATGTTGGTAGGCTCCACACTTCAGTCTCCATTAATCTGCACTCACACGTGAAGACCAGCCCTTTGTTGGTCCCATTCCCCCCCTCGCTGTCTTCTGGAGCCCGCCTGCCTCTTGTAACATCAAACACTCCATCAGTCTGGAACCTTCATGTATTTCAAAGGGTTTCTCCCCTCAGAAGATCTCCACAGGACAGAAGAGGCAAGCACAGGAAAGATTTAACCAGGACTTGAAGCAGCAGCCCCAGAACACAAGGTCAAAGCACTTTCTTCAACGCCTTCCTTCGAGCAGCACAAGCGCCAATTACTGTTAAAAAACACCTTGGCTTTTCTGACTGGAAACACCTCAGATTCACCCTGAAGCATGGCTATTATTTATAGTCTTGTGTAAGAGCCTTCTTTGTGAGAGACCCTTGTGAGAGTTTAATGAGGACCTTGAGAAGAGGCTACCGGTGTCACAAAATAGGAATCTCTTGCTGAAAATCCAAGGGGTTCCCCTGGGACTCAAGATCTGCCTACCCCAAAAGGTGGCAAACCAGAGCAAGGCAACCTTCAAACCTGCTACACAGATGAGTCTACAGGCTCTGGGGACCAGGCTTACCAGGGAGAGCAAGTATAGATGGAGGGGCCTCACCTGCAAGGGGCCATTGTGATTGTTAGTAAGGATGTCCTCTTTCTTGAGCAAAGGTCAGCAGTGTTTTTTAACTAAAATGTATTATTATCATTATTTCTTATAGGCTGTGATATAATGTCAATTCAAGGTCAAGTGTACTTTCATGAAGAATGTTTTAAAAATAATTATTCTATAAAATCTAAGAAAGAAAAGAGCTAATCCTTATTAAAGTTAACTGTGTGGAGTGTCATTAAAATTGAGATGCTATCAGGAGAAGGACTCTTTCTATGGGCTTTGTAGGAATAAGTTCATAGTGAGTATGTGTTGGCTTGGCTGTGTGAGCTCATACTGGAAAAGTCTGAGAGTGCACTTTTGTGTCTCAGAAATAGGATTAGTCAAGAAAATTCTAGCAGAATGTTTCAAGCTAGTTGATGTAAGATTTGTTGCTATAGTCATCAGTGTTTCATTTTAGCCCCAAACAAATAGTAAAATACAATATAATGTTAAGAAAATTAATTTTTAATGGAAAAATATTATACCATTCAAGTTTATTTATGTAGAAATAAATGTGAAATTATTTTGAAACCAAATCTCCAACTACATTCATTAAAGTTGGATTTCTTAATCTGAATCTATGTTAATTATTTTTTGTATTTATGTCCTTTATATATCGGTAAGAAATATTTATAGCTAGGAAATAGCTACAAATGCATTTGATTGATCTAATATTTTTTGAGTTTATGAAAATGTATATTTATTACACTTCTATGAATTTTTGTATGAACATAAGCATGTATGTGTATCACATGCATGTAGTGCCCTCAGAAACCAGAAGAGGGCAACAGAACCCATAGGACTCTAGTACAGATGGTTATAGGCCACCAGGTATGTTCTGGGAATTGTACCAGTCCTCTGAAAAAGTAGCCATCACATTTTTCCTTATCTGTCTGTCTGTCTGTCTGTCTGCCTGCCTGTCTGTCTGTCTGTCTGTCTGTCTATCTATCTATCTATCATCTTTCTTTTTCTTCTTTTCTTTTCTTTCTTTTTTCATTTTTAAGGAAGTGTCTGTTTCTTTAAACTCAGAGATGGCCTGACATTCATGTAGTCTAAATTGGTCTCAGATATCAATCCTCTTGCCTCGGCCTCCTCAATGCTGGGATGATAGTCATAGCCCATGGCCACCATGGCAGCTATAGCTGTGATTTCACCTTCCCTTTTACTTTCCCTTATTTACAGAGGGAGCATACATGCCATAAACATGGACATTAAAGGCGAGCTTGCAGGAGTCAGTTCTCTGCTCTCACTGTGTGAGTCTCAGGGATCAAACTCACACTGTCAGTGTCTACAAGGCAAGTGTCTCTAACAACTGAACCATCTCACTGACCTTATAGTTATTGTTTTTAAAATAGAAAACTTCAGGCCAGCTAACCAGTGATTTCACTTCTTTCCAACCAGTTTCAGTATTCATATATGAGACATGCATAGCCATGTGTCAAATTCATCCTTTTTTGAAACACAGTTTGCTTCATAATGAATAAATTATTTTTAAAAATGTAGTCTTCATTATGCTATTCATGATATATTTTTTTTCACTTAATTAAAAAATAATTCTATCTCTTTTCAGTGGTTTCACACAAGAAATCATGTAGCTTAAAAAAAAAAAAAACACTCTCAAAAGTCTGTACTCCCAGCACATGGGAGGCCAAGGAAAGAAGACAGAAAGTTGAAAGCCAGTATGGGCTGCACATTAAGACTCAGTCTCAAACAAACAAACAAAAACAAACAAAGAAAGAAAGAAGCAAATGAATAAATGCACATTTAGTATGAATTGAAAGACACTAGCAGTTTTGAGTTTTTATTATTCGTTTTCTGTGTGCACATGTTTGTATGAGCATTTGTGTTTGTGGGCTGATGCGCATGCCTTCACACACAACAGAGACCACAGTAGGACACAGACGGCATTGGGTATCTATCCTCCTTAGACTTTCTACTTATTTCTTTGAGGCTGAGTCTCTCTCTGTGCCCAGGGATTGTCTTGTTAGGGCTCAGGTTCTGATACTCCCATTTCTGTTCCCCTGGGGCTAGGGTAGGATGCCTGGACTATTGTGTGGGTACTAGGATTTGAATTGCAGTCCTCTTGATCATCAAGCAAGTACTCTTAGCCATGAAGTCATCTCTCCAGCTTGACACTTGTGGTTTTCAAGTGAACTGATTGCTTTGTAATGCTGCTTAGATTATGTGAGACAAAACAAAAATTATTTGGCCTTCATAAACTAATATTGAAGGATAAGTTAATGGAAGAATAAAAAAAGAAGGATTGACACATGGATAAATATATGTGTATGTATCAATAGATAGATGATGAGGGATGGGTGAATAGATGAATGATAGGCGTGTGTGTGTGTGTGTGTGTGTGTGTGTGTGTGTGTTCAATTGTTGTCTTAGAGTTTTACTGCCTCCTTTGGCTAGTCTATGCCTAGCCCTGGAAGCTTCTAGCCTCTATACAATCTAACCTGGGCTTAGAATGTTTTTCAGCCTCTGAGACTTACTGCTTAATAAGATCACCTTTACTTGTTCTTCCTGAGCTCTGGGTTGGCTGGTTCAATTCAGCTGCTCTGGCTCAAACTCTTCTCCCAGCTGACTTATTTAATCTGCCTTCTCTCTCTCTCAGCCTGCAATTGCTCTGCTTGGCCTCAAACTAACTCAGCAATCTGCTCTAATCTTCTGGCTTCTCATTTTCTGGTTCATTCTATCTCACCTGAGTTCTCTCTCTGAAACTCATCTCTATTACTGTCCTGTTAAAACTGTCTCCTCTCTCTGAAAAACTGCCTCTTAAGTAATGTCCCTTTCCTCTCTCTTCTCGTGAGAATTGGGCATATCCTATTCTGTCAAATCTTCTCTGATTCATTACCTTTTCTGCCACTCAGTTAAACATCATTTTCAAACATGGGTGCTCCCTTCTACAAACTCACTTTACCTACATTTGGGATTAAAGGCATGTATCACCACAAGTGGACCTAAGCTTTTCTTTTCCTGATACTTGCTATATACCAGGCTGGCCTTGAACTCAGATCTGGTTGCCTCTGTCCCCTGGATTAAAGGAGTGCATGTACTTTCAGCCAGATCACACAGACCTAGAAGATCTTTAGATGTGATCTCTTGCCATCATAGCCATGTTCTGAATTAACATTATTCTACATATATGTATGTGTGTGTATATATATATTTGTATGTATGTATGTATAATTGGTGGATGGATGGATGCTGGATGCAGATGAATGGATGGATGGATGAATGGATGGATGATGGATGGATGGAGGGATGGATGAAGTGTGGATAGATGGATGTGCCTAACTCTAGCTTAAGTTGTTCTTTATGGGCCAACACTCTTCTCTGTTCAAATCAGAGGGCCTAGAACCAGAAACAAATATTCTTAGCATCACTAAAAATTCTCCAGTCTATACTTTTAGTCCCAAATCACGCATACCCTTGGGCTCAGAAGCAAAGTGCATGCACTTCACATCATTTGAGCATCACACAAAGGCAGAGGACATTTCAACATAACAAATTTGACCTTCGTGTTTTTTAACTTGGTAAATAAAATATCTTGCTTTTAGTTCTATAAGGCACAAAACAGTTTCCATAAGCTGAATGTGCCTAAAATAAATAAGAGTGCTTTCAACAACTGTGAGGCATTTTATGCACGGAGTTTATGCATGATGGTATTTCCAGGAATAAGGGGCCATATGAAGGTCATGCAGTGACAATGAACACAAGGTGCTTTGCCTGAGAGAATCATCCGAATGCATTCAGTGCACACAACAGTCACACACTGACACTGCAGAATGACTCTACAGAAGAATCTCAAACTCAGACAAATGGCACTAGGGCAGCTGACGCCAGGTGACACCCTGACTCATATTCAGATGACAGGAAGGAATCTGCCCACATCTCTGCCTGGAAACTGATGTAGACAAGAATCAACTGCCTACGTGCTCTGATCACTCTACCTTAAACACACACATACACACACACACACACACACACACACACACACACACAGTTTCAAATATTTTATTAAAAAATTATGTGTATGGGTGTCTCACCTGGGTGCATGTCTGTGCACCACTTGCATGTCTGGTGCCACCAGAGCTAGAATAGATCATCAGATCTCCCAGAATTACAGTTACAGAAGGTTGTGGGCCGCCATGTGGATTCTGGGAAGTGAGCCTGGGTCCTCTACAAGAGCAGCCTGTGCTCTTAACTCCTCAGCCATTTCTCCAGCTCCGCCCGCCGCCCCCCCCCCCAGAGATCTGCTTTTGACCTCTCTTCATTACATCCCTCCCAAGCACTGCTCTTTCTCCGGAGGCTGCAGTTACAATTCAAGCACTAACTCCTGAGTGCTGTGCTTGGAGACATCAGGAGAATGGAAAGTTTTTGACCAATTACTTTTGACAAGAATCTGACAACGTTCTCTGATCTGTTTTCTATTTCAGTTTTTTTTTTTCAGTATCCATAAAATGATTCTCTGTGCATAGGAAATTCCATTGTCCATTGCTCCTTCCTCCACTCTCCAGTCTGCTGGACAGGCTACATGGGACTCAGGAGCCGGATACAAACCTCCACATGGGAGGCTGGTATGTTCCATGGACCAGAGGAGGCCATTTGTACAGCATAGGATAAAAATACAGTAGTTATTTTTTTTTCTTTCAGGACATATTTCTGTTCCAAGGTAATAGAAATAATTCTAAATGTTAGTACATATATAAAGTACTTGTGGATGTATTTAGAATGCAAATGTCCCAAGCACTAAGAAAAGCATAAGTGGATTTAAGTTCCATCTTGCCTAAGCTGCTTATGCATCTAGATATTTTCTGTGGAATTGCTGAGATGATTCACTCATGTTTCCTCCACTGAGCCAGGTATATGTTGCCAGACGCATGGTGTCCATGCTAGAAGAGAGGCTCATCCCATCACTGGTCATGAGAGACCTTGTTTTAAAAATAAGGCAGAGTGTGATTGAGGAAGACACATGTGCACTTGCATGTCCCCCAGATTTGCACACATCTGCATGCACATACACACTCACTTTTAAAATTATTATGACAGTTTGTGGCTTATGATCTCTTCTATGTAAATTGCAATCAACACACTAAACGAGCATGCACACATTTATACACATTCTATAGACATATTCCAGAAGGTGGATATCACATGAATAAGCCCTCTAGAAGGTTTGCAATGGTTAGATCAGGAAGGAAAAGAATAGTGAGTGCAAAGCCTCGGCTCCTCATTGCAGATTGTCCGTGCTTTGTTGGAATGGTTCTAACACGCACATGGACTGAGATGCTTTTAACATTACACAGGTCAGTGGGCAAGTGTCATGCTTTAGAGAAGTCCTCTCAGTTTAGAGGAACTAATAATGGAGATTGAATCCATTAAAACCTTACCATGGGCCAGTAGCTTTACCTGGTCCCAGTCTCACGTGACGAGGTGTGAGTGATGATAGCTAGAACACATAGGGTTCCACCCACACCAGGCTGTTTCTCCTGCCACCACTGACAACAGCATACATCTGACACTGTAAACCACAGAAGATTAATTTCCTCATTTGTCAGAGAGACACGACACCTACCTCAAAATACCTAAATGTAAAAAATTTAAATGTAAGATATACGTGAAAACATTTTTCAAACTATACAACAGTGCATGGATAGTCCTTAAAGCAGTGCAAATGCAGTGGCACTTCAGAGATTAGATTTATCTTCTTGCTCTACTCAAGATAAAACGTCTTCAAGTTCAGCTTCTCTTGGAGAAAGATATTTTGTATCCTCTGGTTTCAAAAGTGGCCAAAGGAAGGGATGGATGGGAGCAACAATGGAGAGAGGAAAAGAGAGAGGGAAGGAAAGAGAGAGAGAAAGAAAGAGAGAGGGAAG